>JAQMYF010000027.1:1240238-1252738 GCA_030014195.1 Neosilurus mollespiculum
TATATATGACAGAAAGAGAGAGAGAGAGAGAGAGAGAGAGAGTGCGAGAGCGGTTCCCCACAACAGGAAAAATGGACATTTGGTGTTCATCTGAAACAGATGACCACTAGCATAGGATAATGTACAAATTTATGTCAAAATTGTCATGTCTGTTAACCTGGAGTGGTTATTTGTAAAACACACACACACATACATACAACTCTTGAATTATTAATTCAGTGAGTTTGAAGCATTTCCTGAAGCTCGGCTAATCTTGCTGAACTAAAATGTTTAAATGTTGTACGCTGTGTGTTTTGTTTTTTCCAGGTGTGTGACTGGTGCAAGCACATCCGCCATACTAAAGAGTATCTGGATTTTGGCTCGGGTGAGAGGCGACTCCAGTTCTGCAGCGCTAAATGTCTTAATCAGTATAAGATGGACATCTTTTATAAAGAAACCCAGGCGGCTCTGCCTGGTGGACTGTGTAACCCTGTTTATCCGGCTGGAGACGGAAAAACGGAAGGAAATGCCGGGGTACAACTTCTGACCCCTGAATCTTGGAACGCACCGTTGAGCGAACTAAGGCCTCGGAAGGCACCGTCACCAGGAGCAGCAACATCCGGAGCTGGACACTCGGGGTCAACATCTGCATCACCCTCTGATTCCAGTGCAGCAGGTTCAGCATCTTCATCGTCCTCATCTTCAGTGAAAATCCCCACGCCAAGACCACATGAGAGTCCAACATTACCCCTGCCACCACCACCACCCCTGCCACCACCCCCTGCCCCTGGAATGCACCCTCCAATGGGTGTGGTGCCCAATGGAAGTCCCCCAATGGTTATGACACCCCGTGGCCCTGTGCCGCTGCCGTTCTTTATGGAGCACCAGATGATGCAGCAAATGCGTCCTCCCTTCCTCCGCCCTCCTGGCCCAAACAGTCCCCTTCCCAATCCCATGATTCCAGGAATTGGGCCACCTCTTCCACCTCGAACTTTGGGTCCTCCATCCAGTCCCATGCACAGACCCCTTCTGTCACCCCATGTCCACCCCTCTTCTACCCCCACCTTGCCAGGTAATCCTTCTGGAATAATGCCCCCTCATCCAGGTACTCATATCCCTGGACTTCCCTTCCCTCCGGTTAACATCATGCCACCTGGACCCATACCAGTGCCACCTATGATGAACTTTGGCATGCCATCGCTGGCGCCATTAGTACCCCCCCCAATGCTTTTGGTGCCGTATCCCGTAATTGTGCCATTACCAGTCCCGATTCCCATCCCTGTACCTATCCCAATCAGTCCAAAAGCATCAGGCGATCGCCCAGGGAATGATGGGATGCTTCCAGAAGTTTCTGGTGAGCATAGTGAGTCGCAGGACTTGTCCTTCTCTCCCACTTCATCCAGAGGTGAAGGAGGAGCTCATAAGCAAAATTCCTCCAGCTCAGATGTGCTTTCTTTAGGCATTTCTAGCCAGATGGAACAGCACAGTATGAGCTTGATTAAAACAGAAAGCACTGTATGTTCCAGTTTATCACGTCCAGGATCTCCTACAGAAGCACCAGCAAATGGAATAATTGACTTGACAACAAATCGGCGCTCACGGCAGCAGCTAGTAATCCAGAGAGCCGCGCCATGCGTGCAGGTGAAGCCCGAGCCTGAATCAACCACACCAACTGGGCCTTGTGTGTCAAAAGTCGGTGAATGTGAATTGATTGAGAGAGTTTCCTACAGCACGGGACCGTTAGAGGACACACAAAAAGACCAAGAGACAGAGAATAAAAGCCCTCTGAACAACATCACACTGCCTTGTTCTGACCCTTCATTCTGTAATGCTACGCCCCTCCTGTCTCAGCCAGTCACATGCAGCCTTTCTACACCCTTGGCCAGCATCTCTGTGACAAAAACAGAGCCAGGTACTGGTACGCCTTGTAATGTGATTGTCAATGGAAGCTGTAACTTGCAGCCACTAGAACCCACAGTCCGGACACCACCTCCAGAACAGCGCTCTGCTGTAGAAATGAACCGTAGGACAGCCACGATGCGTGATGAGCCAGCCGAGGGAGAGGACCTGAAGGAAAACAGCTGCTCAGCCATTGAGAGAACCTTATCCGAGCAGGCTGTAGCACCTGGGCGTGCCGGAGATGAAAAGTCCCAAGAGGGAGAGGATGCAGCATCAGGAGCAGATCATGCATATGCCTTGCCCCTCATGCCTAAACCGAGCTGCGTCATTCAGCCCGTGCCAAAACCAGCAGATAAGACGATGGCCATATTGCCATGCGGCTTGGAAGTTCCGTTATCGGCGGCAGGAGCAGCAGACATGGAGCCTCCTTTGAAAAGGAGATGTTTGCGCATCCGCAATCAGAACAAGTGAAGATTAAGAAAGCTTGCAGGTCAATCACTTACTAGTTTTTGGTTGATTAAATCTCAGGCTCACTTTTAACTTGTGTGGAAGAAAAGTAGAATCGTAGGAAATGGTGTCAATTGGCAAGGCAGTAAATGTCAAAATTCTAACTCTTCCTTTTGAATCTGGCTGTAAATTTGATATAAAAGGGATTGCTGTATATAAACCATTCATTATATGAATTCTGGAATATGGTATAATGAAATTTTATTTAATGAAACCTCTTTTTCTTATAGACACTTGCATCTCATCAAAGGGACAGGAGTGCGGTACTGCAGCAGATCCCTTCAGTCCACCAACCAACATGTAAACACCTGTCTCTACTCTCCTCCATAACCTTTTCTGCAAGCCCAATCATGGTTCGCTTCCATAAATAATTGCACTTCCCATCAGTATCATCTCAGACCAAACCAAACCCTTGGGTTCCTTGGAGGGATGAAATTTTAACTGACGTTAAAATTTCCTTTCCCCTCACTATATGGTAATAGCCTATCCACACGGACATGTTTTCCTCTTCAGGACAGGTGCAGCGCTGCAGTCCTATGGATTGTAATATACATAAGTTGTGACAGGGCCAAAACGTGGGTGATTAGGCCAAAACAGCAACCACGAGAGGTCCACTGGACTGCCAATGAAACATGCAAAAGATGGACAGGACGAGTTCCTGAACAGGCCCATAAACGGGCTTTAAACATGGCCTTAAACATGAGGCCTGCCAGGCAGATGTGCCCACAGATGGCAGACAAGTATTTTTTTGTTTAGTTTCAGTGTTCAAACAAGTCTGGTTTTGTCTGTATGAGGTGAAAGAGAAAGAGCTGGAGCTCTGAGTCACACTTTAGATGGATAGAGTGCCAAGACAGTAATGAAAAAAGGTCACTGTGGTCACATCCTTTAGTAACTTTTTTCTTTTCTTTTTTTTTTTTTTTAAACTTTCTTTGGTGCCACCAGCAAAATGTTTCTTGCCCTTTCTGGCCAAAAGAATGGGTTGAAATGTCAGAAACGCTCCCTCTACTGGAACAGAATGAACATGGAAAGAAAAAAGAAGAATACTTTGATGGTAATGAAGATTTGTATTTATAGACACTTTGCTGGATGACGGTCATAGTGGTGTTTATACCGGAAGGATGTGCAATGTAAACTCTCACTGAGGCAAGGATGACAGGGTAAAATCAACATGGCTTCAGTTTAACCAGGAGATCAGCAGTTCACCAATCTCTGTTTTACAAAAATGGACATGAAATACCCAGGATGGGCTGAAAAGTTTACAGGCTATAACCATGTTGTAATTTGAGCAAATGTGGTTTATTCTTCAGCATAGTCTCTTCTACGGTCTACTCACTTCTTCCACTGGTTTTGCAGTGCTTGGACCCCCCTTGGTATAGAAGCTCTCATGTTTCATTGCTCTGGTATTACTCCTTCTTGATCAGCCTCTGAACTTTCCAACCCACCCTCGTAAGATCTGCATAATGGTGCTCCAGGGTCCTAGAGTCCAGCATAGGGGCTATTTCTCTGCTCGAAATTGCCTTTGAGAGAATTAACAAGCTTTGCTAGACTTCAGTTCTTCAGCTGTTTCATACTGTAGTGGAATAGCTCGATAAATATAATGTCATCTTCATGTGAATCCGTAGGCCTGTTGCTGAAATCTAATCATCAGGTCAGTCACACTAATCAACCCCAATCACTCACTCATTAGTTGAACCATTAGCATGATGGCCAAGTCGAGATCTGGGTTTACTGAGGTGTTCTCTCATAGTTTTGTGATTCAAAGCAGAAATGTGTTTTGTGTGTCATCATGTTTGTCAAATTTCTGGATTAGACATGCTGTGGTTGGCAGAAACGACACAATCTGCATACAAACATGGATCATACAAAAAAAAAAAAACCCAAACAAACAGAAAAGTTGAGGTTAAATATAAACAGTGTTTAGGCAAAAGTTCGCATTCCATTGGATTTGTCTAAAGGAAGTTTGAGGCAACCGTCAAAAGGCTGCATGCAAAACCTTGAAGGGATCTGAGAGCAATTAAATCATTTGCAGCCCCATCTAACATACATCATTACTGCAATGTTGCATTAAGGTCATAATCTGATTGTTCCCACAAAACGTTATCTAAACATTGTGATAATGTTAAATCAAAGTGTTTATTGAGAACATGTACATGACTTTTATGCACAGCATTCGTTGCCAAAATGTTACACACTTCCAGGCCCAGAGTACAGCGCCACCTAGTGTGGGACAAGAACTGTGCACATCCGTACTGGGGTTTCCTTTAGGTGAATCATATAGATACTGAACAGGAAATTACAGTACACATTAACACAATCCACAAAAAAATTTACACAAGTTACACAAATGAATGTTAGTATAACCTTAATCCTCTGATAACATTTTTAAGACTTTTAGTGAAAATCCTGTTCCCGTTTTAATATTTGAAGGGTTTTCACTTTTTTTTTTTAAACCAGGAACATTATCACAACTTTCATGCAACGTTGTTAAAAAAATTTAATGTTTTAACATAAAAAAAGTTGAATTTAAACAAAAATCATGGTGACGAGTGTAACTCAAAGCCTGAAGTGTGTGTTCAGGTCAGGTGATGTTCAGATCATTCCAAGAACCTGAAGTACTTCATTCCATTTTATTGTCAGTGGTCCTTACAAAAGAAAAAAACATGCCTGTCAAAAAAAAGGGGTGGACGTGCCGAGGTAATCGTGTATCATTTTGGGGTGCCAGGAAAAGTCAAGGTTGTTTGGGGGTCTTGTCCAAGCCAGAGGCTATGTGTTGTAACATCACACTATAATATCATCTCACTTTTACCCACGAGCTCGTGTTCCTAAACTGGATCGGTGTTTTCATTTCAGGTTTTTCCTCTCTCTCCCTTTTGTTTTCCTCCCCATTATTTTTATTTATCTGATTTTCTGTCCCTCCATACTTACTTCAAAGACCAAATAGTTTCTAAACTGCCAGGCTTTCTACAGTCTCCTGGACAAAGGACTTACTCATTAGTTTTTTCCTGCTTAATCCTACTAGAAATCCAGGTGATGGTAGGGTACACCCTGAACCGCTCACCAGTCCATTGCAGGACAACACACACAGCCATTCACACTCACACCAAGGGCAATCTGGAACAGTCAATTAGCCTAATGTACATGTCTTTGGACTGTGGGAGGAAACCGTAGAACCCAGAGAAACCTGGAAATCACACACAGAAACACTCTCACCAAGCCCAGGATTCGAAACCAGGGACTTCTAACCACTACACCACCACACCGCCTTCATCATGAACTCGATTTCTAAATTAGTTTTCCTTTGATGTCGTCGAAAGAGCACCAACCGACACAGTTTACTCATTTAGTGTCCAAACTTTTATATAGAATTCACTAAAAATTGTTGAACGCTTGACATACACACTGAAACACTCCAACACCTATCGGATAACGCTGAAAACTGAAATATCATTTATCATATTTTTCATCCGACCCTATCTGTGTGTGTGTGTGTGTGTGTGTGTGTGTGTGTGTGTGTCTGAAGTGGTGACCTTGCTGTTGTAACCTGATTCATGCAGACTGGACAGATATAACTCTGAAACCGAACCCCGCTGTAGTGTCTGTGGTTTCATGCAGACAAGACAATGACACCAGCAGAAAAAACCTTGTGTGCGAGTGTGTGTGTGTGTGTGTGTGTGTGTGTGTGTGTGCGTGTGTGTTTTGTGGCAGCGAGTGCTGTCCTTGATATGCAAGAACAGCAAGAAAATTAAAGGCTTCGAGGAATGATTTGCTGCACTGTGTACTTCTGACAAATCCAAACAAACCAAAGCATGTTCCAGAAGAAACAGCGTCTGTTGTGTTATTAAAAGCCATGTATTGTCCTTTCTGTGGCGTCATGCTAATAAATTATAGGGTATTCATTTGATTTTTGACCATCAGTAAGTATTTTAGTGTAGCAGCTTACAAGAAAGGTAGTGTGCGCATCTCCTACATGAATCTTTTGACGGACATTAGCATCATTGCAGTAGCGATCAAGTCTATAAAAGCTACATGCCCAACTGAAACTTTGTTATTTAGCATTTTTATGTGAGCGACATCACTAAAATTAGTTTGTCGGTTTTATAATGCTACATGACGGAAATGTCCTGAAATCATCAGCTAATCAATAGTCTGTTACTGATCGACTATGTTTTGGTAGCTCAGTGCATTAGCAAGTGCTAATTCTCCAACTAAACAGAATTCTGTCACAAATTTGAACGTGTACGTCACGTCTTTTGTTTTTCATACCTCAGTAAAATAAGGCACTTACTAGCATCCTGGTTTTATTTTTAGCTTGATCTTAGCATGGAAGTTTTGTCTTACAGCACTTATTAGAGAGCTACTTAGCCATGCTAACACCGCACCATTAATCCTGGGGTCCATTCTTCACATAGGGATACGAAATTACCAAGATAACGAACTTGTCAGCTGAAACCTTTTAGCCTGGGTTTGTTTTTTGTTACAATTTATGTTCCCGAAAATGGAAAAATAATAAGATTATGAGGCAAAAACTCTACGTGCTGAATACCGATTCATGTGTTTAGAAATGAATTCTATCCTGATTAACTGAAGCCAGGCTCACTGGGAGCATCATTACTGAGTGTGAGAAGGAAATAAACCACCTTCATATTGTTTGAATATTTGTTCCCCCGGTTTTTATTCAGTACACAATTTACAAAATCAGTAACACTTACAAGAACAAACAACCGTGACCTGTTCCTGCCGCCTGTTCACGAATATGCGAGCAATCTGAATTGAATTCGTTCAGTGTTTCGTGATTGTAACTTTGACAATTGAGAGATCTGAAGGTCTGAAGTGCTGTTTTTAGACACCAGTGTTCTGCTATATCGAGAGAGAGATGAATTCTATACCCAGCATATTCTTCAGAAAATATAGTCCTTTAAAATGTTACCAGAAATTAATCCTTAAGCATTACGTGTTTCTGCATTCCTCCCTTTTTCTACACAACCATTTCCAGGCAGTATCTCAAGAACGACTTTGCCAATCCTCATCAGACTTTACATACTTACTTTTTTGAGGTTTGTCCAGAAGCCTATCGTTTTTCAGAACACTATATTAAGATTTCACAGCGTTGAAATCTAGCTGATGTGGCTGGCGCTTAATCCATGCCCTGTTTTGACGGACTGTACCATGTGAGTTTAAAACGTGACACACACAGCCTACATTCTCTACGCATTGTGTGCTTGGCTTTGAAGCAGCAACACGTACCCTTTCAGTATTTGAACAATTTGTAAAATGGTGCACTTTACAGAAAAATTATTATATTAAAGTATCCCATTCACGAGTGAATATCCGATGTGATTTATCTTTAAATATCACTCCATCTTAGTAGAATATAAAGGTTTCCTGGTGAAACCACCCCAGCTCACGGGCTTAGTATCTCTTATCCACCTGTTCAACATCTTGTTTTGGTCCTGTATCTGTTTATGATAACGAGACTGCGTGACTGAAGGAACGTTCTTGCTCGAGCGTGATAACTTGTAAGCACAATACTGATTGGTAGAAAGTGGAAAAGAGACCAAGTGGTAAGAAACAGAAGAAGGTCTATGATTTCGAGAGAAATGTAGATGGTGATGTTATTAATATGCAGGTGTGATTGGGCTGATTAACACTCGTGTACAGGAGGAAACAAATGGTTTCAGAAAGACATTGTTGATTCCATTTTATTTCCAAGAGAACCGCTGTATTTCTTTATTTAATATACCTGGAACTGAATAGGAAACTTTAATAACAACAATAATAATATTAATAATAATATTAATAATGAAATTAAAAAAAAAAGAACCAAGTTCACACAGAGGCCATGAAACTATGAGTATACAACCGACTGTCAGCCAAATCTTTTTTTAAAATAAAATTTATTTAAAAAGACAAAAACTCAAGTCTAATTCACACTGTGGGTGCCAACAACAACTAACGCCGTCAGGACAGTAAACTAGCACGAGTGGAACATTGGGGTTCAGTGAGAGAGCCTGGTGATGTGCCACCTGTACATTATACATTATGAACGAGGATAAATTTAGTCCGTAATGCTTTAACTGCATCAAGGAATGTGCCGATAATCAAATAAATGATCTACTGCAATATTCAGTGTATATTTTAGTACCCTAAAGTGTCTGACTATATCTTCATTATTGTTTGTCTTATTTATTGAATTTAATTTATTTAAGCTTCTTTACAGGTGATTTACATATGTTTTTGATTTTTTTTATTAACTTTATAAAAAATCTTTAATACATACAAATATACTCTGCATACGTTATAAGAAGATAAACACTTACCTTTGGCACTTAATGTGAACTGAAAATCCAGCAGCAGTGATTGGTTACAACATTCAGCATGTTCCGTGTTTTATAAATGACTGACTTTATAAAGCAATGAATCATTTCTATAAGCAGTATTGTATAAAACATTAGCTAATTAAATGGGCACTCATAGAGTTCGAGTTACCTCGTCCAGACACAAAGGGATTATTATAACTTATCATAGTTATAATGAAATGTCCCCCCCTAGTGGGCTTCGGATAAACATTTTGGAGCATGTTATAAAAGAACAGGCTTTTTTTTTTTTAGGGATTTGGGAAATTTTTCAACATGATCCCATGTATGCATCACCTGCAAAATGTAATGGTTTGTTACTTGTACCACACCCTGCTGTAAAAAATCAATTCATCAAAATTTGTACGTAAGTTTTTGGGTTCTCTTGCACACAAACTAACAAACCAACACAGGTGAAAAAATATTACGGCATGAGAGCCAGATGTAACATCAGTTCATGCCTGGTCATGATTCAGAGATCGTACTGGACTGCTGTGTGCGCGTGTGCGTGCGTTTGTGTGTGAGAGAGATGTTCATGAGGTTGGGTGTGACTGCACTATGTTGATGAATCAGGTCTGGATTCTGTTTTATCCCGTATTTGTGGAGCATGGTGGGTTCCACAGGCCCAACGTCACACAATCTATGTGTACAAGTTGCCTAAAAAAAAAAATCACCAACAGTCAGAATTATGCAATCGATTCTTACTGACTCCTACTGCACTCTCTGAGGCGAACAATTTAAAAAAACATGGAAAATTGCAATTTTTAACTTTGTTTAAACTTTTCGCAGGTGAAAAAAGCTGCCTTAACTGTTGCTTCTGCACTCCAGCAGTCTGATGTTAAAAATCATCTACTTTGTAAAAAAAACAAAAAACACAACAACAAAAAAAGAATATGAAATAAAAATCATGCTCGTTTTAATGTATATAATTGCTTTTTTCTCTCTGTGACTCGTTTGTGATAGGTGATTCTCAAAGGAGTCGACTCCTCAGTGAATCTAATGAATTCATTTGCAAACGCAGAACTAAACACAAGGTTTTTTCTTATACAAACCAAAAACCAACCTGTTCTGTTCCAGGTTGTGGTTGCCGTCCTAGCAGCTCCGGAGTGAATCAAATGAATCAGAACACAAAGTGAATCACATACCACTTTGATTCTTTGGATTCCTGCTCTCATGTTGACTCTGTCTCTAAATCGTACTCGCAGAACATTTTATAGTATTATTTATTAATGACAAGTGTTTGCTTTTGCAAATAAATAAATGAATAAATAAATAAAAAGAAGGAACGTGGCTCTTTGAACAGGGTAGCCTGAAGAGAGGCATTCAGCCCACGTTTATTAGCTTCTTTTCTAAATGAAGAAAGGAAACAGCAAGAAGAATAATGATGACCTTTTTTCTCTGATGGTCTTTTTATTCTGAAGTTGTTATAAAAAAAAAAAAACTTGTTGCCAAGTTTGCTTTTAAAAAAACAACAACAAATGTATCTTTTTTTGTCTTGTAACAGTATTTGTTTTGAACTGAATAAATAGACACAAAATGCATTTTTCCCATCATCCTCTGGAGTGGTCATGTTTTTCTTTGTTTTTTTATTATTATTATTATTATTATTATTATTATCCTCACTTTCTTCAATTACACAGATTTGGAGAAAACCAGAAGGTGGCAAAACCCATTATTAAAATTATAAGTGTATCCAAAAGAGCCGGATTTGCCGAACCTTGTGTCCATGAGGCGGACATCCTAACCACTATGCCTCTGTGCCGCCCCTACCTTGGGGTAGTTCTATTATAAATAAAATCCTAAAGGTGCAGGATAGTGAGCCAATATTACAGAACATGTCCAATTTGCTAATCTGAAACAAATGTCGGTATCATAAATATCAATAAAATATAAAAATATTATATTTATAACTATTGTTTTTATTTGGAACCAAAAGTTCCTTCAGATATCAGCAATCTTCATATATATCGGATTTATTTAGAGACTTATATGAAATATATTCCTTAAAAAGTGAATAAAATAATACAAAAATAAAAATAGTCTATAATAAAAAATATAAAAGAATTTTAGAAATGAAGTCCCTGTATTAAATTGCTTACCTTGTGCAGTGAGTGTGAATGGAATTACTTGGCAGGACAGTACGGGTCCAAAGTGGGTCGAGTATTCGGAGGATGGGTTGAGAGCAGATAAAGTACAAGGTGCACTCATTCACTTACCTGCTGGCTTTACCTGATCAGGTGACTGTTATTCTAGAACTTCCACTTCAACTTGGGTTCAACTGTGAAGTTCAACTTCGCCAGCCAGAAATTTCTCCTGTGATTAAATACAAACAGGAGAAGAGCAGCAGAACGGGGGAGAATTTATTCATGGTTATAAGTCAATATGTTCAGCACTAAATTTCTTTTTTCAGATGGAAATGTTTACGTTACTTGGTGCGTATTTAAATGTTTAATAATAGCAATAATAGTAATAATGATAATAATAATAATAATAACAATGAGATATCATGATGCTGGTAAAAATAGCATTTTTTTAAATTAAGATTCGAATGATTTTCCACTAAATCAGGCACTGAAAAAAAATCTAAATATATATATATATATTAAAATGTTTCTACTGTTCTTCATCCATACAAATATCTTGCTTATTTTTTTAACCCAGTTGGCCAGCAGGTGCTAAAACATCAACATGCATCGCAAAACCACACAATTTAATCCCAACTGCATTAATGGTGAAGATTTAAAGTTTTAAACCCTGACACTGATCTGTGGTTGTGGTGATAAAGTCAGCTGAGGTAACAGAGGATATCCGAGGCTAGCTAGCGTTAGCCAGTTAGCTGACATTGTAGCACTGAGCTAGGATTTTCTGTCTAAACAAACACCCTGACACTCAAACACAACTTCAACATGAAGTTTAGGAAGTATTCATTAAAGTTACGGTGACAATGGTGTAAACTTTTACCTCAGTGTTTGAGTAAGTAGCTCAAGACGTGGACAGTGGAAGGCCTCAGCTGTGTGTCTGGTTCAGGAGCAGCAGCTCAAAGCGCCACATCCGGGCACTGCGCTCACCAAGTTACTCAGTGCACTCTGTTTACACCACTGAGATGTTTAGGAGTCAGCCCTGCTTCAGACAACTTAAAAATGTTAAAAATACGGAAATTAATTAATAAAATAACAAAACAAACATAATAAAGATACGTGTATCGCGTGAGGTTTTGGCAAAGTTTGGCCAGGACTCGTGATCGTTCACGTAATAATAATGTAGAGTTTACTCCATATGTGATATTATTATATATGACACGATATTATAAATGATATTATGTGATATTCTGATGGCTATAAACATCTAAAAACAATTGTTTCCCGAGACGTTTTAATAAAATCCCGAATGCCATCACCAATATGGCGGCCATGTTGACGTGCGATGCTAAAAGTCAAAGCGCTCTCTAATGCACGTTTATGAAAAAACGAATCGGATACAATAAACAACACATTTACTAAACTTGGCAACCCGCCGGAGCTACGTATGCCGCAATGGGACAAAAAGGTTTCGCTGACGTGGCGGAAGTGTTTCCGTAAAGCTTCCGCACTGAGGACCTGCAGGTCAGAGTGTGGCGCGGGGCTGAGACTCACGGCAGGATGGAGGATGATTTATTGTTGCTGCTTCTACATTTCGCGAATTTTAGCACGTTACTGGTGTGCATGGTGCTGAAACTGCCCCAGATTGTGGTGCTGATGAGGTCGAAGTCCACCACCGGAGTGA
>JAQMYF010000027.1:1255238-1266063 GCA_030014195.1 Neosilurus mollespiculum
ATCAAAATTATCATCATAAAAATTATCATTATTATTATTATTATTATTACTATTATTATCATTGTTATTATCATCACCATCAAAATTATTATTATCATTATTAATATCATAATTAATATTATTACCATCCTCATTGTTATTGTTATCATCATCACTGTTATTATTGTTATTATTATTATTGTTATTATTAAACCCATACTGATGTGGAGTTAAAGGGGAACAAATCCACCCTGAACTTTTTACATCTTTAAACATCTGGGATGTGGACAGTGATCCTGGTATTGATTTGTCCCAAAGTTCTTTCATTTTAAGTTCACAGCAGTATCTCGCTCTGAAGTGACAGAGGAAAAAAATCAGTAAAAGAGAGTAATCAACAGCTCTGACATGTTTTTTTAATAATCTACTGGCTTTGTATCCCGGGCCCGGTGAGGGTGTTTCTGTGTGGAGTTTGCATGTTCTCCCTGTGCTTATGTAGCTTTCCTCCGGGTATGCCAGTTTCCTCCCACAGTCTAAAAACATGTACATTAGGTCAAATTGCCCCAATAGGTGTAAGTTTGGCCCTGCGATATAATGGCGAGCTGTTCAGGGTGTACCCTGCCTTCACCCTGATCTCAGCCTCCTGGTGACCCCTGTAGGATTAAGCAAATGAATGAAATGTTTTTTTCCAGTTGTCCGGCGATGATCAGAGTCACATTAGTGAGAAATCCAGTGTTTCATTCGTACCCAGAATGCAATGCTGTGTGAGACGTTACTAGTGGAATCAGTATGAAAGCTCTGGAAGCTGAGCTGTTTGAGCGGAGTGTAGTGATGTGGAGGAGAGAAAGAAAGATATGAGGGATTAAAGCTGCAACGTTCTCATTACTTTCACAAATCATGAAAGAAGTAAATATTGGTGCACCGCATGGCATTGTGGGTAATGTAGAACAGTGCTAAGTGAAAACAGATTTAAAATAAATGGTGAAATAAATCTCCTACACCACCAAGGATGTGATGTGAACATGATAGTGATTTATTAATGGTTGCCGATTTGAGAGATTATAACCGTTTTCCGGAGTGTCTTTTAACCCGTGCGTTCGTTTAGAAATCGACAGGAAGTGCACAGCAGCGCAAACAAAAGCACCACAAAACTTCCTGTTGTGGGGTTTTACCCTTTCAGCCCATGTTCGTTACTCCATCCTGTCGTGGAGGACCGTGTGTGCCAACATTACATCTTTAAAAAAACAACAACAACAGCACAGATGCTGTATTCTAGGTTCTGATTGGTCAGAAGATCAATCCATCCATCTTCCTCTGCTTATCTGGGGGGGGGGGTGTCAGGGAAGGGGAGCACAGGTATTCCTCTCCCTAGCAACACACACACTGTCTCCTCCTGGGGATTCCGAGGCGTTCCCAAGCCAGACAGGATATATAATCCCTCTAGCAAGTTCTGAGGCTCCTCCCGGTTAGGCGTGCCCAGAAAAGAGGAGGCATTCGAATCAAATTTTTGAAATATCTCAGCTGACTCCTTTCAGGGGGGAGGAACAGCCCCCCCGAAAATTCATCAGGTGTCGTTTACTTTTTTTATAACAGCAGCTCTGACAAATCACAGGGATGTAAGAAACTAATGAATTAGAATTTATAAAGGAATCTTGAATTGAAAGTTTTTCGACAGTGTCAGGACTCAAGTGTGTACACAGTGTGTGTGTGTGTTTTTGTGTGATTCTTATTTGTCTCCCACTCCTGTAGGTTTATCGTGTTTGTCACATATCAGATGTACTATGATTATCCTCCTCCTACGTACCTGGAGTATCCCATCCTCATCGCACAGGGTGAGAACGTTAACACTCGCGTTTCTAAATGTTCTCCTTGGGCCTGGAAGCTCTCAGCTGGTTTTTCTCTCGAGCGCAAAAAGTTGTTTTATTGTTTGAAGTGTTTTTTAAAAGAGCGAGAAGCGCCTCAGCCTGTCACTGACCTGAAACTGTCATACATCAGTGCTTAGCATGCTGTGTGTGTGTGTGTGTGTGTGTGTGTGTGTGTGTGTTATTTCTCTCTTTGTGTGTTCGCAGATGTGATCCTTCTGATCCTCATCCTGCACTGCAACAAAAATATGAAGCACATTCTCCTCTACATAGCACTGTATCCTTCACACACACACACACACACACACACACACACACACATCTATTTCCCAAATAAAAACACTAAAATAAGTACATTACCTTTCTGGAATGATTGATATTTCTGTCAGGGTAATTCAGCTCTCTGATATGAACTGACCCCCTGGAAGCTCCGCCCACTTACCCCTTCACCTCACGGTAATTTCGTTTTCTGATCTTATCTTGTCTCTTCTGAAAATGAGTTTCCTGCATTAGCACCTGGGGGGTAAGTCTTAAACACACACACACACACACACACCCCAAATTCTCACTAAGGAAAGAGAAACATTATTTCAGTACACACCAGGGTAATGATAGTTTTCTTTATTTTAGAATTTTATTTCAGTCTCAGTTTTAATTTAATTTTAGTGACTTTTACAAATGCATTAATAGTCTGAGTTAAATTTTTATTCAGTTTTAACGATAGTTTCAGATTTTTCTGAACTGCACATTACTGCCACCTACTGGATGGAGTCTGTTATTGTCTCATCTTCATATTTAAAGTGGTTTCATTTCAAAAAAGCAAATAAATAAATAAAAACAACGTACTACTTCATTTTAATTTGTGCTGCTTTGTTCATTAAACTTTACTTCAGTTGACATTTTTTTGGCTGCTAGTTTTAGTTTTCATAAACAATATTAACCTGAGCGTGCACTCAATATAAAACTACCTCCACCAGGCCATTAATTAACCGGAAGAATCTGGTGAAAACATGACGTCACCGAGATTCAGACGTAGTTGATGAGGACGCAGTTCCATCGCATGATATTTGTTACTCGTTCTCATTAACACTCTAAAATTTCTTTTAACCCTGTCTTGGTTTTAACTCCTTAACTGGGATTAACTTCAGGTTTGTAGGTGGCTGGAAACTGCTCACCATGGAGAAGTGGATCATCGACATGGCCATGGTGAGAACATCTGCCAACATCTGTCCAGAGTATAAGAGCGATCTCACGAAACCTGCACTGATCATTCTGACCGGTTGTAATACAGAAGCTTCCGATGATCTTATTTGTGTGTATTAACTTTATCCTGTTTTCACTGTGTGTGTGTGTGTGTGTGTGCGCAGAGTGTGTGTACGCTCATCAGTGCAGGCAGTAAACTCCTGCAGCTTCAGTGTCTGTGGAGATCCAAGAACTCAGCGCAGGTCAGCACTTTAACCTGGGCGTTAGCGTCGTACACGTGTGCGGGTGAGTGCGATGCTTTTCCACCAAACTTCTCCAGATCTGAAAGTCTCATATCATTTAAAAGTAAGATTAAAATATCAGCAGAAGAGTTTGAGGGAAATCTGTGACTGTATGAACTTGTGGTTTTTATCCAGCGAGGATCTTCACTACGATGGTGACGACTGGAGACACTCGGGGTGAGTCCGACGTTTTCAGGTGGCTCGAACACAGCGCAGCTCCAGAAAACGCCGCGTAAACATTAGCCGTGACACTAGTCACAAAGTTTACGTCATGTTTTTATTGATTTATTTTTAAATGTCTAATTTTCAAATGCAGGCCATGTCTGATTATTTACTGTTAATCACATGTTTATAGTATTTATGAGAAGTTATTGTTGTTATTAGAAGTAGTAAAGTTTTTTAATGTCCTCTTTTGCTCCTCCTTCTCACTGTAGTTCTGATCCGCTTCGTGGCCATGACCGCTCTGAACATGTGGGTGACGGCGACAGTGATCTACTACAAGCCCAGCACCAAGAAACAGGACTAAGCCTGAGTGATTCTGACATCACTTCCTGTTACATAGGAACATTGTTTGCTTAGTATGAAGTTAAATCAGGTGTGTGTGAGAGAGAGAGTGAAAAAAAAACATGGAACGTACCAATGTAATAATGTAATTTTTATATGAATAATAATGTTTTTTTATACCATTTTTGGTATAAAAATCACCGTTAACGCTTCTGGGCTTCCGGTTTATTGTCTTCTTACTGAACTGTAATATAACAACACCTGATTAGTAGGAAGTGTGTACATCCTGTACATAAGGAAGTATTAATGATCTTTACTGTGTCACCCCCACACACTCCTGAAACATTCCCGTTGTGCCTCTAGGATCTTTCCTCCAAAATTTATATCCATTTTTTTTTTTTTATATTTTTGTACTTTACTCTAGTTGGACCAAATCTTTTATAAATATACAGTGTTTAAATTCACAGTGGAAGAACAGACACAGTGCTATTATTTAAGAAAAAAAACACGTTTCTATCCACGTTACATTGTCCGAGAGTGTTTAGATCATTCTGGGACGATTTTTATCTTCCAAACTCGATATAAACACCACCATGTCAACCCCGAAAGCACGAGAAGGAAAACATTGCAGCCACACACACAGAAGAGGTTGCTTTCGAAGTTTTAATTGCTTTAAAGCGATAGTGCCTCCTGAGCAACCTTTTTAATATGGATGTCCTCGTACAGATTCAGTATCAGAGTGTGTTCATCACTACTGAAGTTTAATAAAGTGCACATCTGTAAGGCGCTCGACTCAAGGCTACCCGAGGCTTGTATCCTGGGGCTTTCAGCCTCGAGCCGAAAACCCGTTTGTGTTTCTATCATCACACTATACCCAACTAACACAAAGGCTAGTCGATGCTAACCGCAGCTCTATGGTCTAAAACTTGCGTTCAACCAAATGTCTGCATAACGCAAATAAGTTGTGCAGACATTTATTTTCTTGCATATTTTCTTTTCTTACATTATGCGGGAATGAATTTTAACATGTTAACCAAAGCCAAGACCGGTTAAAACAGTTTAGCTTTCAGCAGAATCAGTTTCACCGTGTAGCCAAAATAATAATTTATTGTTTAAAAACCTCACCGACTGAAATAGCTCCGCGTTCAACCTTTTCACTCCTTTATGCTCCCGTTAGCCTCGTCTGGCCCATGGGTAATTGTTGTGCCAAATTCCCCGGGCTTCAAGTCTCAAAGTAGCACCAACAGCAACCTGTTGGTGCAAACAGTAATGACCTTGGCTCACACAAGCCCTCCCAGCTTTGGTTCAGGAGTGGAATCACAGCTACTGAGTGGCAGTGATAGTGTTGGGCAAATACCATAAAAAAACCCTCAGACAACAGATGTACGATTTAAATACAGATTACAGACTGATGAAAGTGAAAGAAGAGAAGCAGGTGGAGGGGGGTGTTTGTCTGTTTTATGTTTAGGCCCGATTACAGCCTTCACTAAAGTGACAAATGCTTTTTAGATTTCATTTTTTATAAAGGAATAGTTCAAGTAATAGAATACTGAATTTTTTACACTAACCTTTACAAATGTTTGTAAATCTTTATTATTAATTTTTTTTTCAAAAATGGAACTTGATACAGAATAGGAAAATAAATCTAAAGTTTTTTTGTGATGAAATTTTACTCAATTTTTTCCCCCCAAAATATCATAAGTAAATATATTAAATTGTTGTGTCCTGTGGTGTAACGGCATTAATTTGAAACGCTGCGGTGTTTTAACAGGGGTTTATCTGTGTTGATTTGGGTTCTGTTCGAGGTGCCTCTCTTTGGTCTGTAAAATCAGTTTTTATTCATTCTGTGATCCCGGATTGTTTATTTCAACACTTCTCTTTTCTCTTTCGTTCTTGATTGATTCTGTCCTGCTCAATCTGAGATAGAAAACACAACATTTCACACTGGATTTCAAACTGGTTACATTTTATCCAAATAATCTGCAAAGATAATTCTGTTTTTATTTCATAACCATTATTATGATGATGATGATGTTTGGTGAGATCTAACAGCATATGAACCTGAAACTGCTGTAACTTTAGTTTTGGCGTTTTGGAGCCTGTGATATCTGAATATGGGGATTTTAAATATCGAGTTAGTCACTTTTTTATTTACTGTTAAAAGATCAATAAAAATGATGATAATTTTACTGAACAGTGTGTCATCTGGTGTGTATCTCCCACAACAAAGTTAATGATGCTCATGGTATGCCGTGTTGAAGCACATGTTCTTTTGTATGATGTTGGTTATCAGATAGTGTTGCTTTGGTTAAACTCCACAGGTAGTGGAGGAAAAAGTAAAATGCGAAGGGACTTAAGTGTCACAATCACCATCAAAGTGCAGATTCTGATTGTCATGATCGTCATGAGGTGTATGAGCTCTCGCTTACCTTTCGTTGAAGCTGCTGGGGCACAGAAGTCTCTCCCCGGCTTGGTGCTGAAGGTGCGTGAGGTCTCTCTGGGCCTCTCTCTCACCTGTCGATGAAGCTGACTGGTGTACAGCAGTGCATTGGTCTGTTTCCTCCCTGCCTACCACACCACAGTCTTCCTGGACATGGTGTACCCCACGTTCACCCAATGTCGGCTGAGATAGGCTCCAGCCCCCCTGTGATAGCTGTGATTGACTGCAAGACCACGCCCCTTACACCCAGAATGGGAGAAACAGGATGAATGGGAGGGATCTGTATGGCAGATTATTTTATGCTACTTACATGGTGCGTAGTTTAACTATTTTCACTTTATTTTACTAAAACAAACAAACTGGTGCAAAGTCCAAGACCTCAATCTCACATGACATTAAAATTTGAACTAAAACTTACCTTTTCCTAATTATTGGTTTTAAAATAGTCTTGGTTTAGCTAGCATAGCTTTGCTAGTATCTTTAGAGTGGCATTATTTTAGTTTTAAACAATCTGTAGATGATTGAACACATACTTTTCATTTTAAATTGATGGATTTTGATGTTATAGAGTTTTTATATGTGGAGTAAAGGCATTGTGTCGGAGCTGAAGTGTGTTCTGTGTTCGAGTCGGTAAACAAAGTAATTTTGTAGAAACACCTCAGGAGAACACATGGTTAGGTTTTTTTTTTTTTTAATCTTTAGCATATAAAAATATTCCATTCTTCACACTGTAACGCTACACTTTTTACCTGGGCATCATGGGGCGTTGGTCTTTACTCCGTTATCTTTACCCACAAGGCCTGTTTGTTTTTCATATTCGAGTCCAATGCTGGAAATTTGTTAGTTCTGACAAAATGTTGTAGAAATAATTTGAAAAGACAAGAACATTTTTATATTAAAACTTTACTTCCATAACTACATTCACAGCTATATAGATTACTTTTTTAAATTGTTTACAAAAATAAGCAAATGTTATGCAGGTTCTTCAAACCACAGAGGCTACATACAGATTTCCTTTCTATTGTCAAACAATACAGCGTTTATAAAACATGCAGACCTGGACGCGGCGCTTTAACATGAAAAGTGCTCAGGCCAGTATAAATAACGCACGTGACTGCAGGATGGCATGTCCCAGAGACGAGTGACTTATAGATTATCGTGCCTAATCATTAAGAGCTCTGTAAAAAGTACAGTACGAGTAACACGTTCACGGCACTCGCAGCTTCATACACACACACGCACACATACACACACAGAAATCAATAGAAAAATACTCGATCACTTCAAACCACATAATAGTCAGAGGTGAACAAATGTGGGTGTGTGTAATAAAGATCTGGTATGAAATGATGGGTTTCATTCTAATCCCACATAAAGTAAGCACACTTTCAGAATAAAAAATATGTTTTCCTCCCAGGATAAAAATAATGGTACCCCCCCCCCCCTTTTTCACGCAGATATGAAAACCTTCTCGGCTGTACATTCACAGGAGAGTTTTTCCTCACCCAAACCTCTTCTCAGGGCTGAAACGACTCGAATGCTCAAGTTTAAATTTATTGATCAAATTCATTACAATTGAGAAGCTACTCCTACTCCACCACTACTGTGTTTATACACCAACATTTTTCCCTGAAGTCTTTGCATGGCGGTGCGATGTATAACAAAAATATGTAGAAGGTGTACCTGTTTTTATTGGTCTATTTAAATGGAGATTGATCTCCACGTATTAGAAATTAATGAATTATGGCCAGAAATGTATTAAAACTGGAAATAACTTGAGCACAAAGTAGTCATATTCGCTAAGATGACGTGCATAATTGGTGATAAATTAAACATAGTAAAAATCATGTAATCATACCTAGCTATTATATAACGGTCATTATAGTGTGTCAATTATTTATTGTAGGACTCATTTCAATAATCAATTCTGATTGGTCAATTCCAACACTCATTGGCCTGCAATTTCTAGACAAGTCGGTTGCTATGGACCACTCCCCTAAATGAAAACAAGAAAATTACATTCAAATCAATATTTTTTGTCAGATTTCTTTCTTTCTTTCTACTAAGTGAGGTAAAATAAACACTTCACGTCAGGGTCCTATATCACTCTGTTGGGGTCTAGTTTGCAATAATGTCTGGTTTGCTGTATATTATCCTTTACCTAATAATGCACCTAGTACTCTGACTCTGGTACTAAGGGAAAAAAACATAAATTGGTCATATTTTATGTTTAAAATAAATAAAACGGCATCTGGAATTTAGATTTTTCTTTCTTTTTTTTAACGCTGTGAAGATACCGCTGTCCTTAGTGGTGTGCCTTCTCGAACACTACTGAACCAGCAATGCGGCTAACAGCTTAACCAGTCATAAAATTCTACCCTAAGAAGAGGTTTAGGTATTTAACCCTCCATTAAAGTACAGGTGCTTTCTGGATTCCAGTAAGATTCCTGGATTCAGATTCGGTGAGTACACTAATCCGTTAGCATAGGTAAGAATGTGCGTGCTTGTGAGTGGTGGATCTTTATCTAATAATGTAGTGTTATAGTACCGAATACCTGTCCTGGAGTTAGTTATGGTTACACTGGACTGGTCCGTCTTGAAATCTGATGTAAAAAGCTTGTCAGTAGAAGGTAATATAAAATGTGCATTCAGTTACACACTGGGTGAAATAAGGCATGTGCTGAACTGGTTGTACGATACATCACAATACTGATCTATACTGTTATATGGTACACTCCCAAATATGGCTTTAATTTCAGAGAATTGAGGGAGAATTTGCACATCCTTGAGATACGGTAAAATTTGGGAGGTTTTAATGCTGACTGGGAGGCAAGGAATTTCCAAAGGAACAACCACAGACGAGAAGAGACCTCGTGTTTCTTCGAATGTAGCAGTAAGGGGTTGGTAGGTTTCTTTATCTCGCAGAGTGTTGCCCCATGAGATAGTTAACTATGAAAGTCCTTTTAAAACACCTTACTCTGGATCCTTTAAGCTTCTTTACTTGGTAGAAAGCCTCAACTTGTAACTCATTCTGATGGGTAGTACAGTTCTCCAAGAGGAGCAACCAAATAACCCTGAAGAGTTCTATGATCTCTTCAGTGTTGCTCCATGAGATGTCCCGTTTACAATAATAAATGCTTCTTTGCATTAACATCTGTAAGGGTTTGCTTGGAACCCCTTCTGGTAGGAAATAAGGCTTTTCCAGAGGAACAACCCAAGTACCCTTGAGTGTCGTAAAGTTTCTTAAAGCGTTGCTGCGAGTGCCTGTCAGAGTTCCTTATCTATCTGAATGTTGTCCCATGAGATGGGTACTTTAAGTACTTACAAGTCTAATGAAGCTCCCTTTTTGATTGTAATTAAGGATTCTTAGTTTTGCGGGCAGACGACTGTTAGCACAAACGCACCACAGCAGGCAGCTTTCATGGGTTTCCGCCGTGCACATTTGGCTAATTGGTTATGCCAAATCGCCCCTAGATGTGAGTGTGAATGGTGATGTGTGTGTTGGCCCTGCAATGGATTGCCTTCACCCAGAGTCAGCGGAGATGGGCTCCAGCCTCCCCTCAGCCCTAATAGGATTAAGCAGCTTGGCAAATTATTGAACAAATGATTCTTACTTTGCTAAAAGGTTCTACCTGGAACCCAATCTAATTGGTCTACTGTTATTCTAGAGAGTCAAACAAAGGAAAAGGGTTCTATGTTTTTAAGAATGTAGCCATGAGTGCCTGCTGGTTTCCTTGTTGGTCAAAATGCAGCCCCATTTCACAGGTACCACCAGACTCTTCTTAATGTCTTACTTGCAGATAATTATAGTCCTGGCTTGCAAAAAGAGATTGAATAGGAACCGTGAGAAAACCAAAAAACCCTCGAGTGTCTGACATTTTTAAAGTGGAGCTACTGAGTCCCATTAATATTAATTTTGAGATGGTACCTTGAAAATCTTCGTAGGTTTTCATTTTGCATCTCTCCTTTCCATCATAATTCAAAGAAAGTTTAGAAAGCTATCAAACTCTCAGTCCTTCTCTGATTCATCGTGATGACATCGTAAAACCATGATAGAAGTTTAACAGTTATCATGATGTAATATCAGCACACACCTATCTCCATGACAACACCTATCCCACAACAAGAACAACTTAACATCGCAGATTCCTTCACAGTCTTGTAGTGTGTTCCTTTGGTACTTCCGTCCATCGGAGTGCTTGGCAGTCTGGTTTGGTGAAGAAAAACTTCCTGGAGCTGAAGGTGAAGATCCAAGGTTTGGAGCGACTCACTGTAGATTTCTTTTAAGGTCCTGGAAATCTCAGAGACGTCCCTACACGGCAACACTCAAAACTGGTAACATAACGTATTCTCGTTAGTTTGGATCGATGAAACATTATAAAAACGTTAAGTTCTTGGTGTGAAAGCAGGAGAGCCCAACCTCAGCATGAAGTTACACCACATTCCCAAAGTGAGGTTAACTAAAGAGAGGAAGGGGAAGAAAGACAGATAGAGAGAGAGAGAGAGAGAGAGAGAGAGAGAGAGAGAGAGAGAGAGAGAGAGAGAGAGAGAGAGAGAGA
>JAQMYF010000027.1:1268856-1279203 GCA_030014195.1 Neosilurus mollespiculum
GAGAGAGAGAGAGAGAGAGAGAGAGAGAGAGAGAGAGAGAGAGAGAGAGAGAGAGAGAGAGAGAGAGTTAGTCTCACCACATTAAAGTTTTATCCCATAAAACCCAACAGATACACACTCAGGCATGTGCCAATAATAATTATAATAATAATAATAATAATAATAATATTTAAAGTTCACTGATCTGGAAACCCATGAGGAAAAAAAGGTGACCACTATCCCACAAATCATTGGAACACAAAATATATTTTTGAGGCTTTCACCGCTCCTTATACTGATATTTGTATAACTTTCACTGTTTTATAGTAAGTGGTTCTCCAGGTGTGAAAACATGCTAGCAGAAGCACAGAGCTGAAATAAAACCAACATTTTTACAACTAATCAGATTAGTATTATAAGAGTCAAACCAAAAATGCTCATGATATACACAAAAAAACCCAACATGAGTAAACAAGGCAGGTCCAAAATGTACACCTTAACATAAAGAAACTGGATAAGAGTTTACGAAATATAGAAAATATTTAGAAGCTAACCAAACTAGAAAGGAATGCGACACGCTTGCTACGTAGGGTTAGCCGAGCATGCCTTTAGACAAAAATATTAATGTAAGAGTTACAAATTTCCTTTGTAAAAATAAGTGGTGGATATGCCATTTTTTTCAAAAGCGAACTCACCCGAGTGAATTAAATATCAACGGACTGAATTAAAGCTTCAATACTGGCACATGCCTGCAGGTGACACCACAACACACTGTGCATGCACCCATCACGCAAACATAAAATACTTCATATTGCAAATGTTTATTGCACGAGATAAGAGCTACTAAAGTGAATCATGATAGTGCTTCAATACAATACATTTTCTTTAAACAACACAGTAAATCTTATTAAACTAGCTGTAAACATGGCTTTGTTATCTGATAAATAAAAAGTTTGCCAAAAAATTCAAGTAAAACAGAAAAAAAAAAAAAAACACCCAAAAATAAGTGAGTCATTTGTTCAGACGGCTCTTGGAATCTTCTCTTCTCTTAGTTGGAGATCTTGACCTGGGCGGGCTGGGGTGAAAAGGTTAGAAGGTCAAAAATCAGGGAGAGACAAAGACAAGCCAACACACCAAATGGTAAACATTCTCTCTTTCGTTGCAGAAATGGAATGGAGGAGTGGACAGTGAAAGTGTGAATGGAGTGTGTTGTCCAATTTTAGCGTGAACGTGAAAGAGAGGATGTTTGGAACGGACCGAGAGCTCCGTTTCCTGCTCAGCAGCAGCAATCATTAACACCACTTCAAACCAACACTTGCAATCATCCACTCAGGAGTTACCATGATTCGAACCCTGTATGCTCCTTTACACATTAAACTCATTCACAATATCATCATCATCATCATCATCATCATGGACCTCATCCAAAGCCCAATGCCAGTCCTCAACACCCACATCCAGAAGCCTGCAGAGGAGGAAGATGGCCAAGCTTTAGCCTACAGAGAGGAAGGGATCACCCCCCCCCATGGTAACCAACCACCACCTGCCAGCACTGACCATGAATTTGACCTGAACATGAAAATTTTAATACCTGATATAGGAAGACCCTGGATAAATCTACCCCCAAGTTTCTCAGAAAGCCAACATTGAGAACCCTTAAAAATAAAGGGATGAATGCTGGGTTTCAGCTGGAAAGCTGGATTACACGGGAATAAACCATTCCCAAGTGTCAGAGCACATGAAAATCATCAACAGTAGCTATCTGTATTTAGATAATAGGGTAATGATTGTCCCAATGGTTCATTAATCAGCACCAGTCGTCTCAGTGAAGCATCAAGCAAGAATGCTAAACCCAGTAACACTACAAGTCTGATAAATAAACCTCATCTGAAGGCTGTATGTGAACATAACAATTAAAATCTAGTGTGATTATCACTTTATTATTTATACCTAACGGGGTTGACCGATATTGGTTTTTCAGGGCTGATGTCGATGGTGATTATTACTAGTTAATGTGGCCAAAATCTGATATTCCGAAGCAATACGCATTTACAGTAAAAAATTTAATTTGTAAATTTTTGTATTTTGAAAGCTAGCAAGAAAATGGCTGCCTCCTCTTAAGACTAGATCGCAGTTATTTCAGGAAAAAATCCTCCATTAATGTCCTCATTATTAAATTTCATATTTTTGGATAATGGCAGCTATCCACAGTAGTGCACTTTGTAATTACTTAATATCGGCCCCCAGTAATCGGTCGACCCCTAATACTTTACTAGGATTTGTGTGTCACAGCCTTCAGATACAGTTCCAGCTACCAATTTTAGCAACTTGGTTTAGTCCCAAGCATGGAGAGTATGTTCCGGTATGGATGCTGGATTGCAGAAAGGTTGTTAGAGACTAAAGGCATGCCATGGATGACGAGTCGCTCTTTCATAAGCCGTTTCAGCAGTTAGTCAGAAAAATGAACTGGAGCCAAAGCAATAACGTTTAATTTTTTTTAATTGATGGCTGTTGTTCTCTGTTGTAACTTCTTGCAGTTTTTAAGATGAACTGTATGAAAAAACTAAACAGAACAAACAAACAAAAAAAAAAAAACAGACCACTTGAGCTCCAGTTCATTTCTGATTGTTAGCGCTCGCTATAAAGAAAAACACTCCACCCCGCCCAGCTAATTTTCACCCAGCGACGAATTCGGGGTTGAATCTGGTCGGGTTACACAGTGCCAGAACCTCCTCTTTCTTGTCCATGTGGTCTTTGTGGCACTTGATGTGGCACCGTCGGCACTCCAGGGCCAAGGGAGGTTTAATCACGTTCCACAGGGGCTTAGCACAGGCTTCACACGTGGTGGGGAAGTGGTAGAGATTGGGCAAAAACTCATGACCCTTGTGATGGATGAATTTCTCCCTGCCTGGAAGGGGCGCTGTGGGCTCCGCACTGTTTTGCACAGTCCTGTGTGTGTCATACAAAGTTGCACTACATGACCAGCACCAAATAAAAAAAAACAAACAAAAAAAAAACAGCACCGTAACATCTATTTAGTCATGTTTAAGTACATTTTACACCCAGCAAGATCAATCATGTGGCAAATAGTGGCTAGTAATTTAGTATATACCACACAGGAGCGGTGCAATCTGATTGGTTCGCTATCTTGGGGCAATAGACATTGAAGAAAGCTACACAATATGGCCTTCATGTTTTTCAAGGAACACTTTCAAGGCACTTTACTCAAATGATGGAGCATGTGTGACCACTGTCATGTATTACAAATAAAAAAAAAACTCATTTTAATTGACTTATGTTGCTGTGTAGTATATACCAAATGATTCGCCTCCGGTCAGGTGGATATCACTAACTATTCAGCCATATCCACCTTGCATTTGGTGAATCATTCATGTTTAATGGTAATTAAAACTACATTAGCTGGTTAGCATCAAGTGAAATAATGCTCATGTTGCTCTTTACCTTTTACTAGCCATGCTAACGCTTGTTTCTCCACATGTATAAAGAAAAACTGACTATTGCAGTCATAAATAGATAAATAAGAAATCAATGTGCAAATCAGAACTCGTGTAAATAAACAAGAGGATGGTCTTATACCACTACATGATTTCATAATTACATGTAATTTTCGTTATAAGAAACATAACACCAATCCAGGTGAATGGAAAAACACTGAACAGTGTGTTAGCTGACCTGGTTTTCCCGGCCTGTAGCTGCCGGCTGGTTCTCCTCAACGACTGGCTGGCCTGGACTTTAGTGGGGACGCGAGGGGATGAGCGATGGGTCCACTCAGGGCCTGGAGGCTTTTTCGGGATCTTCTTAACGAGTCTGCTGACCCACTTCTGCTGCTCTTCCTGCGACGATGCCAACAGCAACAGGTTCTTCGCCGTGGACACGTCATAGTTCACTAGAGAGAAAAAAAGTCAGTGGAATATTTATATATTAAAAATATACTAAACAATATTTCCATATTCGTCCAAGCATCTGACAATCTTTTTTTAATAATTAAATGAAACTAAACCATTGACCTACAAGTGGTGTTTCTGAAATACATCATCACGAGGTGTATAGTGGTGTAATAAAGCCAAATCAGTCTTCTAATTTCATTATATTACTTTTACTGAAGTAGCGGTTAGCACGTCCGCCTCACAGTAAGAAGTCCTGGGTTCGGCGAGGACGTGGTCTTCCCATGCTTGCATGGCTTTCCTCCCACAATCCAAAGACATGCACATTAGGATAATTGGCTGATTCAAATTTCCCCCATGTGTGAGCGTGAGTATGAATGGCTGTATGTGTTGGCACTGCTCTGGCCTCGTCGGAATGAATTTTGAACTTATTACCACTAAGTTACTGTATAACTTGTTTAAATCATCATTGCCCTTTTTTCTCTTTCCCAGCTGGCCTTTTGTTTCATCAGAAGTAAAGATGGTTCCTACCTCGACATGGTGCGATCACCTCCTCCTTCTTATCCATGTGGTCTTTGTGGCACTTGATGTGGCAGCGGCGACACTCGAGGGCGGGCGGCGGTTTGAACATATTCCACAGCGGTTTGGTGCAGGCCTCGCAGGTGGTGGGGAAATGGTAGAGTGTCGGGATGAACTCGTGCCCTTTGTGGCAGATGTAGCTAGATTTCTCTCCGATGGGCAGTGGCTCCACTTCTTGCTCTTTCTTACTCTCGCCCTCGTTAGCGTACAGGATCTGCGAAAAGAGTAATTAAATCTTACAGTGAAACTTTTGTTATGTTCATAAAGATGACGCAAATCATGAGAGATGGTCAGGTTATACACATGATACTTTTTCACACCTGAAATATCCGAGGAATTTCTTTCGCGTCTGCACGGTAGACATCCGTCTGGGTGACTGAACGAACATGGAAGAGTTTACTGGGAGAGAGGGAGAGAGAGAGAGAGAGAGAGAGAGAGAGAGAGAGAGTAGAATATTTACCACATTATAAGCTACAACATTATAAGTAGATTATAATTACAGGATAACTATGAACAATACGGTACATGAGTGGTGCAGTATTTTTTAAACAATAAACTCTTTCATACAAACAGCAGTATGATCTATACATATACGGTACACGTAGTGTTTCTATTAAACCATAAACTGTATTAATGTTGGTTATTTAGCACTGAAGAGAAGACGCTCACTCTATATCCAGCACCATGTAGGGGTTCGAGAGCTCTTTATCCTGCTCACTGTTGTAGAAGAGGATCTTCTTGCTGCTCACCACGACATACTGCAACAAACACAACAGCATTGTTCGATCCTAATGTTTTGTACAGAACATAACGGACGCGTGAGAATGAAAAACGGCTCACTTTTCTCTCCCAGCCGAAGCGCTTGGTGTTGTTTCTCACGGGGAGAGACAGCCAGCCCTCTAATCTGATCTCTGTGTGCATAGAGGACAACACGCTCAAACTGTTACGGTGAAATCAGCATCGCAGCATTTCACAATGGTGAACACAAATAATTTAATAAAATGATGTATCCACTACATTTCTGATTAAGAACATATGAAGTGTGGCATTTTAATCACCATATTGTTTTATTTAACCTTTCGTAGCTACATTAATAGTAGTACCACTGCACAGAGAAAAGCCACTCCCATAACTGTATTAAAGAAATTTATATATATATATATATATGGGTTGTTTTTTTTGTTTGTTTGTTTTTTTTTTAAACGACGTGAAACCTGGCAGCGATTCATCCGTTTCGAACTCAGGGCCGCTGCTCATGCTGGCGGAATCGAGCGAGTGGGCATTGATGGAATTGAGGAGACCCCGAAGCTGCTCGATATCACTGTCTTTACTGTCCAGAGCCATCTGCAGCTCCACACGCATCACCGACTCATCCGCAAGTTGCTGCGAGGAAATAAATAATAAACTCTTCACTATAAATGGCATTTATAAAAAAAAAAAAAAGTAAAACATGACGTTAGCTTGGATGGTAGTAATATTCAATGTTGCTAAATAAACAAGCACCTAGAAAAACAAATCACACAAAGCTAGCTAGCTAATTATGAACTACCTAATAGCTGGTCAAAAAAAAATAAAGACGCAGGAATACTAGAAATCTGTTGTATGCAAAGTTCGAGTTTAGGACTAGCAGTCTACCATTACCAGTAGTAATTGATTAGCAGTGTATTAGCATTTGCTTTGTATTATGCGCTAGCTGTTAGCATGATATAATAGCAATTATACCGCCTGCATTTCATTGATTTCTCGCTGATATTTGATGATGGTGCTATTGAGTTTCTCCCGTTCAGAACGTAGCTCCAGCTGCAATTTTCTGTTTTCTTTCTCTTTCCGCTTCACATCTGTGTCGTTTCCACGGCGACTTCCATTGCCAGGCACCTTCCTATTCATGATTTCAGCCAGCTTGTTCACAGCCTGATAAAACAAATACAATCATACACAAAGTGTTAAATGATGTTATAAAATAATTAACAAGTTGACCACACAAATACATGAACCATCTCACCATTTAAAAATGACCTTGTGCTGTTACCCAAAGTTGGCGTTACATGGACAAATTGCAATGATGATTATGATATAGTGTCGTGGGGAAAAGCATTGTTGCAAGTTGAACACTGGCTTAATTATATATCATCTTACATTGTCAAGTTTTTTGCTGCTGAATTGTGTGGAAAATCATCCCCGGCTACTTGAGGACTGGATTTTGACTGTGTAATGCTACGCAAAAAGGAAAGAAATCTCTTTACCTGCGTCTTGAGAGTTCTCTCTGACTGAAGCTGCTTCTCATAAGCGAGCTTCATCTGTGCGATGGACTGTTCATTATCTTTCATCTTCTGCATGTCTGAAGAACCATTCAGCATAGCAAGAGTTAACACAGATAAATAAATACATATATATCAATATATTACAAACAGAAATGTCAAAACTCACCCTCCAGTAGTTCCTTCTGCTTGTTATTCAACTCTTCCTTCTCGTTAGCCAGGTTTGCTACGTCACTTGTCAGCATGCGGTTAGCTTCTTCCAACTAAACACCCGACAGAGTTTCAATGTTAGAAAGACCACTATAAACAATTGGTCAGAATATCAGAACTCCTACGACTGTCCACTTCTGACCCTTTTCAATTCCCACTCTCCTTATTTGGTCATGACTTCCTGTCCCCTAATCCCAAAGTGCCCCCAAACTGACCAAACTGATTGTGGTGTCCTTCTCGGAGAGTTCCTGTCTGTGTCTGGCCATCATCTCCTTAATCTCCAGCTCCTTCATGATCTTCTCCTTCTCCAAGTCAGAGTACTGCTCCTCAGCAATGGAGCGAGCCAGCTGCTCTGAGTCGGCCTTTGTCAGGGTAATCTCTAACTGAGCGGCCAGAGAGTCCCTAACACACACACACACACACACACACACACACACCACAGAGTTAACAGTCATGTCATGAGCTGCTTCATCTCTAGTTGATGTTTAACACCTACACACAAAATACTCACCTCTCCTCCTGTAACTCCTGCAGATTCTGCTGCATGTCTTTAGAAAGTTTATTCCTCTCATCACACTCTTCCTTTAACTCTCGCACCTGAGTCTTGTACAGCGTCTAAGCACACACGCACAATAAAATCACTAATAATATTCACTTTGGCTCAAACTGAGCCTTTTCATTTTCCACTTTCCTTATTTGGTCACAGCTTCCAGTTCTTAATATTCTTTCCCCCCCATTCACCTTATTTGGTCATAACTTCCTGTGTTCTAACCCTGATGGTTATCCACACTTGATGTTTTCCTGACCCTTTAAAATTCACACAGTCTTTTATTTGGTCATAACCTTTTTAACCTTTACTCTTTGTGATGGTCATGAGTGCATACAGTTAAACCGTCTTACTGAGAAATACTGTTCTGCTTCCAACTGATCCTGAAGCTCTTTCATCTGTCCATCGGAATCCTGACGCTCCCTGACACACACACGCACACACACAGTTTATAATTCCACAAGGCAAAGCCCCATGTTAAAGAGTGAGTGCGGTGTGGTGCATTTTGGGATGGCGTACTTGCGGAGCTCCATGACCTGCTTCTCCAGGCTGCGTTTGATGTCCAGCAGGTGATTTATCTCCTGTTTGAGCTGCTTCTCTGATGTCTTCAGGGTGCTGAGCTGCTGGTTCTGGACCTTCAGGTCGTTCTGGATCAGACTGCGTTTCTGGACCTCCTGCTCGATCTTCAGGGACAGGTTCTTCAGCTGGAACACACAAACTTCATCAGTTTTCTTCAAGGAACGATAAAAAGTTCTTGGTCTCATAAAAGCATTCTACCTGCAGCCCATCTATTCGATGGTTCTACACAGAAGCTTTAAGATTGATGGCTTACTAAACGCCAACAGGATTAGCATGCTAATTATTTTACTTGGCACCAAGCTCACAAAGCCTTTGAGTTATTAGTTTAGGTTCTCAGCTACATCACAAATCAGGAGCATGACTGAGAAAGGACAAGAGCTGCCACCACCAACTCTCTCACACACACACACACACACACACCTCTTCAGCGAGTCGGTCCTTGTGTCTGCTCAGCTCATCGAGTTTGTGCAGTGCTTGTTTGTAATCACAGTCCAACATGGAGTTGTGTTTTTCCAGCTCGAGCAGCCGGTTTTCCACCTGCAGCTTAGAGGAACGCTCAGTCTGCAGTTTCTGCTCCAGATCTGCACACACACACACACACACACACACACACACACTATGAACAATCTCTTGCACACTTTAACTTACTCATAGTTCTAAGCAAGAATTTTGTTTTGTTCTGTCCATCTTACAAGCTGCGCCATCTCTTTAGTAAACGGATCCGATATAAATACCCTTCATATTCACACTCCACCCTCAATCTCCATGGTAAATTAACCCCTCGTACCCTTCACTGCCTCAGACTTTGCTCCCTCAATGGATTCACTGATCTTGTTCTTGTCAGCGAGTCGAGCCTTCGTGGCTTTGTGCGCCGCCTCCTCCTGCTCCAAACTTTGCTGCAGAACCTTCAGTTTGTATGTCATGTCAATCTCCTTATTGCTTTTCTCCTATTGGATGTACAGATAGGAGGGGTGGGGCTTTAGAACTGGGGTCAAGCAGCATGCAGAAAGAAGAGAGACGGAGAGCTAGTGTGTGTGTTACCTTCTCCAAATCAGTGAGTTTCTCCTGCAACTGTCTCTTCTCAGTCTCAGCTTTGGAAAGAGCCTGTCTCGCCTGCTTCACCTCGTCCTCCAGACCCGAAAGACGCACTGGAGAGAAAGTAAATAGCACAGGGTTATTCAGTATTATCCTCAGAAACAGCCCTCTTACATCCATCCCAAAATAATTCACTAATCAGCATACAAGCACACACACATCTCACCCTGCAGGTCAGAGATGGTCTCAGAGCGGTGCGTGTGTTCCCGTTTCTCGGTGTCTAGAGCCGCCTGTAGACTGATGAAGTCTTTCTCCAGCGTCAGTTTACTGCTCTCGAGCAGGCAGCATTTATCCTGCAGCTCTCGGACGTGTGTTTCCAACTGCTGCACCTGTTTACTGCCATCTGCCTGTGACTTGCGCAGACGAGCCGCTGTTTCCAATTCTGCCCTCAGAAGTGTGTTCGCCTCATCCAGCTGAGGTGGGAAAAAAAATCCACGCATGGTTAGTGCTCAGGACAACATAGAGAGAGAGAGAGAGAGAGAGAGAGAGAGACAGAGAGAGAGCATGCAAGAGAAAGAGAGTAGAAGTGAGTAGTGGGTGTATGAGAGAGAGCAAGATGGAGTGTGTGTGTGTGTGTGTGTGTGTGTGTGTGTGTGTAAGAGAGAGAGAGAGAGAGAGACAGTGTGTAAGAGAGAGACCGTGTGTGTGCGTGTGTGTATGTAAGAGAGAGACAGTGTGTGTGTGTGTGTGTGCGTGTGTGTGAGAGAGAGAGAGAGAGTGAGTGTATGTGTAAGAGAGAGATCGTGTGTGTGCGCGCAAGTGTGTGTGTAAGGGAGAGACAGTGTGTGAGTGTGTGTGTGTGTACGAGAGAGAGAGTGTAAGAGAGACAGGGTGTGTGCATGTGTGTAAGAGAGAGTGAGAGAGAGTGAGAGACAGTCTGTGTGCGCACGCATGTGTGTATGTGAAAAAGAGAAACTGTATGTGTGTGTTTGTAAGAAAGAGACAGTGTGTGTGTGCGCGTGTGTAAAAGAGACAGTGTGTGCGCGTGTAAGAGAGAGACAGTGTGTGTGTGTGTGTGTGTGTGAGAGAAAGAGAGAAAAAGAGACAACATGTGTGAGAAAGAGACAGAGACAATGTGTGTGTGTGAGAGAGAGTGAGACAGTATGTGTGTTTGTGTGTGTGAGACACTGTGTGTGTGTGTGTGTGTGTGTGTGTGTGAGAGAGAGAGAGAGAGAGAGAGAAAGAGTGAGACAAT
>JAQMYF010000027.1:1309178-1323213 GCA_030014195.1 Neosilurus mollespiculum
TCATAGTCATGAAAAGAAAGGAAACTCATTGAATGAGAAGGTGTGTCCAAACTTTTGGTCTGTACTGTATATACATATATATATACACACACACACACACATATACATACATACACATACATATATACATACACACACACACACACACTGTTTAGGCATTGATGCGAAGGAGTTAAACACAAAATTAAGCATGAAAATTGATTCTTCCATTTACACTACAAGCTTGCCTTAATACTAACTTCCTACACAGATAAAAGCTTTATTTATCTCTTTTTATTTTTCGATACCATCTGTATACATTTAAAGAGAGGTCTGATATGACAGGAAGAGATGAAACCGCAGTTCTCCGACCGTCGGGCCACAACCTCATTTTAAATCTGAGTGAAATCACAGCTCACAATCAGAGTGTCATCGTGACACTGGTATCAAATGCGGACTTTGTTTCCCATCAGCCTCTGGACGTCACATCACATACATTAACACACCAATCTTCTGTTTCTCTTTTAATGCACCTTTCTTTTAAAGTCCCAATAAAAAATCCCTGAACTTATTTCAATGTCACACTATTTTACTGGAGCTAAAAATCCAAGATCACAGTATTGTTATTAATATTATTATAATGCACATCTTATAATAACCAGTATTGTGAATTGTGATCCAACACCACTAGTTCAGTTCAAGTGGTTTTGTGACGTGTGAGAACTCATCTCTACATGAAATACTCCACATGTCTGTGCTGACATTAAAATGTTTTTTTTTTTCCAGGTTAATCAGTGACTCTCCGCAGTAAAAGACCTTCGCCCCAGGGTTCGAGGGTTTCCTCCTTCATCTCCATGAAACTAAAATTCATCCTCTGAAGAGCTCGGGATAGTACAACCCAAACACTTCTCTTGAATCGCTCATGTGGAGATAATACAACTTTATGCGGCAGCACTCTGGATCATTTTTTATCTCAACCTACAAAATCAATACTCCATGTTCCTGTTTCCCTGAGTCCACATTTAAAACCATAAATGAACCTCCTAAGAGTCTCATCCTTGGTTCTGATGGCGAATTGCTAGCTTGATAACATAAAAACACAAATAGACTCCTATAACTCAGAGCAAAGAGGCGATGCACTGCTAGCTATCATTGAAGGCAGATCTCAGTATGTAAAAGAGTTGCTACCTGGAAAAGTCTTGAAGAATTTTACTGTGCTATTACTGCTAGCTAGCAATGTCTGTTCAGGGTTTTTATCTACCAAATCTATCAAACTTCAAATCTCTCTCTCTCTCTCTCTCTCTCTCTCTCACATACACACAAAACTATTGTACCCTCATTTATTTAGTCATTAACTAAAGCTGATTATTTAGTTATCCAGTATAATGCTCTTGTTTGGCTGCTACACTAGTAGCTTTATACACACTTATCCTGTGTGTGAGTGAGAGAGAGAGAGAGAGAGAGAGAGAGAGAGAGAGCGAGCCTATAGCGCTAATTTGTTACATGTCCCTTTCACAATGTGAAAGAAAAGAGGGATAAAAAAGAGAAATCATTCATTCATTGCTGAGCCGTTTAGTCCTACTGGGGTGGCAGGGGGTGGAGCCTGCCTCAGCCGACTCTGGGTGAAGAGAGGGTACACCCTAAAGAGCTTGCCAGTCCATTGCAGGGCAACACACACACAACCAGTTAGCCTAATGTGCATGTCCTTCGACAGTGGGAGACGACCAGAGTTCCCTGAGGAAACCTGTGCAAGCATAGGGAAAACCTCCAAACTTCACACAGAAATGCCTTCGCTGAGCCCAGGACTTGAATCCAGGACCTTCTTACTGTGAGGCAAACATCTTTATGCCAGCGATACTAATTTACACCTGTGTGTTTGTGTGTGTGTGTGTGTATATTTCCAATATAACGTGTGCTTTGGGAGCCATGAGACAGCGCCCCCTCATGGTGGTATGGGAATTGTGAACATTTTGAGCTCCAATCATGCAACTTTTCCTCCTGGGGTTCATCAAATTGTTTCACCCAAATGAGGATGGGTTTCCCTTTTGAGCCTGGTTCCTCTCAAGGTTTCTTCCTCATGTCAACTGAGGGAGTTTTTCCTTGCCACCGTCGCCACGGGCTTGCTCATTAGGGATGTGTAGGGGGTTGTCGAAAAATGTTTTAATTCCTCCTTTAATTACTTTTACTATGTAAAGCTGCTTTGTGACAATGTCAATTGTAAAAAGCGCTACACAAATAAAACTGAATTGAACTGAATCAACATTCTGGAGTGCTGTATAGTTGCTAACACACAACTGAATAAATAACGGACGAACTTGTTTAAAGCTAATAAAGAAGAGATAAAAAATGAGCATGGGGATATTATGCCTAACACTTCTTTAATTTACAAACACTATGTGATGTCACTGAGACATTATTTGCACAAAGGGTGTGTGTGTGTGTGTGTGTGTGTGTGTCTGTGCGGGCATGCTATCAGGAGATAGGGACGAATTTCCAACATGTTCCCAGTAACAACACACACGGACAGATATCTCATTCACTGAGATAAACCAGAAAGGGACAAAGGCTATAAATGGCACAGAGTTAGAACGCGAGATGTGTTCACTCCCACACACCACTTCTCAACTCGTCTCTCTACAGCCACCATCTACTTTTCTCTTTAGGACCTTCATACTTGTGAGGAACAGACACTCCACTCACATCAATTTAGCAATACACACACACACACACACACAGAGGTCAGGCCTCTGAGGCTATAACCAGTTCTCTTTGAAAGAGGATTAAACGCTTAATCATCTAATCATTAGCAGGCTAATCTTCGATCATGGTAATACCGCGGTGGTGTTTACATGCTACCTGTTCGCATTAGTCCTAAGTTTTTTAGACAATCTCTGAACATCTGCAGCATCTTTTCATAAACAAAGTGTTTCAGTTTCTATACAGCTGAGCTTTTAATCGATGTAAACATTGTTCATGTTTAAACAACGAAAAAATCAACAAGTTTACGTACTTTGGTAAACCCTTTTACTGTTTATTGTAAGTACAGTACAGACACGCTGCATGAGAAGCGTTCTGTCTTTGTTCGCCACGTTAGCTCCGTAGCTCCAGCTCCACTATAAAGCTGCAAACATTGGATGCCAAACATGTCCTGGTTGATCGACTCCACATGGGGTAAACTCCATTTTTTCTCCTTTACTAAAGCAATTCCAGAAAGCCTTTGTCACATCGGAAGGTTGCGTAATTAGGGTACACGTTCAGTACAGATTTATCTGAGTCATCGGAGAAGGAAAGGGCGCTTCATTAAAAGTTTTCATTGCTGCATTCCTCAGCTGTAAGTTGATGAATCACCTGGCTTACAGCTCGACACTTGTCTCTGAGTTATTATCAGGACGCTTGGCTTGACGGTGTGGCTGCTGTTCTGACAATGAGCAGCAAGAGCCACTGAGGAACAAGTCAATGTGTGTGGCGTAATCACCACACCAGTGTGTCTCATCACTACTCTTTTATCTTTCTCTCACACACGATTTAACGGCTTGTTCATGCGATGGCGGCTTCCCTTTCGGCGGTTAACCACAACGTCCAGGTCACACAACATCCTGTTATCAGCAAACAGCATTTCAACATTCATCCTGCATCTGGATTCCACTGGTCTCCAACGCTACACTATTTAGAGTGAGTTTTAAAGGAGTATTTTAGAGAGATATCTCACGTTAACTAGAGTTCTTACACAAGGCTCACCATGATTGGCGGTCTGTCAGTAATCCAGGGTTCCGAGATGAAAATGCACAAACAGACAGAGAAGAGCCACGCATCGATTCTAACCTAATAAATAATAATAATAATAATAATAAAAACACTGCCCAACACAACGTTTGCTGACTTTTATCTGAGACTTGTTCTTGACTATTTCGAAGGTGCTGAATCCAAAAATCACAGTGGTTTTGTGCTAGGAGGTCATATTTTTGCTGTATAGCATAACTGCGTATTTAATGAGTACGTATCGAAACACAATGACTTCTACAATCCCCAGAATTTTTACCTATTTACAGACAATAAAGTTCTAGCAAATAATGCCATAAATCATTTATGTGATGAATATATACAAGTCTGTTCTGGATAACGATGACCTATCAGGTCATCAGATTGAAATTAAAAATTAAAATCAATCTCATGATTTAAACAAATTTTAGTACAAAGTGCTGATAAAGTAATCCGGCATAGGAATGTACTTGATTTTTAAGAAATCACACAGTTTCAGTACAACATCTTGATATAAACAAGTGTGTTTACATCAACAGAGAACACATTCTTCCTTTATCAGTGTTTATGGGATAAATTTTAATTTCTATGATTTTCTGGAGGGCTTCACCTCTGGAACATCTCTTTTAATACCTCAACAATGGTCTGCCATCATATGAGTGTCCTGGTCTCCAAGTTTAACCTCAAAGTAAGCCGAGTACACTCTCTCTTCACAAAGTCACTAACGTTCCTCCTCAGAGAGGGTGCAGTAAAGCTTCCACATATATACCAAAATGCATCTGGATATTCAAACACATTCTACGAGCAGCAGCCGTGCTGATTTCACCTGATTTTCACAAACACAAAATTTAATTCAGGTTTATGTTGCCAGATTTCCAACCAAACCTGATGGCCATGACATCCACCAATACCACAGGGGCACAAGCCACAGAACAGAAACATGACATGACAGGAAGAAACTAATGTCATTTTTCAAATCAGCACCCCAAAATTAGGTAAAAACAAGTGTTAGTTTTCACTCAGCGGAAAAAAGTTTTAAACCGTTGGCCAGTGTAATAATAATAAATAATAGAAATCATGCCAATTAACGCTCTGAGTAACAGCTGATATCTGAGACTGACATCGCCATGGTAACCTCCTTAACTCTTTGTGATTAGGTTTTGTAGGGTTCAAATAAAATACAAAACAAATATTGAATTTATAACATAAAACACACTCACACACACACAGAACCAGATTGTCATTGTCCAATGAGTGCAGAAGATACAGCTGTAATACACACCAACACACCTTCAGAACACACACAAGAACACACACACCCCCACACACACCCTCCTGTCCACAGCTTATGAAGAGTGTGTAAAAATGCTGATCAACGAAATGAAATGTGTTAGAGTGGGAAAAATACTGAGATACAGAATACTTTACAGGAGGAAAGCACCACACACACACACACACACACACACACACACACACACATCTATAGGAGTGCATGATGGAGCAGATTCCCCTGCAGGGTGCAGTCCCTCTTCATATCCAGTGTTCCCAGGACACACTCCAGATCCACCGTGACCGTCGCGGATTCAGCTCGCTCGGACTGAGCACGGATGAATGCATGGACTAGGCAGCATGACACAATGTTTGCTTAGCAAAATAAAAAGACACAAACACAACATTATTTCGTCTCTGCATGCCTGCAGTTCTGCCTCAGAGGGAACCATAAAAGCTTCCATGTAGAACCCTAAGACTATGATCTTAAGAAGTGAAGGAAAATCTGCAAACGTTAAAGAATGTTTGTTTCAGAGTGGACATGAGACTGACACGAAGCCCCCGAGCACAAGCAGCTGACGTCATGGATTTATCCTCATCGATGTGATCTTCTCCAGACTGCTCGAGAAATGAGAAACCTTTCACTGGTACTGATCAAGGTCTCATGAGTGCTTATGTGTGTAATGATAGACGTTTAGGACTCTCATTAAAAAAACAACAACAAAAAAAACCAACCCTGTGTTACCATTTAAACGCGACACTGACATCATCACATCACAGACTACTGCATTTGATGCATCATTTCCAAAACTCTATCACAGCTGAGATCTGAGCCATATCTGATCCCCATGTTTACATCATTCCCTGGGCAAAATGCAAACTTTCCACCCATAGCATCACTGTGGTTACAGAAAACACGAATGAATTCCATCGTCCTCGTGGATGACCACATGTCAGGGTTGGTTTCTTTGGGGGGTGTTTTTGGTGTATCTTGTCTGAGCCCAAAAACTGTTGCATAACAATGATGGTATCTGAACAGGAAGGTCTTAACAGGATGGGAGTGTTCAGATGCAAGTCAAATGTCCAGATATCAGATACAATTCAGATTCACATCTTTATTCGAAATCGAATCTGAGCTGTTCAAGTGACAACACGGGATTTGTGGTAGGAATGGAAAGATGAGAATCATTTGGTGAAGTGGTGCAGAGTGTGGATTTGGAACATGGTGCTTTGCTCTGATATCCTGCAGGAACAGATCTGACTCAGAATGTGTTTGATGTTGGTGGATCTGACAATGAACACGAGTGCAGGATACACCCTTGTACATTTCACATTAATCTAAACACACACACACAGATCTCTGGTACTGGTATGCTGTATGGAAACTGAGTCAGCAGCACGACTTCCGGACAGATCCAGACGTCGGCACGAGCCCTGACATGTTTGAGAAAGTCGTGCATCATAAACAGAATAAACGCTCGGATGCATGAAACGATTAAACACGTGCTCTGTTGTGTAAATACTGGGTGATCACCTGCGCGTGCACTGCGGCTGCCTGTGCAAAGTTTACATGCACGCGGAAAAATAAACAGCACTGCACCACAACAAACAAACAAACAAACAAACAATAACATTATCAGCAGCAGCTCGCCAGCCTGCAGGAAGCAGAAGGAACAGAGAAAGTTTGGTCGGTGATTTATGACTATATTTGGTGCGCGAGGAGGATGAAGACGGAACATTGTGTCCAAAATGGCAAAGACGTCGCAGCGCGAGCTCTCGTTAAACTCCCGACTTCTCCGAGATGATCAAGTGATGCATAAAGACAGCAAAATAAACACCATCCACACTGTACATTTCTCATCTTCACTTACAGTGTTGCACTGCAGCGGCTTGTTTTTCCTGGGAACCGGAAACACTGCAACGACCGACAGAACAGAAAGAAAGAAAGAAAGAAGAAAAAAGAAAGAGAGGAAGAAGAAACGGCGCCTTGGCGAGAATGAGCCATCCATGGAACTCACCAGTAAACTTTCCAGGTTGATGGCAGAGCGCGGGTCTCTGATCATGGCCTCCAGTTTCTTCAGCCGCTTCTCCATCCTGCTTTCAGCTCCAGAAGACATCATGAGATCTTCACATCAGATCTTCACATCAGACGGTGCTCGGAAGGTTCGACTCCTGCGCGGGGACTCGGCATTGAAACCCACCGAAAACAACAAACGGAGCTCCTTCGTGGCCTGTAGGGTTCTCTCGGATCTCCCACCACCACCACCAAGAAAAAAACCGGGATTAATCCAACCGGAAATGCTCCTCCAATTAAGTTTCAAAAGTCGGGCAGGACCCCAGGTCGGTCCGCTGCGCCATGCTCCACAAGTTCCTCCGATCCAGGAATTCGGGGGAAACTGTTGTAATTTTTTATTATTCTTTTTTTGCAAGGGGTGTTGAGAAGAGGGCGTTTTCTACACTATCCCTCCCCTCTTCCCTGTTTCTTCCCTCTCTTCTTCTCTCTGTTCTCAGCCGTTTATTCCTCTCTTTCTCTCTAAACGCTCCTCCACTTTTCCACCACCGCCGCGTCTCCTCTTTCCGAGTCTCTCCATCCAACCCTCCTCCACCGGAGCGCGAGCGTCTTCGGGCTCTAAAACGGCATGGAGGAAACGGAAAAACGACACGTTCTGGTCTCTGATTAATTCATCACGTTTGTGAATTTCCCCAACACGCCTTTTGTCCGCTCGCTTCTTCGTTCCCTGCCACAGCCATGCAGCGTTCAAGTGCGTGTTCAAGAATTACCGTAAATACCAGTTAGGAGCTCACGTGGTGAAATAAAGGTGCCTGACTGTCCATTAATAACCACTGAGCTTTACTGATTAAAAAGATACACACTGAAGGAAGGCCAAACACAGGTAGGCCTATTCTTCTTGGTACCTTTTTACTATTAAAAAAAAAAGTAAAGTTTGGTACTCTTGGAAAATATAAGAAAATACCAGTCCCATCCTAAATTCCCTCTTCTCCACATAGTCCATTATGGGTCCTGAGCATCCGTTAATTTCTTATATTCACACCTTGTTGGTCCTGCACACATCCTGGTACAAAACTGTACTGGGTAAATCTACACTATGTCCACTCTCCCAGTCGAAATATAGGGTGACACAATAAAATCTTCCACATTCTGAAGGTAAATGGGAAAAGAATCGTTAAAGATAATCAAATTATTATTTGCACACCTGAAAAATCATTCAATAGTTTTTATTTATCATGTTTTAAAGACGGTCATCCCCCAAATGGTGGTTGTCATTGTCTATACACTCACGTAGGTGATTTCTGAAAGCTGTCGTGGCTCGACGGGTCATGTCGGGTGTTCCATGGAACAGCGGTGACCTTCTGCTGAATAACAACCATAAGCACCAAAAGAGTTTGGGGTGAATGAGGATACACTCGTGATTTAAGGTAGCACCACAGAAAAAAAATCACACGGGGTGAAGTCAGGGGAACGGGTCGCCACCCGACATCACCATGTGATGATCCATCCTATGTGTGCCATAGATCAAAGTCAAGGAGTTCAAGTTGGGGTTGGGCCGTTAATAGACCTTAGCACTGCCTCTCCTGTCTCCCTAAGTATCATGTGTGTGTGAATAATAATCTAATTATCTTTAACCTTTTTTTAATGTGGGAGGTTTGTGGGGTCACCCTGTATATTAAGGCTATAAAGGGTCATAGACCCTTTTTTCTGAGTGTGTGTGTGTGGGTAGGTGCGTATACTGTTTATTCACATTACAATTAAGAAGTTTGACCTCTGATAAAAATCATACGATCGCTATTTCAGACTTGTGTTTACACTGAAAACTTTACGATTAAAGTGCTTAAGCTTTCTCAAATACCCATAATGCATTTTTAAAATAATAAAGTCTCGTATGCAAAACAAAATGTAAAATCTTACAACAGATATTTATTTTTAAGATGTAGTTAATCTTTGCATGTTTCTTTAAACCAATAGAAAGTCCTGTTTAGCAGCCACTGAGCATTAAACTCAAACACTGATTAAGATAATCATAAAATTATAAAATCCTGTTATAAAGGTGACCATTAATAAAATTCCTCATGAAACACATTTCCAACAGAAACTCTGGTTTGCAGACTGCTATTTATTCCTCATTGTTAAGATGTGGATTTTGAAGTCTCATCTAAAACACAGCCAGCGTCCATTTTCAGTTATTTCTGAACATTATTCAAACGATTTAAATACACATCAAAATGGGGGGAAATGATCTAATACGGAAATTTAGCAGCGCGCTTGAACGCTGCATACTTCCTCGGTATTCCAGCAGTTCCCTCCGAGCTATTTTCCTCTGACGTCATCAACACGACGACAGCGTTCCCTTACCCATGAGTCTCTGTTTGAAAGAGAAAATAACCCGCAGTGTTTACATTTTCTGCTGTCATAAATGCTAATTAAGGAAATCAGTTTAATAGAGGAGCAATTTTATTTGATATAACAGGAACCTTTTAAACTTAATGTTGCTTCCAAGTCAGTGTCTAATTTTTTTAAAATTCTACCGTAATTAACAAATTCACTTATTTACTTATTCTTTTTTATTTAAATAACCCATTCAAGTTTTCTTATTATTGTCACAAGTCCATTATCTAAGCCCAACAACAGTCATCATCATCATCATCTTGATCATAATAATAAGTTTTTACTATACTAAATTTCACTCAGATTATTTATACATAAATTATAACTACAGTATTTATCTTTAAATACTTTAAATAATGGGAAATTTGGTTGTTAATGTAATTTTTATTTTACTTACTACCTCAGTGTCTTCAGTGTTTTTGGGTTTTTTTTTTTATTTCTTAGCTTTTGTTTTTATTATTTATTTTTATTTTTCTGTTGCTCCTATATATCGTTTATACATATTTACCAAAGAAATCCCTCAGGTGATTAATAAAGTCATCTATCTACTTTTTATTAAATGTCTTCCAACGAATGAAGGAATAAAAATATAAACCTCAGATTTACAAAATGGTTTGATATGAAGCTTAGTTTAATTCTTTTTTGTTATTTTATTTACATATTTCACGGAAACTATTACAACTTCAATGCATCTCCATCTAAGCCTTTAACCACAGTGCCCTCTAGTGGACAGAACCAGCCGTTTCTCATGGATTCTTAATGACAGTGCCCTCTAGTGGACAGAACTTGCAATAAAATGAAGCTTACCCGGAAGTCTCTTAAAGTGCAATACCACGGGGATCCGCCAGGGTCCAAAAGACTTCCATCAAAAAATGATCAATTTCTCACATAAAATACTGAGTCAATACAATTTTCCCACAAGTAATTTTGATTCACTGACTAAATTCTATCTTTCTCGACTATTTTGTGCTGTTTTGTCTTCTAATTATCCCACTGCGAATAAGATATTAGACTCACTCATTTGCATATTTAGGGGTGTGTCTGGGTTGATTGACATCCCTGGACTAGAGTGAGTGACAGCAGGTGTTTTGATTGAGCAAACAACCTGTCATCACAGGTTAACTGGAGTTTTTTCTGTAAGTAAATATTTGTTATATTTGTCGACTTACAATTAACATTTTTATACAAGCGAGCAATTGAGGGTTAAGGGCCTAACAGTGTTGATAGCGGGGATTGAACCACTGACCTTCAGATCTGCTGACCATTAGTGTATATTCCATATACTATGTTTACTGATGTTTGATATTATTGGTATAAACTGAGAAAAACGATCCATTTAAAAAAAAAATTATTTCATGGCTGATAAGTTGCTGTGGTGTAAGAGGAATAAAAAACACAGAATTTCTTTTAATTCGCAGTGTTTCACAGCGACTCGGATTCATCACATGACCTTTTTGTTGATTACTTGAAGAGAGCACCCTTTATTTAAGAATGATCAGCACAGCATTTTGATGTTTATTTACAGATTAATGCATTATGTCATTTCCGCTCCCAGATCACCTGAGCAACATGATGGATGCCTCAAGCCTACAAACGTCCAGAACGTCACGGCTCTCCTCCGTGCCAAACCTGAAGAATTCCGACAGACGGCTAAACTTCTCCGCGCAGGCTCTCGTCTACCGTCGCTGCCATGCGAAGACTCGAGCACCGAGACGGATGTAGACCATGAAGACGCTCCGATCTTTTTTCTTTTCTGCCTTCTGGCGTCCAGGTGACATGTTTTACACACCAGCGGCAACATTTTGAAGACGCCATCCCACCTATTGCATTTTGGTAAACGAACTGTGTGTCACGTGATAACGTGGTGTGACTGGGTAAAAAGTTTCATGGTCATGTTTTCATTCTGCTTCATGTTTAAGGCTGCATTTTGTACATCGGTGCACTCCAGCTGTCCTTTCCTCCGGTGTTTTCTGTTTTTCATACCTTTCATATACATGAACGCAATAAATCTCATAAAACGCTCTAGCTTCTGATTGCTCAAAAGCATAAATGCATCCATTGTAATTGTAGTATTGTATTGTTTTGAAGTTTCTCACGTGTGCCGTTGACTTGTTACCCCAGCTGATGGTGCCATCCTACAAGCATGAGGAAGATTGAAAGCTCGAGTGATATTCTGAGATTGAATTAATACTTCTAAGGTTAAATTTATACCGTAAGGTCACGTTCTCTAACATCACATTTCATATTTTCCCATTTTAAAGTGCACTACATAAGATTTCACTGGGTTCATTAGCAGAAATTAAATACAGCACTGATAGATATGTTTTAATTGGTGTATAATTATCTGTAACTTTGCATCATTGTATTGTTGTAAGCTTAAAATTAGCCCTTAATGTCGGCATGGGGACCGGGTCGTCTTCCACACAGGCACCACGCTGCACCGCAACAGTAGCCCAAAATGGCCAAATGTCCAGAGCGCCTTTTGTGTACCACGTTCGTGCAAGTGGCGTCATGAATCCGGAAGGAAGGCAGTGAAGAAGAAAGAAGATGAATCAATGTGTGGAAGATCGTACTTATTATTTATCATCAGAAAAAAAACAATGGCGGTTGAATGTGAGTGATAGGAAGTATGCTACAGGAACATAGGACAGCCAACCAATGGTTTAATACATGTCTGAAAAGAAGGGCATTCAGTTGGCTGCAATCTGCAACCTCAACACTAGATGGCACTAAAGCTTTCATAGTGGCACTTTACTGACCCATGTTTGATTTTTTTTTATTTTACTATACTGTATTAATCCTGCAAGGGAACAGCCTCTGATGATTACACACCAAGAACCAACGCTTGTGCAAAAATTGAGTTTTCAAACAGTATGTGTTGGTTTATCACAGTGTGTCGGAGAGGTGCTAATGCTTTGGGTTCAAGTCCCCAAATGGGTTTGGTTCAGCAGTGTTGAATTTGTGTGAAGGAATGCAAGGATTATGCAAATGTAAAGAAACATTTTTAAATGTGTCATTAATCAGTGGTCTAATAAAGTAAGTACAGTTTCATTTTAAATTAAATTCCACACTGTGTTAGAAATAAGTCATTTAAAAATACACAACTTCATCAGGCTTTTGGATGATTGTGCTGATTAAAGTATCATATTTACACCAAACCAGTGTGGTTTAAAGGTTCATGTGATCATTTGATGAGATAAAGGATGGATCTGCACATGTTAACAGAGAGAGATAGATGTCACATTCCCTGGTTCAAGCCTGGGACCACGACAGTTTATATTAAAAAAAGCTATATAAATTTTAATATATTACCGAAATCCGTCGCCAGCTATCTGGTAGCGAGAGGACTCAGTTCAGGGATCTGCAAAATGATGTCGCAGTAGGTTTTCATGGTCGCCATGGTGATAGACCTCAGCCAATAATCCACCGTGTTCTCCAACTCTGGAACCTCATCACCTACAGGAAGGACGTTAAGTGCAGGAAAATGTGACACTTTAGGTAGCTGGACATGGCACTGTGTGTGTGTGTGTGTGTGTATGGCGTTACATTAGTAATGTACTCCTGTGGAGAGGGGCTGAATGTTGGTACATCTTGCGTTAGGGTTTCTCCCAGAGCAGCAGAACCTTGAACCCAAACAAACACACACAAATACCAATCAATACAGCTTTGCACACCCCTCACTGAAACCAACAGGATATCTGCAGGTGTGTGACTTGTTTATTCAGGAATAAAACACGTTAGTAGTATCTATATGTTATTGTGACATCATCCATTGGTTTGTGCACTTTTATTGAACTGCCTTTAGTAAACACGGAAGTTGAAATTTGCTGTTGGATTTTTGGAGCCAGGAGTGAGGTGTTTTAAAGCGATCATGTAGAATGTGAATAATACATGGAAATATTTAATGTTGTCAACAATATAAATAATCATTAAATAAAAATTATTATACAGGTCTTATAAAGTGATGCAGAAGCCTTCAAGCTCTGAAAACGTGTGAGCACAGACAGGACATCGGATTTCCTGAATGGTTTCTTTTTTTTTTTTTACAAACATGAATTTAAAGCTCCTAGAATTAAATCCTGTTTCAGTTAAAGCTCTCTCACCACCATAAGGTTCAGGACAAGAGTGAGAACACAGGACAGAGATATTCAATAAAAAATAAATTCAAATAAAATAACATGATCTCAAATCTATAGCATCACACAACACATACAGTATTACCTGTACCAAATATAAATAATCACATATAAAACATCCATAAATCTACTGACTGAATCCCAGTACTATAAATCTTAACCTGAACTCTCAGGGTTTCCTGATATACAGTTTCATTCATTAATGCAGTGCATTACAACAACAACATTATAATTAAACTCGGGGACTAACACAGGTTCTCCTCCCGACTGGTTCTGGTTCTCTAACCCTAAACTCTAAACCAGAACCGTTCACTTTGTAAACACATCAGTTAATGCTAACGCTAGATAACTAGCTCTGTTAGCATCCTGCACCTTTTATTGATATAAACTCAACAAGAGAAACACACAGTGGCTTCTACAGTGCACTGTAAACTTTATATTTCATTTAAAAGTTCATATACTGAGCTTTAAAATCGGAAACCATCAA
>JAQMYF010000027.1:1348465-1361322 GCA_030014195.1 Neosilurus mollespiculum
CCTGGCGAGCTGTCCAGGGTGTACCCCGCCCTCGCCCAGAGTCAGCTGAGATGGGCGCCAGCCTCCCCGCGACCCTATTTAGTATTAAGCGGTTCAGAAATGAATGAATGAATGAATGAATATATATATATATATAAAATCAGTGTTTGTCATAGACTGCACACCTCTTTCTAAATTCCATGTCAGTGGAATGTTCCATCAAGGTCACTGCAGATTTTTTATCTAATCTGACCAGTTCCAGAATCGCTGGGTTTTTTTCCCCAGAAGTTGGCTGTGAATTTCCCAAATTTTACATCAACAAGATCATTAGGACTTGTTTAAGTTTAAATATGCCATTTACCAAACTGCTTAATCCTACTAGGGTTGTGGGGAGGCTGGAGCCTATCTCAACCGACTTTGGGTGAAGGTGGGGTATACCCTGAACTGCACACCAGTCTCTCGCAGACAACACACGCAACTATTCACACTCACACATAGGTGCAACTTGGAGCAGCCAATTAGCCTGTGCATGTCTTTGGACTGTGGGAAGAAACCGGAATATGCGGACGAAACCCATGCAAGCATGTGCTGGCCACTACATCACCATGCCACCTAGTAGCATCAGCTATATAATGAAAATACAGCATCGTCCACACAATTAGCACCAGCTCATCTCAAATCTTTTAATTCACATTTATTGTGTTTCAGGGCCGAGTTTCCCTTTAATTCACAAACGGAGAACCCTTTGTGTGTAAATCTGGTGTAAATGCATCACTTTGGATTGGCATGTATCTAAATTCTACCAGATTTATGCAGTTAAACAGTTAAAGCCCATGTGTCTCTCTCTCTCTCTCTCTCTCTCTCAGGTATTTATATCCTCACACTGTGGGAGGTGAGATGGTGGCGATCATAGAGAGAGATTAATGAAACAGTAGTGTGGCCGTGAATAATTCAGGCACATCCCATCTTCATTTATTAGCCTTTTGCTCGGAAAAGACCCCCATCTCTCTGAAACAAGCTGAGCTGAGGCGAGGCTGCACCAAACATAGACAAAAAGGTCTCAATATTGTTTTAACCTGTAATAGAAGAACCGTGCCGAATTCATGGTGACATTAGTGCTATTTTAATATAATATTGAAATATGATGATCTGACTAAGGGGGACAAGGTGGTGTAGTGATTAGCACATATGCCTCACAGCAAAAAGGTCCTGGGTTCGAGTCTCAGGCTCAGCGAGAGTGTTTCTGTGTAAAGTTGGCATGTTCTCCCTGTGCTTGCATGGACTGCCTCCGGGTACTCCTGTTTCCACTTAAAGTCCAATGACGTGCATTAGGCTAAACTGCTTTTCCAGGTTGGCCCCACTTTCAGCAAATGAATGAACTCCATCAACCAGGGAGGGGTGTAAGCATGCACATGCCATGGTACCACCCGCCTCTTTTCGAACTGCTGCACATGTGTATTTGGGGGCGGTCTAACACACTCGGAGGGAAAGCGCTATTCGCCCCCGCATATGAATGAGCTCACAGATGCCCATGACTGGCTGCTGATCGCTGTGAGTGACAGGGAAGTGAACGTATGCCATCCCTCCCTCCCGTGAGAGCTCGGCCAATTAGCTCCCATGGACTCCTGGTCACGGATGGCTGTGGTGTCAACCCAGATTTGAACTTGCGATCTCCGGGTTGATACTCACGCACCTTGTCGATGCACCGCCATTAATACTGATTTTTAATTTTTGATTTAAAATGAGCATATACAGTTAGTACGAAACTTGTAATTGGGTGAAATCTAAAGAGAAGAGATTTCACACAGATTTCAGGTCTCGGTGCAAGTGAGAAAACCTTCATTAATGATAAAAATGTGATGGCTTCTGTCATTCTACACCCATCCTAACAATATAATAATATTAATAAGGATTCTGTAAGTGTTGTGTTAAACCAATCAGCAGTCTGCACTAGTTCTAGCTCCGCCCCACATGTCTTGGCTCAACCAGACAATAAGGCGTACTTATTAACACAAACTTTTCTCTTTCGTGCTTCTCGAAATCCAGTCTGTTTGGACTTTTTGAAGAAAATGTTTGTCAAGATCTTCTAAAAGGTTCTGAAGGGTATCTTCACCCAAACTCACTTCCTTGTTCATCTTATCATTCAATCTGCACTTCACCCAGCCGTTTTCTCACCTGATCAAATAGTCCCTCACTTTCCCATTAACCCAAACATACCAGTGCTCATGTTTCTCTCTGGCACCGCAGCCGTCTCCAGCTCTCAGTATTAGTGAGAGAAGTGGATAAGTTTCAAAGGATGTTATTTAATTTCTCGCTGACTCAGACACCCAGATGTGTTGGATTTCAGAAGGCTGTGTTAGGATACTGATTCACAATGTGCATGATGGACGCTGGGAGAGCAGTTATAAGCGCTGTTTATGGGAATCAGCACTGCCAAAACAAGGCGGAAGTTTGAAAAAAACAAAAAACAAAGGCGGAATTGGACGGTAATTTTATCATCAAAAAGCTCTTTAAACGTTCACATTCACTAGTGAATATCTGAGGAGTTTTATCTTCCATTACCAGTTCATTTTGGATGAGTAAAAAGATGTTTTTTATTCACCTGTACTACATCTTGTTTTGGTTCCGTATCTGTTTATTATATCAAAAACAATCTTGCGCATGCGTGATAACTTGGCAGGGGAGATAAGTGTGATTACTGTTTAAAGTTTGCTCGGCTTCAAAATGTCACTACGCAGGTGGCCTACGTCATCCAGCCTATTTATTCTTGTGCATCGCTGTGCAATTACACCTCCCAAACTCTAGATGGTGGTATGATTTCTATGCCACTTTGTTCCTGTACTTCAAACAATGATATCAGTCAGAGGATCACGTTGGAAATAAAGCTAATCACGGTCAAAATTAGTGACTTTGTAGACGTTGTCGGAGATGGTGTGTAATCTGTCCCTGAATTTTCCTTGACTGTTTTAGGAACTCTGTAGAAAACGGCAAAGAAAAAGGAGCAGCTTAAAATGAACAAGAGGAGCTATGATGCTAACAAACACAGTTGTTGTAGTCTATGTTGCCTTGATGTATAGCCATATTTCTGAGTAAGTGTGTAACACGCTATGTTGTAGGGTGCATGGTGACACACACACACACACACACACACACACACATACAGTATACACACATACACACATATTCTCTTAATTAAGCCAAAAGTTAACCATCACCCAGGGGTTGAGATGGTTAGATGGTGAGTTTCATTCGCATAACTCAATGTGTTTTTATCCTCCATCTCCATTCCTCCCAGCTCTAACAAGCAGACGAGGAGTTTTCCATTCCTTCCCCGTACACACGCTGCATGTCTATAGGTGCTGCACGGCTCAAGCCCATAGCGCACACCAGCGCTGTGTACAGAGCACATGTTTTATTGATCACACACGCCAAGTTTAAAGAGCAGCGCAGTTGTCAGTACGAACGCATCCCCACATTTCTTCACTAGCTACTGCAGTGGAAAAAAAAGAGTGGTTTCTTATTATGACTTTCAGACTTCTCTCCATTTTCAAGAGCTCAGTTGGATGCTGCAAATGCCAGCAGGTCTGGCAACGGATAGACGAGAGGAAAGAAAAGAATGAAAGAGAAAGAAAGAGGAGGGGATCAATGCAGTCAGCAATAGGCAGTGAGTAATGAAAAAGGTAAAGGATGTGGAAAGGTCAAAGTAATAAAGACCCCCTGCTGTCCAGCCATGTGTGTGCATGTGTGTGTGTGTATGTTTGTGTGTGATCTCATGCAAAATCCTCACTTAAAATGATGTGAAACAAGAAACATTCAGCCAGAGAATATTAGCTATGAACGTTAGCATTAGTGTTGCACCAAAGCTTCATTGAGGCAGTAAGTAAACTTGACAAACTACAACAGGCTAAATAGCTTTAGTATATACGACACGACGGCACGATAGGATTGGTCTGCCCTTAGGAGAGTAAAAAATATTATCGTGAGTGAATAATACTTAAATCAAGATGGCAGACCCTCGCAGTTTTTCATGGTCACTTAAACCAGGTAGTGTCATCATTATCATGCTTTAAAACTGAAAAATAAAAATCATGTTTTGTTTTTGCTTTTCTTGTGTTGCCATATAGTACATGCTACAACTTTGGACAAGTATAGAAACACACCTTTATGGATGACGGGTTACTTACATCTCCATGTAACATGTAGTACACTAAAAGAGCAGATAACTACACGGCACTTGCCTTAGCCTTGCGCAGAGTGTGCAGTTAACCTGACCTGCCTCTGTCATGGTTAAAATATGTTAAGAAGTTAACTATGAAGTTCACTTTTCTTTATGTTTCTGTGTAGTGTGTACTTAGACAATTATTCACCTAAACAATTACAACAACTAAAACAATTTTTTGAATAATTATTAATCATATCAAAGTAGCTGGCTAATATGCAAATTAGCCATAAAAGCGAGTGCAGGGATGCTAGCTAAAATAGCCTCTTCAACTCTATTTAATTGCACGGATAAATTTAAACGTGAGTGGGCATTTACTCTGTAGCGTAAGACAGCTAAAATAAAATATCACTAGAGGAGGTTAGTACTGCACTGCACTGGAGAATCATAGCTAGATAGTATGTTAATTAGCAGGTGAATTAGTAGGAAAATGTGTTTTCTGTATGAATTAAAAATATGACTAATATGTGTTTCTGTAGCATCAATTCTACACAGTCTAGCGTTCGGGAAGCTTTTTAAAAATTGATTTTAAAAAAGTTTTTATTGAGAAGAGTGTTTTCGGTAACTAGAAGAAAGACAAGTTAAGTACAGCAGAAAAAAACGGAATAAGGAAATGGGAGATGTGATGAAATGTATGAAACAGTAGGGGAAATGCAGCTGTCAATCAAATAAACTGATAAATGTGGTGTGTCGATTATTTATCAGTCAGTCTGAGAAGCTAACGCCTGAGAGCGAGTAGTGAGTAGAATGATGTAAGTCAAGGTTTCTTCATCATTTTTAATCAAGCAGTATTTACAGAACACACACACACACACACACACACACACACACAGTGAGAGGTAGATTTGGGTTTCTCTGATTTCTTGTCTCTTCCTGTGGAGACTGTAGAGAGGAAAATGATGGCGTTTACAGTTTTGATGATTCATGACCGTAATCTTTGTGGATGAATCAGTGAATCATTCCAAACCCACTGCATGGATGATAATGCGTGTTCTGCATGGTTCTGCAGGACTGCATGGTGTTTGGGGAGATATCTGTTTTTTGTTTGTTTGTTTGTTTTTTTAATACAAAACCTAGCAGAGGTCATTATAAAGGGTTTCAGTAACTGCTAATATGAGGATGAGGAAATCATCGTAAATGTAAAATGAAGTTCAGTTACTCAAATGGGATGGAAATAGATTTAAGAGATGACTCGCGTAATTAAATTCCAAATCAACCTTCATCTGGGAACTTGTCCAAGCTCAAGTCACATGACCACCTGAATCTACAGTCACAGTGATGTATTATGACTGTAATCCTAAAGATATTTCAGTTCTATTGTAATCATGGTGAAATATTATTCACTGATATTAACCATATCTCATTACATCACACATTTACAGTTTTTATATTTTACATTTTTTGACATTTATCCAGAGTGATTTACATTTTACATTTTTACAATTGAGGGTTAGGGGCCTTGCTCAAGGGCCAAACAGTGGTAACTTGGTGGTTGTGGGGTCAGTAGTACAGTAGTTCTGATCAGTAGCCCAACACCTTAACCAGTGAGCCATCACTGCCCATATCTCACACACACACACACACACAAAATTATACATACATACATATATACATAAAGAGTAAATAAAGATAAGATTAGAGGGAGAGAGAGAAAAAGAGAGACAGTCAGACAAACACAGAAAGACAATGAAATAGAGAGAGACAGGAAAAGAGAAAGAAAGATGGCAAGAGACAGACAGAGAAAGAGAGAGAGAGAGAGAGAGAGAGAGAGAGAGAGAGAGAGGAAGATAGTGAAGGACAGCAAGAGAGATAAACTGAAAAAGAAAGATAGATACAGAGAGACAGAGAAAGAAAGCAAGACAGCAAGTGAGAAAGAGAGAGAAACAGAGAGAGAGAAATAGAAACAGAGAGAGGGGGAGAAACAGAGAGAGAGAGAGAGAGAGAGAGAGAGAGAGAGAGAGAGAGAGAGTCACATGGCTGTCTAAATGGATTTCCCATAGATTTATTTTTTTATTTATTGTTTATCAAATCTCTCTGGATCAGATTTGACCTTAACATCATGCTGCATCTCCTATTAATAATCCTCCAATTTACTGTTTATTACCATCATTGCTGTGAGTTTGTGTTTTCCCCCCTAGTGCTTTGCTGTTTTGAATTTAGAGCATGACCCAGTCTTTGACGTGCTTGTCCTTCAGTTATCCCTCATTTGTTTATTGGTTATTTCAATAGAAAATCATGTAACTTTGTTTTCTACGTCATTCCTGGATTTAAAGGTCATGTCAATGCTGCACCAGTGAGCTGAATTTGTCAAACATCCTGCGCAAACCTCAAAACTCATTAACACAGAAATGAAATTGTCTGGTTTTATTTGCGTTGTGGTGGTCCTTTGTTGGATGGCTGAGGGTCTGGTACGAGAATACATCAATGCACAGTGTTCCTTAAACTGGTTCAATGCTCAGAAATTCTGTGCAAATGTATATCATGGTCTGGCTATTGTCACAAATGAAGATGAATACAGAAGGGTCCGGGAGGTCGCAGGAAAAAGTGGTATCGGCTGGATTGGGATGTACAGGAGTGAGGAAAACCCAAATGTCTGGCTGTGGAGTGATGGGAACAAGTACTCTTACTTTCTGTGGGAGAGTGGCCAACCCAACAATATTAACAGTTTACAAAATTGTGTTCTGAGTCAGCCAGGCGGCTGGGGTGATTATTACTGCCAGTCCACTGAATCGGTTTACTGTTACAGGTTCATTATCTTGGTTGAAGAGAAGAAGACATGGGAGCAGGCTCATGATTACTGCAGGACTCACTACAAGGACTTAGTCTATCCAACCTCCGAGAGTCAACTCCAGTTGGCTGAACGGGAGGCCATCCAGAAACAAACGAACCTTGTCTGGACCGGGATGCGCTTCCTGAATGGAAATTGGTACTGGGTAAACGGAAAACAGCTGGAGAGTTCCATCTCCATGCCCTCATGCCCGGAATTACCCTACCGCTGCGGAGCTCGGAACATCCAGAAACACACCTGGGAGAACAGGCAGTGCAGCGAAAAGCTTCCATTCCTCTGCTACTGGTGAGGTGAGTAACAATCATCCGCAACAACACACCAGGACACAAAAGATAACCTTCACCTTCATTTCCATCTAAACACAATGGAAGAACAGTGTAATGCTGAGATCATTTTCTCTTTCTCGGTACAGATGGGCTTGAACTGGAAGAACACGACACTTCAAGAAGGGGTTACTCGGCATTTCCTAAAGTGATTTATTCCTCTTATACAGCAGTAATGTCTTTATTAATTATACAGTGACAGCATGCTTTAGATTCATTTATTTAATTACATTTCATGTGTGGGAACGTCTGCGAAATGAGTTCTCTCGTACATTACACCATACGGAGCAGCAACGAACGTCGTTCCTTCACAATCAATTTCATCATCAATTATTGCATGTTTGATTGATTGATTTATTTTTATTTGTTTATATTTATTTGTTAGGTACTAGACAGTCAGTATATGAATCAATTACTGAGGATTAGAAGTAATACATTAATATAAACCTGGGATTTGCAGCCGCATTCATTAATAGAAAACTAAGCGACCAATCAGAATGGAGAATTCAGCAGTAGTGTGGTATAAATTAGATGTTTTTTTCTTGAATATGCATGTAAACACAGACTAATTGTTGTAATTATTTTAGATGTGGTGGTGGATATGTTTTAGAAACATTATGTGCTATTATTATTAAAGTAAATCATACATTTACATACATCCATATACATTTACCATGGCAAAGTACTTATGCAGAACTCCTTTGACGTTGCAGAAATCATGCACTGCATGTGCTAGTGCCCCCGTAATAAAGTCAGGCCCTCTTCCATACTCTTGATCACATTTTCGTTTTTTTCTCATACAGAACCACTCATTTAGTTAATTAAAAATATTGTTGATATGGACACATTAAGGCATCTATGTCTTAAAAAACACTTGCAGTATCCGTTTCATTTATTTTTCAAATAGACTGACTGATTTCGTGATTTAATTTTGTGAACAATTGCCTGAAATAATAATAATAACAACATTATTATTAATAATAACATTAGTAATAATAACAATAATAGAAATAATGAAGACTTTCTTGAAGTCTTTTTTTTTTTTTTTGGAAAATTTAAACATTCACAAGTTTTGAAAGCCTTGTTACTTTTCATTATTGAGTTTTTGTGCATTTTCATCTAATTAGAATGTGGAATAAAATGTAATTTGCTTTGACTGGTGCCAGGATGTCTTTGAATGTTCTTGTGCCTGGAGCATTGTTTGTGAATTTGGAAATAAAGTTTCTATGACTTTGTGTTATTGGAACTTCATTATTATTACTTCATTGTAATGTACATGGCCATTGCCATAGTGGTGATTTTGGGCGTGGCCTGTCCACCTTCTTAAAGTTCCAATATGACATGGTAGAAGACTTGCTCCCTCACCAGCCTCTCTTTTCTATTTCTCTCTTGAATGTAATCTTTTTTTAAAGTAGCTTTTCATGTTACTAAAATCAGAATGTATAAACTTCTCTGTCCTCAAGCTGTTGGGAAATTTAAATGATTCCAGCATAGCATTGGCTGAGGAAGTGGTTTCAAAGCAGTCTACATCACCTCAGGATCAGTGGGCTACTGGAAAGAGGGAGGTCTTTGACCCCTCCCATTGGCCCAGGGATTTCCCTAGGGGATTTCCCGCTGGAGCAGATGCAAGACGAGATCTTGAAACACACTTTTCACCACATAAACATAATCGATTTGCAAAACCTACAGCCTAACATTGTGCTCAGCTTACTCTTTATTGCCATTATTAAACATTGGGTGTATCGAGTGATGCAGAAGGCTTGCATGCAAGAGGAGACGACAGAGTTGCTGGTACCTCATTATAATCCCATGGCAAGGCTCTGCCATGAATGGCAGTTGGTAAATCCACCAGACACTCCAAACTTGCCACTGTACCCTCTACCATTTATCAAGATCCCCTCCAAAAAATTGGAATGAACCTCTCTTTAGGCCATTAGACAGGTCTCTGCACATGGGAACAGCTAATGTGTATGTCATGTGTACGTCACAGTGAATTATGCAAAGAGATACCCGGAAGTAGCGCTCTTGTGCAACATCTTTGTATGTAGTGTTAAAGTACCAATCAGTGTATTTCCTGCATGGGATTTCCCCATGAAGCCCACTCTTTGATGTGTACAAATTGTTGGGGGTTATATTGATCCGTAACAGAGAACACCATGCTCATTCACAATTTGTTCATGATGTTAATTAGGATAAAAGGCTCGAGCCCTTATGATTTGAAGTTCAAGAGGTCCTGCAAGCCTCTGCGTGATTTCCCCCTTTTAAATTATTATATGGCCAAAACCCTGTGGCATCTTAAACATCATTAGAGGAAATTGGGAGGAGAGACTTTTACAAAGTAAAAATTAAAGGTAGCAATTAAATATGCTCTTGTTCTGAGAGCTCAACTCCACTCTGTAAGTAAGCTAATCCAGAAGAATTTGCTACAGGCACAAGAAGAACCAGCTCAGCTGTAGAATCAGGGTTCTCTGCTAATAAAGTCAGCATTTGTTTGGAGATAAGGTTTTACTGTCCATGACGAGCTTTTAATTACTTGCAAAGTGGCAAGGGCCCTTTAAGAACATAATGCAAGTGGGAGAAGTCGATGGTGAGGTTCGGCAATGCTGCAAAAAATTGTGTTGTGTTTATTTTATACAACTTTTCTCCAATAGACACCAATGTGTCTGGTTTGGTGGAGAACAAAAGCTGATATTTAAAAAAAAAATCCTTAAGAGCAGAAGGAAATTTTAGTCAAAATTTGCAACCACAGAAAAGAACCTGATTTCAGTAAGTGGAGAGACAAACATAAACGCAAACCACCACAACATGTTGCCATCATGTTTGATATAAGGCACTTAGAAACATGACCCTCTATAAAATACCCCTTAATGTAACCTAAGACCTCATAGTACACACTGTATATAGTACAGTACATACAGCAGGTATTAGTCAAAGTAAGCCCCCAATAAACATTTATAAAAGATCAGATTGACAGGCAGGCAGTGCGGTGGCACAGTGGTTGTTTCACAAGCAAGAAGGCCTGGCGTCGATTTCCGGGATCAAGCGTTGGCCCAGCAATGGCCTGGTGATCTCGCCCATAGTCGGCTGAGATGGGTGCCAGTCTCTGCGCGACCCTAATTAGCATGAAGCGGCTTAAAAAATGAATAAATGAACAAATGAATGATTAGAGTGACAGCATCACAACACTGACACTGACAGTGACACTAGTTTTAATCACGCATGTGCTCATCTTACAGTATATTCTCATTCATCATTCATTTTCTGAAGCGCTTAATCCTAATCAGGGTCACGGGGAGGCTGGCGCCCATCTCTGCCGACTCTGGGCGAGGGCAGAGTCCACCCTGGACAACTCGCCAGGCCATCGCAGACAGTATATTCTATAGTATGCAAATGTGACCAGAATAGTTAAAAAAAAAAAAAACACCCTCGACTTTTCTCACTCTCTCTCTTAAATATAATAAGATAAAAAATAAAGAGGTTGGAAAATATAAACATTACAGCTTTACTTCTGACTGTGACAAAGCGCTGGAGACTCCTTCCATACATATTGATGTTTCACTGAAAAACTCCATCATACCAGTGCATGTATTCAAGCGATTAAATAAAAGTTATGACTTTTTGTGATTTTTAGTGCAGCAGTACAACGGTCATATAACCAGGTTTAGCTGTGTACGTGATGACATCACCAGCGATGCAGATTTTCACGCATATATTTATAAGCCATTGGTTAAGCGCGAGCGCCATGATGAGCGTGGATATGGGGACAGAGTGTCCTCTCCCTCAGTATTACACCAACCGAGGAAAGGGTCGTGAAAAATTCACACACGGGGACTAAAGGCATGGTATCACACCTTCTCTCTTCATTCCTTCCATCTGACAATCTCTCTCTCAGTGTTGAGCTTTTTACTTTCTCTCTCTGCTTTTCTCACTGTTCATCCGACTTTCTCTCTCTCTCTTTCCCTCCCTCTATCGCTTTCTATCTACCAAACTTTCACTGATTTGTTCCCTTAGTTTCATCCATAATTGTTCCTCGTTCTTTTTCTCATCTTTTTGTTTCTACCCATTTTACATCTTTTATCTTATCTTTTTCTTTCTCTCATTCTTTTATCCCTTTCCTTTATTCCCTTTCGTTTCTAGGTTTTTTTAATTACCTTTGGCTTTCTCTCATTTACTTTACACTCGTTTTCCACTCATCCCACACTAAAAGGTTTCTCTAAACCTTTCCTCTGTCTTTTTTTCCGGTTCACCTTTTATTTTGTAGGAGGCCCCCACCCTCACACCCCTTCCTCCATCCTCGCCATGATAAAGATGTACAGTAAAAATAGTCAGAATGATAAAACGCTCAAGTCAGAACAGCAGTGTGTTATTGATGATTAGGAGAAACAAGTACAGTTTGGAGTTCATGTAGAGTTTTAATCACACTCACACTCTCATGATTCTCACAGGGCTGTGTGTGTGTGTGTGTGTGTGTGTGTGTGTGTGTGTGTGTGTGTGTTTCCACTATGTCCTCACTCTGTCGTAACCCACAATGCCAAGTGTCAGCCAAAGAACTGGCGAGATGCAAAAGCAGTGCTGCACTGACTAAAATAACAAGGCATCATTAAAAGCACTGCATGTTTCTCTCTCTCTTTCACACACACACACACACACACACACACACACACACACACTCACATAAAAACACACATATCCTGTATGCATACACACATATGTATTTACAGAGCAAGTCACGAATGACAGAATGGTGACAGAAACAGGAGTAAAAGTGACCGCACAAAAGATTCAACATCAATCATACTACCTGACAAACTTCCAACTGGGAGGGGAATGAAGACGAATTCATAAATGGAGACTGAGAAAGAGCAACAGAGACGGAGACAGAGAGAGGATGAAGAAGACAGACAATAAGAGGCAGAGACAGAGGCTCAAGGATGAGAGACAGAGACAAAGTCAGGTAGAGGAATGACTGAGAGACAGAGACTCAGACCAACAGTAAAAGTGGAATGACAGATATTTAATAAATGGGGGAAAAGAGGATGAGAGTGAGCGAGCAAGCGAGAGAGAGAGAGAGAGAGAGAGAGAGAGAGAGAGAAAGAGAAAACAACAGATAAGTGATCAGCTAAGAACTTGAACAACCAACATTGTCGCAAATAAAGAACAGGGAAAATGAACTGATAAGAGAATGAGGGTCATAAAAAAGATATAGGTACTTAAGTAATAAGCTCCTTCTCAACCAGGGAGAAGACACTACCAGCCCCCTCTCCGCTGACACCCTCTCAACTCAGGACTCTTCCAGTTGGGCATCTATCCACCGGGGGACACTCCACACTGACCCTTCCTCCAACAGAGGGAACTCTCCACTGACCCTTTCTCCAACAGAAGGAACTCTCCACTGACCCTCCCTCCAACAGAGGGAACTCTCCACTTACCCTCCCTCCAACAGAGGGAACTCTCCATTGACCCTCCCTCCTACAGAAGGAACTCTCCACTGACCCTCCCTCCAACAGAGGGAACTCTCCACTTACCCTCCCTCCAACAGAGGGAACTC
>JAQMYF010000027.1:1377142-1395851 GCA_030014195.1 Neosilurus mollespiculum
GGCTGAGATGGGCGCCAGCCTCCCCGCGACCCTAATTAGGATTAAGCGGTTCAGAAAATGACATGACATGACTTGTGAATCCGCATCTAAGTCTCCCATTCGATCCTATATCACTTTGTAACTCTGACTCGATCTGACATCTGAGTGCGATTTCCAAAATGGAAATCTATTAGCACTCACATGGGCATGCGTCGCCTGGGTTTCCATGGAAGTGTCAAGAAAACCAAGAGAGCTGATTGGCTACTCCAGGGCAAAGTCATGCCAAGTGTGTGGTTTTCTAGTGCTCTCTGATGAATCTTTCATTCCGTGGGTTGGAGGTTTGGACATGCATTTGATTTTCATTTGTTATTGCAGCACACATCGTTTACTGACACACAGATCTAATTAGAATTCTGAAAAAGCACACCAATAAATCTGGAAGTGTAAACTTTCACTCTCTAACTCATTCATTTGTCAAACTGCTTAATTCTTTTAGGGTCGCGGGGAAGCTGGAGCACATCTCAGCCGACACTGGGCGGGGTACACTCTGAACGGCTCACCAAACCATCCCAGGCCAATATACACACAACCATTCACACTTACACCTAGGGTCAATTTTGAAGAGCCAGTAAGCCTGCATGTCTTTGGACTGTGCTAGGAAACCAGAATACCTGCAAACTCCACACACAGAAACACCCTCGTCCAGGTATCGAATCCAAAACCTTTTTGCTGTGATGTGGACATGCTAATCACTACAAAAAACGGCAAATAGAATTCTGCAAATGCAATAAGAAGAATGGAGGGACAATGCAATGTATAGAAATGAAATGTGAATTCTGGAAGTTCAGCTAGAATTCTGTACTGACACTTTGGGGTTGTGGTAAAAAAAAATAATAATAATAAACTTCACGAAGTGCAATGAGAATCCTGGAAGTGAGATGAAAGTTTATTCAATGGAACTGCAGTGAAATTTTAGAAATTGAGTTAGAATTCTGGAAGTGTTTTGGAAATTCTGGAAATGAACTGTGAATTCTGGAAGAGCACTAAGAATTCTGGAAGTACTTTGGAAATTTGGGAAGAACACTGGAAACTTTGAAAGTAGATTGGCAATTGTGGAAAAACACTGTGAATTTTTGAAGTGTATTGGGAATACTAGAAGTGCAGTGATATTGTGAAAGAACACTAGGAATTCCGGAGGAGCACTAGGAATTCTGAAACAGTATTGGAAATTCTAGACATGTCATGAATATTCCAGGACTGAAGTATAGAATTTCACTGAGAATCTGGAAGTGCACTTAAAATTTCTGAAATTCTAGACATACAATTAAAACTTTGGGACTTGAACAAACTTCCTGGAAGTGCAATGTTTCTTGTCAAGGTGAGATGGGAATGCTCGAACTACACCACGAAATGTAGGCCCACGGTAAGAATTGTAAACCTGCACCATCAGTTCTTGAGGAACAGTGAGACTTCTGGAAGTGCAATGAGATATCTAGAGCCACATTGAGATTTCTTGAAATGTTATTAGAATTGTCAAAGTACAGGGAGAATTCTAGAGCTACACTGAGAATTCCAGCTCTACAACAGACAGATGGCTGTGATTAGCTAGGGTTGCGCTAATCAGTAGAGACTCATTAAGGCCATCTTTTTCAACCAGACAGCAGGACCGTTATATTCAGTTGGAGTTTTACCACGATTGTAAAGCATGCTGTCTCAACAATGGGAGGAGACCTTCACAGATGTACCATTCGGCTGGAGCTGGGAAAAAGGGCATCAAATTTAACCAGCCATATGGTGCTCACTAAAAAGATTATTCCTTATGAATGAATTATTCTGAACTGTGTGTGTTATATAGCTCTCTTATAATTTCATATAGTGTCTCTCATAAAGTATAGCATTTCTGCATGATGGACAGAAATACTGGATCTCGAGGGACATGGAAACAGAAGAGAGGATGGTTGTGGATGTTTTAAGGACAGACTGCATTCACATTCGGGTTCAGTGGGTGGTTTTTCATTTGTTGTTGTTTTTCGCTCATGGACTTCATCCAGGATGGGATTTCAGAGTCTGAGCAGAAAGCTAATTCTCAGAAGAACATCCTGTCACTGCTCCTGCCTCGCTCTGCTGAATCCACATCCTTTAAACATTTAAAACCTCAAAGACTTCTTTACTTTTCCCTCTAGGGGCCGTGTATAGGTGTTTTCAAAGTAGACACCCTCGAGGAGAAAAAGAAGAATGGACCAAGTATCCAGACATTTGTTTACATTTCTGACAGGTTCCCGTGGTAAGATAACCATCCCAAACCAAAATCAACTAGAGGTTTTTACCACACACTAAGATAATCAATTCTGAATATTCTGAATACATCTTTCATGTATAGCAAGCAGTTTATCTTATAAAGCATAAAGTTGAGGATGTAGAAACATATTTATTTGTGTAATGTTAGCGAATAGCGGAAAATAATATTAGTTTTAGAAGTAGCCTCCTGGTTGTAAATATTTATCCACAAGTTATTCAGCTAACTCCATCTGTATAAGCAGCCATCAATTTGTTTCTAATTATTCATTCATTTTCTAAGTCGCATAATCGTAATTAGGGTCGCAGGGAGGCTGGCGCCTATCTCAGCCGACTCTGAGGGGTACACTCTGAACAGCTTGCCAGGCCATCGCAGGACCAACACACACACACACACACAACCATTTACACTTACACCTAGGGGCCAATTAGCCTACTGTGCATGTTTTTGTACTGTTGGAGGAAACCGGAGTACCCGCTGAAAACCCACACAAGCACGGGGAGAACATGCAAACTCCACACAGAAACGCCTGAGCCCAGGAATCGAACTCAGGCCTTCCTGCTGTAAAGCGGACGTGCTGACCACTGCGCCACCGTGCCACCCTTAGTGTCTAATTAGTTGGGGCGGAAATTATGGAAATAGTTAGCAAGCTAATGACAGAGAAAACTGGCGAAAGTGTGTAACCGACTCTGTTCAAATATTCACTGAACGTCACGACAATGTTAAAACATTACATTCAGATTGTTTTTTTCCCCTCATACTTTTTGCTGCCAAAGATTTGGCAAACAATTAAATTTTGTTTTTTCTTACGCTACACCAAGTGACATCCTTTGAAATTGCTGCAGATGTACATTTCAGCCACTGGGGGCAGTCAAATTCATTGAATCAGCACGGTTTTCTTGTTTGTTTGTTTCATTCGCCCTGCTAGCATGCTATTTGTGCTAGCTCCCCTTTAATTAGCCAGTAAATCAGTAAGAGTGAACCAAGATATTCTATTTTGGACAGTGTTTTATTTTCATAAAATATGATGTGGCTTTTTGTTACATCATGCACAGTACTATTCATATGTTACATACTTTTTTGAAGTCATGTAAAACTCATGCACATGAAAGACAAGGATGTTAACTCTGTACACTATGATTCTTTTTTCATTAAAGCCACGTTGTTCCTTTTTCTGTACATTATATAGTATTGTTTAGAGTTTTCTGACACATCTCACAGACGGAAGTCATAAAACTTGTTTTTTCCCCCATGAAATATGTAGCATGTTGACCGGTTGATAGAATTCAGTCACTGAGTCACTTAAGGAACTCGTTCTTGCTACTTTTAATGTTTTTCTCCAGCAGTGTTTTTAAGATACACTTCTCTTCTTCACCACTCTGCGTTCACCTGTTAGCATCGCAATGTGTGAGTCACTTCTTGAAACCCTGAGTGTCTCATGTTTATCCAATTCCTGTCCGAGTGTCCCATGCAGCTCCATGAGTTCGAGCTCATGTCTGGCTGCAGTCTCTAGCACCTTCTGCTTGTTGTAGTAGACCACAAAGTTGTTAATGATGGGGTGGACAGGCAGTGCAATAGCTACTACACCACATAGGAAGCTGAGTGCTGCATTGCACCTCCCCAGTGCTGTCTTCGGGTACACGTCTCCATAGCCCACTGTCGTCATGGTGATGATGGCCCACCAGAAGGAGTGTGGGATGCTGCGGAACATGGTCTCCGGGTGGCTGTGCTCCATTGTGTATCCGAGAGCCGAGAAGACAAAAATTCCAACACCCATATAGGTTAGCAAGAGCCCAAGCTCAGCAAAGCTCCTTCTGAGTGCGTATGTCAGAGTCTGAAGTCCAGATGAATGCCGTGCTAGCTTTAGTATACGTGCTACACGCATCACGCGTAATGCCTGCACTGCCCTTTGGACGTCTGTGAGGTCCATTGCAGCAGTGGCACCAAGATGGGTCAGAGCCAATACGATATAAAAAGGTGCAATCGCAGCCAGGTCCACCATGTTGAGAAAGGACAGGACGAAACGTGTCTTTTCAGGAGCTGAGGCAAAACGCAGGCCGTATTCCAATGTGAACCAGCACACACACGTCGTCTCAATGGCATCTAGAGTTGGGTGTTCGGCTACATGGCCGTCTTCGTCTTGCACCTGCAGCTCTGGAAGTGTTGCCAGGCACATCACCAGTGAAGATGCGAGCACGAACAGAAACGACACCACTGCGATGGCACGTGCAACCCAGGACGACTCTGGTTTCTCCATGAGTCTCCAGAGAAACCTCCGGATGCGTTCAGACCGGGTCGCCAAAGGTCCTCCATCTATGTCTAGGTCATCCAGGATGGCCTTGACCTTGTCAGCGATTTCACCCAGCTCTTCCTCCTTCTCACGCACGTTGCTCTTGCAGCACTCATCCAAGTAGCTCGAGTCGATCTTCCAGAACTCCATTTCCTTCATGAAACACATCGGGCAAATCCCCTTCTTCATGTGCACCTCGCCGAAATAATAGACCTCCACGATGCACTTGAACGAGTCCGGGTCCCGGTCGAAGTAAAACTCCCCCTTTGCCGGCTCGTAGTCGTCGCATAGCGATGAGATGGCGTCGAAACCGCGCGTTGTGCAGCGCGCGAGTTCAGCCAGGCGACTCTCTGGATAACGGTCTAGCATGTCGCCGCGCAGCGCGAGCCTCACGCCGCCCACGTTTACGGCGATCTGCTTCTCTGCGCCGTCGCGGTACCCAGGTTTCGGTAATGTCCACATCGTCCGTGATTCAGTACATGATAAAGGCAAAAACAGAGAGTTTTCTGTTCCGGTACAAACAATAGTGTCGCTTCTGAAGTAGAGGAAGCGCCTTCTCTCTCCGCGCGCAATTTGGCACTGCGCTCCGTGCGCTCCACTCAAGAGCGCGCCGCTTGGACTGCGTGTGCGTGTGTGAGAGAGAGAGAGAGAGAGAGAGAGAGAGAGAGAGAGAGAGAGACCAAACCACCCCACCAACTCCCCACCATCTCGAGCTCAAGCGTCTCAAATCTCCTTCTTTCACAATCATAAAGCATTAGAATAATGTCTTTAACCTCAAATCTATATGTGTCCATTTAGAGGACTTCTCACTAAAGCAATATGTTTATGTAGAACTTACATAAGTCAGAAAACTATACTACTACTACTACTAGTAGTAGTAGTAGTAGTAGTAGTAGTAGTAATAATAATAATAATAATAATAATAATAATAATTATTATTATTATTATTATTATTATGCGTGTTTTGTAGCCTATTTTTATTAGCAATGATAAGAAGTGACTCAACTAACTAATTTGAAGGGAAGGCCACTATTATATGCATCAGCCACATACATGAAACAAGGTATGAATTATCAAAAAACTGTCTTTAATTTTCAGTAAACCTTACACTTTAATTATATATGCGCAATCAAAACTTTACAGGTTTTTATATAGCATCCAAAGTCACACACTTGAAAGGGCTACAAATCAGTCTAGTGAATCCTCTTTGGGCTCATCAACTCAGGATAGGTTTGTGTCACCATCTAGGGGTAAAACGCTGTAATTACAGAAGTGTTGAATACCTCTTCTGCCTCATATTCTTCTTCTTCTTCATCGTATTATTATTATTATTATTATTATTATTATTATTGCAGTACTTACATAGATGTGTACACGTGCATCCAAATCTGTGCAAGGGTTCTGAATAAACTAAATACTTTTAAATAAATTTACTTGCATACTGATTAATATTAATTTTTTGTTTTAAATGATTCACTATATAAATATGTTTTCAGTATATTTTCACCCAGATATACAGTGAAAATAGTTCCATATTTGCTGATTCCTTCCTGCATGTTTCCAATTAGGCTATATTATTTTAATACATTTTCACATAAACATAAAATATTACTTATTTTACATCGCTGGGTGGAACCATCGGAGGTACATCCTGTACGTTCTGTACCTTTATGTATCTTTCACCCTTAAAATTTACTTACACTTAAGGAAAGTCTTGTACCTTCATATATTTTCTCTAAAGGCTAATTAAAGGTCCCATATACACCTTCACCAAATAGAAGATACACATAATGGTACAAAAGTCATGTTCACGTAGAGGAAAAGGCAGTTTTTATTTCTGAGAGTGTACATATTTCAACCTTCCAGTTCATCGTGGGTATTTTGCATGTATGAAACTGCACATGTCAGCATGTATGTCAGCATGTCAGTCATTCATTCATTCATTCATTCATTTTGTGAACCGCTTAATCCTTCAGCATGTCACTGTGTATTTATTTAATGATTTATGTATTTATAATGGCAAAACATTGGATCCCTAATGCACGTGACTTCCCTTCCACTCACAGGACGCTTTTCTCATTTTTGAAAATACATGTCAGAATCATTTTCAAACCATATTATCACCATTATTTACATATATGATTACAATTATTACATATTATATTATAAGCAACAACTTTGTGCAAAGTGAAAAGCAGAGGAGAACTTTTGGTTTGAAGTCCATTTTCCACAAGAGGGCGCCAGATGCCACTGGTTTTACTTCCCTGATAAACAAACTAATGCGATTATGGAGCAAAAAATCTAAATTCTAAAATCTAAGATGACATAGAGGACTCCAAACTTTACTGTACTAAAAACCGACCCCAGTTAAGACAGCTAATTACAGCACATTACTTTCTTCACAGGGGTCCAACATTAAAAATACATAAATAAACAAGACGGAAAAGTAATAGGCTCTTTGGCAACCCTGTCGGCAGTAACGCTGAGTTGTGATGACGCAGGCACAGGGGATCATTGCATCATATATACTGAGACACCTACCCCATTTGTCAGAATTGTTGGACCACGAAAGCAACCAGGGAGACACTGAAGTCATCTCCCTCCACACTCTCCTGTTTAATTGAATACATATTGTTTTTATTTAATTTTTTACTTTGTTTTGCTTCTGATGTTCCATGTAAGCAACTCAAGCAAAAGTGCGTTGTGGAAATAACAGTTGATATTTAAATATTTCCTAAATGTCATAACATCCTGATTCTGGAAATGTGTTTTGTCATAATTTCTACACATAAAAATTTGACCCACTTTTACAACAGTTTTGATAGTATCACACAAAAATTACTGGATGAAGTGACGTCATCATACAAGAATAATGTGGTCACAGTTAAATACACTAAGTCACAAGGAATAAATAATATATTTTACATTCACGAGATCATTCATTCCGTTCCTGTGGAGGAATCACACGAGTCGGCGGTTGATGACGTCACAGGCATTGGTACGAGCACTGAGGTGATGAATACAGAGCGAATACAGAATACAGGACAAGTCAGAATTGAACTACAACTCTACAGTGCTGAGAGAGAAGCTGGAGACGGAGTAAACTGTCTGTCTGAATAAGTCTGTAAGCCAAAGCAGTGAGCCCCCAAAGAGTGGCAATAATGCACTAATACTACACTTAACTAATACTAATACTAATACTACACTACACTAATACTAATAATACACTACACTAACACTAATACTACACTAATACCAATAATACACTACACTAATACTAATACTACACTAATATTACACTAAACTAATACTACACTACACTAATACTAATACTACACTAATACTAAACTAAAACTACACTACACTAATACTACGCTAATCTAATACTAATACTACACTACACTAAACTAATACTACACTAAACTACTACTAATACTACACTACACTACACTAATACTAATACTACACTACACTAATACTAATGCTACACTTGAACTTTAGCAGCCTAACCTTTACCAGTATGTGCTGCAGACTTTTTTGTTTTAAAGATACAGATTATTAACAATTCCTGCTACAACTAAAAGGCACCACCTCAAACAGTACCTACAGCACTTTGCTACAGTATGGTACACTTGCTGCACTGCCGAGCGCATGAGTGGTCAAGAGAACTGATCTTTGATATCTGGACACTGTGTATGCTCAACTACAGTATACAAGGCCAGCAACAGCAGCAAGAGATTCAATCCACCCAGGACACACTGTTGGTGCCTCTATATGTTCATATTAGGCTATGTTAGTTCTTCACATGCTGCTGCAAAATTAAAAGATCCTAGGTACAATTTGCCTTTATGTCTACAATAAAAATAAATAATTCTATCTTATCTGGCCATCAAAAAAAGTATACAGCTGACTTTAAGTACAAGGACAGGTTTGTGTTAAGAATATTTTTAGATGGAAATATTTTCTAAATTACTGCTACAATGGAGAAGCTGGAAAAGATCTTGAATGGTCAGCTCAGGTTGAGTTTGGGAAGCTGCAAGCTGATCACCTTCAACTGGATTTTTCAGGAGGGTGTTCAACAAACGTTTGGGGTTTTTTTTCCCTAATTGCATTATTGTTGCGTGATTTTCCTCCAAATAATTTGTTCCCAATATTACATTAGCAGGTTGATGTTAATTCAGGATATTTCCATAACAGGACTGAGCTGTGTTTAGGATAGCTGGAGGATGATCACACCAAGCCGGGCTTTTCAGCAGGGTAGAAGGTCTGAGTTGTAGTAAACATTTTCAAATATATTTTATCCTATACTCCTTAGAAATCCAGTACAGGATCCAAAATGTATAATCTGGTAACACTAGTCGGTGTGCTCGTATAACGGCACTCTATTCTTGTCTTTGGGTCCTCTAATAAAATTCATCATCATAATAATACTTCGTCTTTATATCAGTAGCCTATTATTCCATAGTGTGTTGTTTTGCTTCCACACATTCAAGCAACAGAGATCACAAAATCTGGCAACTCTGTGTGGAAAAGGCGACGAGTCTGGACAGCTAATTGTGTGTGTGTCCCGTTTCGACCCTGACATAAACCCGCACACGGCACTGGAACGGAAATTTCCGACGCTGCTATGCGGATCCCGGTTTCTGCGACACCACGCCCACTTTGGAGTAAACCCACGCGGTCAGGGCTTGTGATTGGTCGAAACGAAGGCGCGTCTATCCGCCTCATCGGAAAGCTATAAAAGGCGGTTGGGCATAAAAAGGTAACGAGATGAAGAGTATAAAATAACTCCGGTCCGGTGGAAAAGGAGCTGGTTGTATTCATAAAGGATTTGATTGTTTGGGTTTGATTTTGTTGTTGATGATTTGCATGTCTATAGAACAGTGAATTTACACTTCAAAGCGCCTCCTCATGAATATGAATTAAGCCTTGATGATCCATCTAGAAGGAAGTAAGAGGCGGTACTGCGTTTCATAGTTTCAGCATCAGCTCAAGAGCCGAGACGGATCAAATGAAGTATTAGAGGCTAATCCTCTGAGGTGTGCTTGGAAATCCTATTTATTTTGCTGTTTATTGTGGTTCCCCGGTAAGTCCCCGGTATGGCAGTGAGAGGTCCACTGTCGCGCTGGTTCCGCTCGGCGCTGAGCTCGTGCTGCCCGCAGAGCCGGGCTCATCTCTCCGTGGCTGTTATCGGAGCTCCGTTTTCTAAGGGCCAGGTAAGGAAGGACGAGCCGAGAGTAAACTGAAAGTGCTGTTGTGAAGCCGGGTGATGCGATGGAGGTGTGATGAATCTGTGTTCTGTGTTCGTCAGAAAAGGACAGGAGTGGAGCTCGGACCCAAAGCCATCAAACACGCCGGACTGCTGGAGAGACTGGCCAGCTTGGGTGAGTGTGAGAAACATAATATTGTATAGAGATTCGTGGAAACTTGACGGTGTGCTGGAAGGCACGTGTGAGCCGGTGCGTCACGCCGGGGACGCGTCATTACCATTTCCTATCACCGCGGGATTGGGGGTGGAGGGCTCATTTTATTCATTAAAATATTCTGGTAGACCGCGAAGTAAGTCCACATTAAACCAAATCCACAATAATAAAATAATATTACAACAACAATGAGACTGATAGTAATAAAAAGGAATCATGATGGTGATGATGATAAAACCTTCCTTTTATTCGAAAGTTGTTTCCACTTATATGATCTATGATAAACTCTTCAAAGTTGTCCAGTGCACGTGTTCTGATGTGGGACGGCCATGTCTCACGTTTTAGACGCGCAGGGAATGCAGCGGGTTACGCGTTAGCGCGGTTGCCAGATCCGGTGGGTTCGGAGTTCTACTCCGCTCTGGGTTGGATAGTTCAACAAGAGGTGTGTTGTGGTCGTGACGTCATTTCTTCTTGTAGTACAACGACACACACCCTACAGCTCCTAATGCAATCCTCCATCACATTTTCTAGTCTATAAAAGAAATAAATAATTAAATAAAAATGAAAACCAGGCCGCTCAGTCAGCTGGAGACTTCGGTCATGGAAATATTTTAGGACTGTGTGGTGTAGAGCAGCTCGGAGGCACAGAGGTGGAAAAGCTGATTGGTTGATTTATCAGGCGCACTTTAGCTCTGTCATCTCTTTATAACAGATCAGTGCTATGGGCCATGTCACCAGCAGAAACAACAGAATAGTTTAAGTCAACAAAATTATGAATTCAAATCAATATTTCACCAAATTATTGATTCTTTTCGTAAAGCATCAGAGTAACAGAAATAATCATGTAAGATATGTAAGTATTGCTTCTCGATCCTTCAACTAAAGGTCGAAATGATGTCCGCTTGAATGAATAATGCACATTGTACCCAACTGAAAATTTTGAAGAGTCTGCAATTGAAACCTAAACCACCTTGAACACCATATTTACATACACTGAGCCAGACTCCATTTGATATTTCCATTTATTTGCAACATACCCATTTTAATAGCTCAGACACGGCACTGATGTTCTAATCTATTCCTGTCTGGATGCAGTTGGAAAATCAGATGCATCCTTAGTTCAGACAAGTAACACAAAACCAGCACCCCCACAAACCCTCAACCCCGACTCCTTCATATTCTGTTTACCCCACTTCTGTCAGACTCTCACTGCCTTTTGAGGATTGGTGGCCAGAGCTTTTGCAGGACAAACCATTAAAACAACTCAGCATTCTACTAATCATTCAGCCTCATTCTTTCTTATTTCTTGTAATCCAAGTTGAGATAAAGCTGTGTTGCGTGCGAAGCTGGCTGACATAAAGATATGTTTAAAGACACGAGGTATTCTCTGAAGGACACACCCGTTGTTATATTTTCCATAAATGGATAGGATTAAAAGGGCTTGGGACGATTTCATCCTGCATACTGTACATCATTTACGTTTCAGCCCTTTAATTAGCCTTCAGCATAGCACAGTAATTACTGTACTGACTATATTTAAATCATGAAAACTCCACATTTGAGAAGCATGTTTAAATCAGATCTTAAATTATGGGTTTAAACACAAATTGTTTCCATTTTAGTGTCAAAACACCCCTTTATTTCTGCCTCAGTGCTACTTTGTCAGGTTCAATTTCACCTGTGGAATGTGCAAGTCACCATGGCCTGTGTCTCAGCAATCTTCTCGTCAGCTGGGAAATGGATAAACATTGCGTCGTGCCTGTAATCCAATAGCACAGGCTATCTTAAGCGTGAGCTGCTTTTTCCATGGGGGCATGATCCGCTTTGGACCTGGTGTAAAGAGAACAGAGTGACTGAAATGAAGATTTTATTTTTCCACAACACTGAGAATTGAACACAATTGAGACATGACGAAAATCAATCTCACACTAAGGCGAAGCATGCACAAGTACATTTGATATGTATGACATATACAGTAGAGTGCAGTGAAGATTACTGTATACACCACCACTTCTGTTTAAAAGGGCTCCTAATAAGGACTAGTAAACAATTCTCTATAATTTTTTGGATTAAATTGAAAGGTGTCACAAAATTTATTTATATTTTGACTTTTGCATAGCATGAATGAACTTCAGACCAAACAGAACGGTTTATCGAGTGAAGAAATAAAAAAATATGTGAACACTATGCCTGAAAGGTTAAATGCTGTAATCTAAGTAAAGGGTGGCCACAGTAAATATTGACTTTTTTTCTCACTAAAGACTGTTATTTTTGTTATTATTATATATTGTTGTTTGTTTACTTATTCTCATCAATATGATCCAATATTACATGAAATAAATACTTGAATAGTACTTGGTTTCTGATTTATCTTCATTGTGTTAAGCTGTATAAGTGTACTGTATTTTTTTATTTCTTCACTCACTAAACCATTCCATATGGTTTGAAGTTCATTCATGTTATGCAAAAGTCAAAAAAATAAAATTTGCGACACCTTTCAGTTTTTCTGAAAAATTGGTATTTTCATTTTTTTTGTTTATTATTCATACTTTTACCTCAGTATACTTGTCGGAATGATTTTTTTGGTTCTCATTGTCTACAATAGCATTGTTCAATACTTTTTCACCAAAAAATGACAGAGAAGTAAATTTTTACTTCTTTTTATTAAGTGCCCTTTTAGACAAAAGTGGCTGTGTATAATCTTCACTGCACACTGCTGTAGAGACATGTACTCACATGTGTATTACATCTGTTTACAGCATGTTACAAGGATACACAAGCAGCCAAAACCTTTAAGAATCCAAATGTGTAATTTTATATGCTTCACAATACTGAACTACTTTTAATGCAAAAATGTTATTTTTGTAAGGAAAATACTGATATATAAAATCTAAATTCAGCTGATGTCTCTTATGACATCTTATGACATCAGCTGGCATTTGGCAGACACCCCTATCCAGAGTGACTCAGAATTTTGTCTCATTAATACAACCGAGCAGTTAAAGGTTAAGGGCCTTGCTAAAGGGCCCAACAGTGGCAGCTTGGTGATACTGAGGCTTGAACCAAAAAGCATCACAGTATCCCAGAGCCTGCAAGAGCACCGATATTGGTCATCCTTACAGCATAATTTGTGCAAAATGTAATATGTTGAAGTGATACAGAGCTTAATTTAACATAAATGACCATAAAAGCACTATGCTGAGCAATTTTATCTCATGGATTACTAGTGGGGGCTGAACCAATGCAGAGCAACCATTTTTCCCCAGAAGTGACCTGAACTCATTAGGCTAGGTTGTCCAGCGCAAGTAAACTAAAGGCTCTTACCTTTTACTGGTTCCATTTGGCGAGGCGCTGCTCCCATCTGTTATCCTTTGACCTTTTTTATTAAGGAATTCCATAGGAACAGTATCCAGTTTTAGACATAAAAGCTTGGGCTTTGTGCCAAGTGATCAGTCCATCGCAGTCCAGACAATAGGACAAAACAACAAGTTCGGTCACTACCAGGGCTGGAACAGCCAATGAAGAAGGAAACATGTCGCTGCGCATGCCTAGTAGTAACCATGTGGCACAGCACTCACGCGTATTTGACAAGAAGCAAGGACTGACATTGTCTGACAGATCCACTGATGTCACACATTATCGTTTTAAAGAGCTAGTAATACAGATTCACCACAGGTACCCTTTAACCACTGAGTCATATTTTATGGGTTGAAATGGGCTCAAGACGGGGCTAACGGCACAATTATTAAGTATATGTTACTTATATAACAGTACCAGTGAGGGGACGTAGAGTTGCAGTGGTTAGCAAGTCTGCCTCACAGCAAGAAGGTCCTGGCTGCAGGTCCCAGGCCCAGTGAGGGCATCTCTGTGAGTAGTTTGCATGTTCTTCCTGTGTTTGCGTGGGTTTCCTCTGGGTACTCCAGTTTCTTCCTATAGTCCAAGGACATGCACATTAGGCTAATTGGCTGATCCAGAGTGCCCCTAGGTGTAAGGGTGGATGGTTGTGTGTGTTTGGCTCAAGCTGCTCCACGCCCCTATTCAGATTTAGCGGTTTGGAAAGTAAAGGGCTGGAAAAAATGCCCAGCGCAAAATGCCCTCTACTGGTCATCCATATACAGTATCAACTGTAAGAGTCAACAGATTTGTACTTGACCCCCACATCAGCTCGCCCCCACTCTGCCGTCTCAGGAAAACCAGTGGCCTCATCCGTCTCACCAGAAGTTGTGGTTAGTCTGATTAGTCATTAGACATGATGACGAATCAGAGCTTGAGATTGCACAACACCAGAACCAGTGTGATGAATGTCCAAACTTTCAAAAACAAGCAAGTATGCTCATTGCTCATTTTGATGCCTTAACCAGGACTCTGGCGCTTGAGTCTATTCCTGTCCAGCTGTAAAAGGAACGTGGGGTAGGGGGGTGGGTCAGTCCGGATCGGACGAGTAATACGAAACTGGCACACATAAATTTGACTTGATGGGTTTCATTAAACTCAGCACCCAAGTTTACACCCCTCAAACCAACACAACACACCCACAAGCCCCATTCCATCACTTTGTTGTTTACTTCTATCCTGTTCCACTCATTAGAACTTGGCTTGTTATATCCAGGGTAATTCCGAGCGGAACTGGAGTGGTGCATTATGGGAAATTGGGGTGGGTGAAAAATGCCAATGCAGGCAGTCCTCCAAAAAACAAGCTCAGATAACAATTCCCTGGATGCCAGCGAGGAGGGGTGGGAGAAAAACATGTGCCTAGTCAGAAGTGGTGTACAGGGGAAGGTATTAATTTTTAAAATAGCTCAAGGACTCAAAGCAAGTGATAAGCTACCGCTGAAAATAAACACTTACTACAAACTCTGCATTATGCTGTTCACTGCAGCCATGTTCCCATACCTCGTGCATTTCTCTTTTCTTTAAATCAATTTTCGTGTTTTCTTTTTCTCCAGAAAATTCTGTGCATGATTTTGGAGACCTGAGCTTCGAGTACCCGGAGGAGGACGACCAATTCATGAACATTCCCTTCCCACGTACAGTTGGGCGAGCCAATCAGATTGTGTCAGATGCCATGAGTCGAGCAGTAGGGGCGGGGCATACAGCGGTCATGCTTGGAGGAGATCACAGGTATTTCCTGAACTGTTCTTAACCATAGCTCATCATAAATACAAGCACATCTAATTTAAATCTAGCTTAATTCACACCTCAGGTCCCTCAGCCTGGTTCTGTGCACTTGAGATTTTCTTCTGCTCTCACACACCTGATTCAACTCATCAGCTAATTAACAGCTGAGACAAAGTTGATGTGTTAGAGCAAGAAGACACAAATGTGTGCAGGTTGGAAGTTCTCCACAAACATTGGGAACATTCTTTTACACGCATGGCTTTTGGAAGACGCCCTTATCCAGAGCAAATTTTTTTATCCCATTTATACAACCGAGCAGTTGAGGAATAAGGGCCTTGCTCTCGGGCCCAAAAGTGGCAGTTTTGTGGTACTGCCACTTAAACCACTGACCTTCTGATCAGTAATGCAGAACTTTAACCTCTGAGCTCCCTCTGCAACTATTCAGCCATCGTTGTGTTACTCAATGCATTGCAACAATGCGACTTATTCCAGTATGAAGCAATAAAGAAAAGATCTTGCCGTTTTTGGTTTTGTGGGCCTACAGGAAGTCTTCAAAGTCACATATTAATGGTGTATACATGTTAGAACACCTTACATTTGGTCCACATTTTACAGCCACACCAGATGTGACAGGAAACAGTAATCACAAACAACTCCATGGTACTCCAATGGCTCCCATCTCACACTTGGGGGAAAAACATGGATGTCTCAGGTCACATGTTGGTGAATGTCAGAGGTTCCAGAATGACACCAGAGTGAACATTACAGAATGCATACAGCTTATAGTAAAACAAGCTCAAAGGAACAAGAGGGGACGTGTGTGTTGTGAGAAACAGATCTTCGGATAGCTGTGACCTTTAACTGTATATTTGGGTTTGGAGGAATAAAAAAAAAAAAACAGCGAGTGATATTGCAAACCAAACTACCGATAATCTTCTCACCACTTATCTCCAGCTCCAGAATGTTGCTTCACATTTTTCTCAGAAGAGAAGTGGATTACACTGCCTCCTGTGATGATACAGAAGGAGTCACTATTGAGTCACTGTCACGGGTTTCTTCACAAGTGAACAGAAGGTTGCAAGTTTAAATCCTTATGCAAAAGAGCCATGATAGTAAGTTGAGTGTCATTAAATAACGTTAGCTTGTCCATGCTCAGGTAAACAATTAGTGTCCTTTGACACAGAAATGAACCGAGACGCCTGTATGGTAAAAGGTTGTTATGCCATTCAACCTGAAATGGCTTTGTGTGACTGCATCAGTTGTGAAGCTATGTGAAAAAGATACCTATACTGTGCATGAAATCCTCTATTGTCTTGCTCGTCTTTGACTATTTGAACCATGTCCTCTTTGATCCTTATCCATTACTTATTAAATACATCAGCAGCGCTAACAAATTTGTCTCACTCTTTACAGCTTGGCCATCGGATCGGTCTCAGGCCATGCCCATCAGCGTCCGGATCTTTGCTTGATTTGGGTCGATGCCCACGCGGACATCAACACCCCCATGACCTCACCATCTGGAAACCTTCATGGCCAGCCAGTCGCGTTCATGCTCAAAGAGCTGCAGGACAAGGTGGGGCAGCTAATGTACCAAGTTTTAAATTTCAAGCTTAAAAGCTTCAAGCTGGCTTAGGTTCCAGAATGTTTCACTGAGCTTTGAACAATTCCTGCAGTTTAAGTACAGTCTGTTGTGCTGAGTAGATTAATCAAAGATTTGGGTCATAGAGTATACACTGGCTGAACACCTCCAAGAAAACAAGAACACAGAGATAAACATCAGGAACTCCGCAAAAGTTGCAGAATGGAACACAAACATTTGTCCTGTCTACAAAACACTTCTTTCGTGTATTTTTCTTGTAGATGCCAGCGATTCCCGGGTTCTCCTGGATGAAACCAGTTCTCAAAGCACGAGACCTGGTGTACATCGGCCTGAGAGACTTGGATCCGGGCGAGCAGTAAGTACCGCATACTCTGTCGATTATGAACTCCAATCACCACTAACCTACCTGAGTCCAAGAAATTATTTGATTTTGGAATGTCAAGGTCAAAGGTGAATTTCAGAGCAAGGTCACAAAGTTTTGGAGATAGACCACTGTTAACTTGGAAATAAGTGACAGTAGACCATATATGTACATTCAAATGCTATTACAATTCAAATGCTATTACATTTTCCAGCCATCTTGTAAAAACCTTCAAACAAGAGTTTTTCACTTATTTGGTCAAGTCCACATACTATAGAACATATCATAAGACAAGTACATGGGTAATTAAAACCAGTACCCATATCCAGCCTGTTTCCTACATTATCCATGCTGTGGGGCAGAAGGAACTTGCACTCTGAGAGTCTCTCTAATTTAGATCTGTTTTCACAAAAAAACAAAGAACTGTTAGTTAGTGGGTGGGACCCGGGAGGTTTGTAAGCCAGCATGTTTCTTTCAGGAAATTTTTAAGACAGGCTTGAGCGCATATAATCCCATCTTACCTGTCCAGACAGGATACCAGCTACAGCCATGCAGCATTAGATACTTTAATAGATATGTTGTGAATGTCTGCCTTTGACCTGGTACAGTTATTAAATCACTTTCATAACTCTTTAACAGCATGTCCTAAGGTGGATTAGTCTCAACCGTAATCTGTCCTGACATGTTTCTATTTTTCACCTTTTCTCTCAGTGTTATTTTGAAGAGCCTGGGCATCCAATGTTTCACCATGCGGGATGTCGACCGGATGGGGATGCAGAGGGTTATGGAAGTGACGCTAGATCATCTTCTAGCAAGGTGCACATATTCACACACACACACAAACACACACATACACACACTCTCTGTATATCCTGGAGTACATGATTTTAGTCTGTCTGTCAGGTCATATGGTGCTTTGTGATGTCTTCATAGCTTTTGTCTCTAATATATTAATGCAACAAATGTTGCAAATAATAATAATAATAATAGTAAATAAATGTTGCACTTTAGCATGAGCTACAGTTAGCTCAATGCAACTGTGTGCCAGTTTGCAGGGTAATCTCACTATCTTGTTGCCAGGTATTGAGCAGTTAGCATTTAAACTCCGTGAACGTCACCATGTCTTTGGTTGTTAAGCAATTCGTTTCATTACTCAGTTCTTATAATTCAGCCTTTTTGTTTTGTACTGGTCAGAATAACTGGTTTCCAAATTAGCATGGAAATACAGTTTAACACTCACTCAGGGGGGTAATTACTTATTAATAACAAGCTGTTAGCATTTAAACCTGAACAATTTGACAAATTAGTGTGATATGAATTTTTATTGTTAATGACAGTTATTTCTATTTTTATTATGTTGTTTTGGAGAATCTGGGCAAACTGTGAAGCAAACAGCATTTGTGTTATCTTCGTTGATAGAGAAAGGCTATCGTTCACTAAAAGTTAGTTTGTTATTAACAGCAATGGAAGGACTATCCAAAAATATTTTATATGGGTTCTATTAGGATCACTGTAACAAGCAGTTCTTATGGGGTTTTTTTTTCTCTTTTGAATTACCTATTTCCGGGGCAGTGGTGGCCTGGTGGTAAGGTGCTGGATTACTGATCCCAAGGTCAGGGGTTCAAGCCCCACTATCAACGGG
>JAQMYF010000027.1:1412572-1429056 GCA_030014195.1 Neosilurus mollespiculum
CGCTGAGTGCAGATCTAAGCCCATATGGATCTTCATCAGCAGGAGCGAAGGGCTTCCAAGATGAGAACTCCAGCCAGTATCAGCACACCAGGACAGACCACAGGACTCACAGAACAGAAGGATCAGGATCACCGGCTTCCAAGACATAGCATGTGTACCTCAACAAAACACAGAGACAGTGGGGGGTGTTGAAGAGAGGTTGTTAGGTAATAGGTAAAAGATTACATGATTGTTATAAGTTGAACTTCGGTACAACAAGATACACACGGTTAAAAGTGAGCTTCCAGATGCAGTGTTAAATACCGCAGAACTAAATATTAAAGAAACAGTTAGCAGTTACCGCTTGCCCAGCGTTGGTTTTGTGATATCAGTCTTTATAATAATTTTTAGCGATACGTTATTTCGCCTCAAGACGGCAGCAATGCGCTGCAGGTGAGTGGAGATGAGCTTGACTGCGCCGAGTTCACGTGGAATTTACAACAAACCGACATAGTGACACCTGGAAAAATTCAAGTCGCCAAATGTGGAAGGGGGATGACATGTGCATCATGCCAAAGCACTTATCACTGGGCAAAAATTGTTCCAACTAAAAGATACAGGTGACACTATCAAAATGATGAGGACGAAATTCTCACTGCAAAAACCGTGAAAACAAAGAAGTTCTGCTGCTGAAACTATATATATATAAAATGTATATAATATATATATATATATATAATGCATCAGACAGCAAGCCTGTAGATTTGGCCAGGCCTCCACCCGGGGGGGGGGGGGGGGTGCATGTGGTATTGATCACTTCACACGGTTCAGCATTTAAACACCTCAACGAATCCGTTCTATTTCTTGCAGGATAAACATTCTTGGTCCACCACAGATTATTCACTGACAGCGGGGAAACAACCAAAAAACGAATATTCCTTTTTGTTTTACTATAGAAAATTCTAAATTAAAACACCAGGGGTTTTTCGGTCTAAAAACTTCTATTCAATATAACACCTGTAATATCGCTAAGAAAAAAGGGATTGTGTTTCTTTTTTCGTTTATAAAGTGTAAATAAAATGCTTTTCTTTTTGTTTTGTTTTACAGGTTCTCACATTATGTTAAAATGTAAACTAAAGTTTGCCTTTTCCTAATTCGGTGGTTTTATAGTTGTCTTGATTAAGTTAGATAGTATCTTCAGAGTAGTAAGCACATTATGTTGTTTAATTTTATACTAGGTGTGTAATTGGCGCGAACAAAAAAAAAAAACTACACTTCCCAGAAGCACCCGCGCTACAGTAGCTAATTAGCGCGCTCTTTCTCGGTGAATCATTACTTAACTAACCAGCAAGCTAGCTCGTTCTCTTAACCATCATACTTCTGATCATCCTACTTTATTCAAAACACATCTTCATCTTGCCGTTTCATTCATTTCCTCGTTGGAGTTCAGAGGACCCGGATGAAACGACACTCATGGGATGTTTTGACTACGCACTACCGTGAAAGAAAACTATATTTCCCATGATGCTCTTGGTTATCATCGAGTGGGAGGTTAGGTTAAACAGCGCACAATATCGTCACAGACTGATTGCTGGCAAGTGTTAACGGTTTGAACAGCACGCGCGCCGCATTCCTCTCTTTATTTCCGCCGCGATGATGATAATGGTGATGATGATGATTGTCGTGGTGGGCTCGGGGGTCGTGGCGTTAATCATAAGGCTGATGTCGCCTCACATCAGGTAGGTGTACCGCTATACCGAATGTATTGCTGGGAGTATTTAACAATGTCATGACATCACGGGCCCCTGTACGAAGAAAGGTGTTTAAATCACAGTATAATGTGGTGCTGGGAGGAAAAGGGTCCTGAAAGGGTTTTCACTTTACAGTACAGAAATACTCCGACTAGCACCTTAGTAAAAGGTTTAATACTCACACAAGACCACAGACTTTAACATTTTGTCACCGGTTCTATTTTTATACATTTATAGTCTTTTTCTTTTATTATCACCATAGTAACCGCCCCCGTTGAATGCAAATATGATCCGCCTTGTACACAGACCAATAAGAACTCTTAGAGGGCGGGGTTATTTATGCATTCGCGGCCTGATTATGCAAAACACAATGTGATTGGCTGTTCAGAGCGCGTGCGGTCATACGATGAAGAGGCAAACGAGTAATAATAAAAAGCAATGGTGATATTTTAAACTAACAAAGGCGCTAACAGAGAGACCGAGTGTGTATTTTTTATGAATCATGCAGGCGAACACAACTGATTCCACTTCACTCACAGATGGAAAAATCGGACATGTCCCTGGGAGAGATGTATTTTCATTATTGTTGTGAGAAGTTGGCGCTTGTATGTCTCTGATGTCGCAGGTTTAAGTTGCAGTTTTGCCCAAAACAGAAGTGATGGTTTTTTTGCACCATCTGTGGAAAAAAGGTTTCCTCCTCACCTCATAAGTCATTCCACATGGGACAGAAACACAAAACGGACCATGTTTTTTGCAATATCTAATATTTGTTAAAACATTTACTACTAGTGTATTTTTTTAGTTTGCAATTTAAAATTTCAGTCCACAATTGAATGAAAAATTCTCCAGGGAATGGCGGAGACATTGGTGCACTGGAGTCAATGTCGCAGATTAGAGAGCAGTTCCACAAGTAGGCCAATTAACGATCTACCAGGTGACAAGCGCAATGGTGTTGACAGCAAAGTTGGTGTAAACAAGAGATGCAATCATAGAGTACAAGGAACCTCCGCCAGGCACAAATGGATTGTTATAACTGTTATAATTATATATGATAATGAAATGTCTCCCCTTTGTGGGTGTCGGATGGACATTTTGCTGTTTGTTAAATTGTGCTCCAGATCTGCTTCAAAATGTTACAGGTTCGTACCAGGCCCATTACCCCATCCCTCCACCAAGCTTGGTAAAAATCCGCTCACTAGTTTTTGCATAATCCTGCTAACAAGCAAACAAACAGACACTGGTGAATACAAGCGGCACCTTTTCATGCGAACCTCATTGTGTGTGTGGAGGAAATATGCGGCAGGTGGAGTGTGTGTCTCCACAGCACGTCTGGATGGGAAGACGGCGCTGATTACAGGAGCGAACACAGGGATCGGGAAAGAGACGGCGCTGGACCTGGCCGCACGGGGCGAGTATATAACCTACGGTCGATGGAAAACATCCACGCTTAGCTGTAGAAACTTGACTCTAAAATTTGGGATCGTGGAATCGTATGTCACTGTATATTAAAGACATAATGCTGGACTTTATTACTGTCTGAAGAAAAGTTACGCAGTTAATAGAAAAGACAATGCATGCAAGGGTGCTAAATGGCTAAAATAGCTTACAAACAAAAGCAATATTTAATCCTTAATAATTGCATTAAGATTAATATTTTACTGTGTAAATGATGTGAGGGTGTAGAAATCTTCACAGGATTTGTATTTATTTATTTTTTACCTGCAGGCGCACGGGTGATTCTGGCCTGTCGGGATGTGGAAAAAGGTGAGGAGGCAGCTGTGGAAATCCGCACACGTGTGGGAGGGGCGCAGGTAGAGGTGCGAGAACTCGATTTGGCAGATACCTGCTCAATACGTGCATTCGCACAGAGATTCCTCCAAGGTGTGTATGAATGCGCGCACACCAGAACCGTGATCAGTTCCTTTTTTTTTTTTTTTTTTTTAAGTGTATACTCTGATATATGGAAAAACTGAAAAGTGCCCTGAAACCTCTCATCACTTCCTGTCTTCACACAGAGGTGAGTCACCTGCACATCTTAATTAACAACGCCGGAGTGATGATGTGTCCTTACATGAAGACTGCAGATGGCTTCGAGATGCACCTGGGAGTCAATCACCTAGGTGAGGGAAGTTTCTCGCTGATGGGAAGTGTATTAAACAGAAATATGATAGATCAAATCATTTAAATATTCATTGTTGCATTTCTAAATAACCTGTATAACATGAATGCTCATCAGTTCGTACTGATCTTTAGGTCACTTCCTGTTGACATCCCTGCTGATTGGCGTGTTGAAGCGTAGTGCACCATCCCGCATCATCGTTGTTTCGTCTCTGGGGCATTATTTTGGCTGGATCCGCTTCCACGACCTGCACAGTCAGGGGAGCTACAACAGCGGCCTGGCCTACTGCCAGAGCAAACTGGCTAATGTGCTGTTCACCAGGGAACTAGCACGCAGGCTAACAGGTACACTTCACATCAGAACATCACACAGCATGACCATTAGGCAACTCTCTTATTTCTTCACCGCTTTCCAGATTTTAATGACACGAACACTGAAAACATTAAAGATGACCAGTATTTTTAAATCTGTGTGGGACGTCCCAGATAGTTAGCAGTTATTAAAACTTATTTCTAGAAATAATTACTACACTATGTGTAACGCTGCCTCAATCGCCCCCAGGGTCAAATGTGACTGTGAACTCGGTGCACCCGGGCACGGTGAGGTCTGATTTGGTGCGTCACTCCACAGTGATGTCGCTGGTGTTCGCGTTGTTCTCAGTATTCCTGAAAACAACGCAGGAGGGCGCGCAGACCTCCATCTACTGTGCAGTGGCTGAGGAACTGCAATCCGTCACGGGAAAGCACTTCAGGTAGGGCGTCTTTCACGAACACACTTCTAAATTATAATACTCCACAGAAGGTCTGCCTTTAAGTGTTGCTTGAGAAAAGCAGAAGAATAATATGGAATAATAAATGAACTCCCATCCTCAGTGACTGCGCTCCGGCCTCCGTCGCTCCTCAGGGCCGCTGTGACAAGACTGCTCGGAGGCTGTGGGACGTCAGCTGCGAGCTCCTCGGTATTGAATGGGACTGAGATCGCTCTTCTCTCCATCACACCCCGCTGCTCAGATGAGACGTCCGTTCCGTTCTACGTGTTTGCCAAAAGCACTTACTACCATTTTAAGCATATTTAAGAAACTGGACCCGGGATCCCAGTGTCATTTCCTTTGTACATCGCCGTCGGGCGAGTTTCATTTTCTTTATTCAGATCTCTAACGTTGTTTTAAAGTCCTGCACATTTCACCTCCTCCTCACTGCAGCTGCCTAGAACTCTACGGTTTTTATACAGAAGTAAATGTGTTTGGTTTTTTTTGTTTTTTTTTTACTGCTGTTACATTCATTATGAGAGAAATCAAATATTTAAATATATTGTATGTATAATAATGTGCACAGAAACTCTTAGGATTGGCTACATTTTCCTACTTTTCTTATGACATGTCACATGATGAGCAGGTGTGGTTTTACCACGTTTAAGTATTTTCATAAAGATTTTATACCCGTTTCAACTGCGGAAATACACATTCTGGTATTGCTGTAATAGTGGGGACTGGATGTTTTCTAAAGCACATTCATGCAAAAAAAAAAAAAACAACCCACAATAATAAAAATGCTTGCTGTTATGCCATATGGCTATGGAAAGCCATAGCTCATGTGGTAATAGAAAACTGGGAATGAAGGATTATCTTTGTAGGAATTTGCACTTTTTAGGTGTCCAGGCCATAGAAATCACAAATACCCTAGAATGGTGTAGACTTTTGCTGTATTACTGGAATAGGTTAGTGAGCATTACAATAACCATCCATATTCATCTATGTGCCTGATATAAAGCACTTCAATCATGTACTGTATCCATTCCAGGTTCCAGAAGGTATGGATCTTTCATCTGCTGGACTCTTGTGACTTCCTAAAGAGTTCACGATGACACAATATCTTAATAAATGTAAATATTTGTAGTTGATGAGATCTTACCAGTGTTACACGGTGTTTATTAAAGTGAACGTTCATTATTTACTATCGCCCACAACCATGCTGAACTCAGGGGCAGTCAGATATCTTTTCACCCCTTTTAATGTAGTAATACTATGATATATGACAATACATGCAGCCCAGCACTGTTAACAACTGGTTTTTGATTCAGTTGACTTTGTTATACTGACAATACTGGAAATTAAGATCGCAGAGTATAGACGTACAGCTCATGTTCAAATTTTAACTAACAGTAAAATGAAAGTACAACTAAAAAGGCTCAGCATTGTTTTCTTGCCATTTTTATTTAGTCATCTTGGATATAAATGTTTTTATTTTTATGTGGTCTGTTAAACGAACGCGCAATGTGGTGCCCATTATCTTTGTTTACATTCACATCTCCCGGTCCCCTTGGGCAGGCTCATCGAAATCCCATAATAAACTTTATAAATACTACAAAAAAGTAAACATGTCAGCAAATCATCAGCACTGACTGTAATGATCAAATGATCAGAATAGATCAATTAGTCAAGCTGTTCACTTTCACTACCACTGAGCCCATTTCAATTTCATTAATCAAATCTCATGAATCATCCCTAAGAAAGTCCCACTCAAACAAACGAACATTGCTTACCTGTGGAAGTCAGCACCCCAGCTTCTTCCGTCATTGCAGCAGTGTTTACAGTTGATCGGACACGTTCAGTTCAGGTCTTCTGTTGGCTCTTTCCACTGTCACAGGCCATTATTTCTTTGAATACCTTAAAATGTAGATTTCCTACAAGCTTACGATTGCGCTCCTCTGCTTCCGGTTGCTAGGTAACCATCCATCACTATACCAGAAATTATTTCAAGTGTCTTCCCAGTGTTGATCAAGCTTAATCTTTAAAATCTTAAAGAAGTATAATTAGATCACATCCAGTCTGAATCATTCTGAGGTTTATGCCTTGAGAGTGAGAATGGCCATTCTAGGGACTGACGGGATCTCTACAATCCAGGCACTTGTTAGAAACTTTTCCTGAGAAATATTATTACTATTTAAATATAAGCACTTTCCTCTGAACCACTATTGTTTTGTCAGGAGTCTTTTTATCAGTGGTGGGCCGTCAGGACCAGCAAAGCCTTCCCTGCTGGCCCAAACACAAGCACTGTCCTACATTTACAATTTAAATTCTAGTATTTGTTACATGAAATTCTATTAATTTATTCCCAACAGTCCATTCTCATTTCGTAGCGTGTCTCTTGGCTGCACTGCTTCCAGTATGTGGATGTTAGATTTTTTGGTCCAATCAGATTTCAGCCTATGTGCTGCCATGTCAATCTAACCTGCCCAAGGCCTTCAGAATCAGTAGTTCTGGCTGATGTCACTTCAACAATATTAGGGATGAGGCTGTTTCAGTGGTGAGAAATCAATGTGGGTTAAATAGTAATAATAATTGAGATCAACAGTAAAAATCTGTTCACACTGGAGCAATGGGAGTGATATAAAATACAAATATGATGTCCTGGGGGTGCTGCAATGTCTTGACACTATAGACAATCACCATTATAATCATGAAAATAAGGAATAGTAATACCATGTGATTTTTGTTCAACAGTGAAACAGTGCGAGTTGTGCACACTACAAAAGAAAAAAAATCACCATTTGTCAGTGTTTAATTGCATTTACTATATGACTAGATTTACCTGTTTCAGTCTTATTTATTCTGTGCAAAGGATAGTGTAAACATAATCTGTTATCTGATATTGGTGTCCACAGAGCAAAAGTCAATTACTTCCCTTATACAGTTCATCCATTAATTTCAGTAATTAAAAGCAAACTGGTGGGGGGAAAAAAAAAACAATTAAATGCAAAGTTGCAAAGTCTGCAAACTCAACCTAGATTATGTTCAAGACATAAGATGTAGTCATATCACACATCCCACATAAAGTCAACACAGACCAAGAGGAAAACACACACACACAGAGACACAGTCTCATGCAAACAGAATGCAGTTCATATTGCTCATTACATCATACATTAAAATATTCTACTAGGATGATCCCCCCCCAATACTCATTTCTTGAAAACATTTGTGTACTGCTCAGACTGCAAAGTGTCTACACAGATGAGGCGCTCACATCTGGTCTGATTTGTCAGCAGCCAAGAATTAACACCAAACAGTGAAAACATTTATAAATTCGACTTCAAATCCAGACACAACTGTTGACTGGATTAGCAAAAAAGTATCATGAACGGTTAATAACATGAATATAAATCTTGTCAGGATGCCTGTCACCGTTCAATTGTGCTAAATGGATTAACTGAGATTTAAACCTGTCAGATTAACATCCTACATTGCTAGCTAGAATCTGCCTCATGTCAGATGAGCTCATGTTAGCATGGTTGCCAGAAAAGGACTTAAAATTCCTTAGAAATCCTGTCAGATTAGTCTGTCAGGTTAGCTAGGCTTACTGAATATAGCACAAATTAAAATCCAGACCCAACGTTACCTCTTTCTGTATGGATACAATTTAGAAATCCTGATAGAATGAACACACAGCTTGCTAGTGAGAATATAACAGAGATCTGACTGAAATCCAGGAAAATGAGCTTGGGTTACTTTAGCTCAATTTGTATATCGCAAAATCCTCAGAGAATTTCTGTGAGATTAACACAGGTTAAATTGCGAACTAGGATCTGAACCAGAAATCTATTCTTAACAATTCGCTTAGAAATACAGCCAGACTCACTACGTGCTAACTAAATAGAACATTCCGTCAGAAATCCTGTCAGTTTTGCTCATGTTATCTAATCGACTAGAACATCACTTCAGGTACTATTAAAATCCCCTCCGTTAGCTTATGCTAGCTAGCTGTGTAGATTTTTTTTAAGCAATAACGTTTTTTTAAGCAATAATTTGTTCATGTAACATGTTTGTTAGCTGACAAACAAAATCTCACACCCTGTTCAATGGCTTCTGATAAACATCACATACGCAACGTATAAAATCACCAAAGTCCCTCAATAATGCACTTTGTTGTGATTAATGATGGGCTAATCAAATTTTTCAAGAATATGAAAAATGTGCACGGTTTAATTGCTATAGGCCGAGATGGAGTGAAGAAACAAAGCAGAATCAGTAAGGAGCAATAAGGAAGCACCCTATTTATATGAGGTAGGAAATTAAGATGAGGCTAACACTGGATTCTACCAAAAAGATTTTAATTTAGCAACTCAACACTACTTATTGAGCCCAAATTCAGCCATTAAAGGAATACTCAGCATTTCCCTTATGCCAGTTGTATACGATCAACCAATACGTTGGCTGACTTTGGCATCTTTAGTGTGCTACAAGACGACCATCGCGAATAAGCAATGGAAGCTTCTTGGGTTCGTAGAGTTGGTCAGTTAAAGCTTAAGAGCACGTCCATCTGTTTGAGAAATGTGCCCTAACATTGTTAGTGGTTTTTAAGATGCAATTTAATGCCACATTTGTTCTGTACTGGCTTTTAGAAGTGACATTACCCTGTAGTAAACATTACCGAATCTAAAATGCCACTGTAAACAAAGAAACATTGCTCTTCCGTAGACGTCTCCTTATGGCAAACAGCCACAGGCTGGTTATTGATGTGGCCCTAAAGTCACGTGACCTGGTCATGTGACACGTTGTTAATTTGCTTCCAGCTTCTCACAAACCCCATGACTGGCAACCGCAGCAGAGCTTTGAGTCGCTGTCTGCTTCTTGAAGCCTCCATCCGTCATGAAGCCATCAATGCTACCTGTTGTTGCCATGTTTCTGTGATGCCGGCTCCTGGTGTTCTGAGAGCCACTGACGACAGATATCTTGCATGGTGGAGTCGCTTGAGACTTCAGCAGCCTGAAGAACATCCTGTACATGCGAACACGCCTTAGCAGGGTTCATCTTCACTGCTAGAAGATACGCTGCCCTCAGCTTACTGCAAATCAGGTACGCTTTTATCTACACACACACACACACACACACACACACACACACACACACACACACACACACACACACACACACACAAAGTATCTATTTTATTTTATCTTTAAAACGGCACAAAATTTTTACAAATCAAAGAAAAGGAAGAAAGATTACTTTATTTTCTGTGGATTTAGACTCCAAAATCAGAGACTCCAATTCTTTGGCCTGAAAGAGAAGATTAGACTGAAGCTTTCATGTTTATATCGCTCTGACAAAACATTTTTCATCTTCTGCTTTAGAGACCACCGAAATAAAGGAATGCATGTGACTTTTTAAATCTGAGAAACCACCAAGGTCCTTTCCAGAACCATCAGAGTAGGACGTAGAACAACGATTCATTGCCTCGATGCTTAGAATTCTTTAGGACTTTATACGAAATGATGACTCACATCAGCAGGGTTTTTGTCAGAGGCTGAGACGCAGCCGAGCACGATGGTGTCGCAGTCGTGTTTGGTGGCGCTGCCTGACTCACTCACACACTTCAACAGCTGGTGAATGGCATGGTACTCACGCAGGTACACCAAGCGCTGACCAACGCGCATGTACACAGTCAGAGCATCTAACTGAAAATCCTGAAAACCGAGAGAGAGAGTTTGATCTAATACTGGTCTCTGTGTTGGACTGAAACTCTGGGAATCAGGTAAGGATTGTACTTTCCATGAGATGTGGATGAATTAAGTCATTGTACCTGTATTACTCGATATGCGATGCCAAACCCCTCCTCAATGTTTTTGCCCCCCAGCATCACCTATAGAGAGAACACACACACATACCGTGCATGAACATAATGCTTTGAAAAGGTCCAGTAATTCTTTGAGAAAATATTTCCTGATATTGCAAAGTGTCAGCAACAAGAAGATCAATCCCACACACATAGCACCTCAATAGCAGACCAGCATCGCATACTAGTGCATTTTCTGTAAACAAAATCTAAATGATTGTAAAATCTGTAATCAAAATCAGCCTCATGCTTGTCCCTGACTGCTCTTCACTCATTACAACCAAATCTTTCCAGAAGAGATAAAAAGTGCAGGCAGCTCACCCTGCAGGCCACATCCACCTTCATGGAACTTCCCCCAAAAAGAGTGGGTGGGGCACTGTTTCCTGTAGAGGTGGAGCTTGTAGTGGCTATAGAGGAGGAAGAGGAGGAGCTTTCACATCGATGCAAAAACCGTGTCACTTCCAGCTGCAGCATGATGGTGTTCATGTGTCTAAGCAAAAAACACAACAGACTCCAAATGTAATGACATCAAAGACCCTGAAGATAAAATAATTATTCTAATCCACGTGAGGAGCCTGACCTGGAGACGTCACTGGAGCTCATTCTTTTCCTGAAGGAGGAGGAGGAGGACGATGAGAAGGTTTTGCGGCGGGTTTGCTGCTCTTGTAGGAAGGCCCTTAAATGCTCTTTGGCGCGGACCAGCCAACGCTGCCGCTCGCCGAGCTCTACGTAGGACTTAGCACCGTGTGTGAAGAAGCGGATACACGTCATAGCAGCTCGTACATGGTCCTGAGCATGCACACAATATACCATTGTGATTAAATGCTTTTCTCCTTAACATTTAAAACAGGGTCTTTTATATCACTGGCTCTATGATGATTTTAGAACATATGCTGCGTTCAATGACTTGTTCAGCTTTGAACTAATGCGTGTTCTGTACCATCATGAACTGCTGGAGTTGGTACAGGGTGTGGAAATGACCCTTGCGCTGGAGCAATTGGCATGCCGGTATCAGGTACCGCCCCCAGCTCTCCAATGTCCCATCCAGAGTCTCCAAGAGTCCCTGAAGGACACCTAATCGTCCGTGGTCCAAACACGGCTGGAGTATGCCCTCTAGAAACACCTCTTCTGGACACTCCTGCAGAGACATCCAGACAAAAGTCATCAGCGCAATCTGATAACCAACTTAGTATACTAAAGCCGTTCTAAGTAGGAAATAATTGTTCAAAGTAGGCATAAGATGTCAGAATAGAGTAATAAAACAAGATCTTTAAGAAAGCACGTTTGTTAACTGGCTATTATTTCTGACATCTACACAGTGAACATGGCAGTACTTTCGATAATGTGCACTGTGAGTGGAACCTTGTTGAGCAGATACATGAGTGCATCCTTCAGGCAATCATGACGCATGTAGAAGGAGACAAGGCTCAGGTGTGTGCCATAGATCATCAGGTAATAGACACACTCCTGATGGTGTCCACAGCGCTGCGCACGGCTCTCCATCCGGTCCACCGCTGCTGGCGTATCACGCAGAGCTTCCTCCAAGTCAGTCAGCGAAAACAGTATGTCATCATCTAGTGTCTGAAATACACACACACACACACACACACACACACACACAAACACAGCATACACTGTATTTATAACAAAGTATATACACAGTATATTTCTTGATCCTTGACCTGGCTTATTTTTTTTAATTAGGATTTCAAGAAGAAAACATGATGTGTAGCTGGGAAACGTTATTCAAAGCTGGAGCCATGTGAAAATCAAATTCCCCTTTAACTGCAGTTAACATTGCTGAAGGTGAAACAACTACAGTCATTAGCTTTTAAGGGGGCATTTACATTTTCCCCTCCAAAAAAAAACCTAATACAAAAATAGCATGCATTCACTTTGATCCCTTTATCCATTATTGCATTTGTGTGACAAATTATAACAAACCAGGAAGGGATGAATTCTTTTTCTACTCTGCGCTTAGTTTAAAACATTAATTTTATTCTAGAACATTCCAGAACAAATCTGTATATTCTGACTGAATTATCTAGTGCATTAAAGCTGTATGTGGAGTCAACTGTCTGAACCATGTCGTATGCGTTCTCACCGTGCCCGGCGTGAGTCGGATGGTGGACTCCAAGTGCTGGATGATCTCCTGTAACAGTCGTGAGCCCAGGTTCAGCTGGTTTCTGTCCACCGAAGCTTTTAGGGAGCGTGAGAACTTCTCCCGCGCTGCACTCAGACATCCAGCCTTCAGGAGTGCCATACCCCACGCATGCCACACGCCGCTTGGGTCCAGACCACTTTTTGTGGACACCTGAGAGGTGGACAGAGGGAAGAATGGAAACACAGGTCTCTGTAAACACATGCTTGCTAAAAAACAGAGCACAGTACATAAGAACAAGTTGAAGGTAATATTAAAAGCCTTTAGGCATGACGTAAACCTCCTCACCTCCACAGCCAGCTGATAATACTCCGCCTCGAGCAGCTGGTTCCTCAAACGCATCACAGCTGTCGTCTCCAAAATGTCATCCAGAGATGGAATGTACTTATAGTTAGCACTGACCAGGATCTTCAGCACATCCACCTTACTGATGTAGCTGTGAGCGGAGAGAGAGAGAGAAACACAAAAAAGTTACACATCAGCATACTGTGAGAACTGTACGCGGTAAAAGTGTGTCTGTGTGTGTTTTGACCTGTCACACAGAGCCAGGTCTTGGTTGTGTCCAGCTCTAACAAACATTAGCTTAGCGCTAAACATGAGCTGCTGCATGACATCAGTCAGGAGACGAGGGTCCACTTCAGGATTGGTCAGATTGCGTGAGATGGAACGGCAGTGACCAATCAGCTGATGACCACAGGTGGCGTGGTCACTGTGAAGAGTGAGGATGGACACACACAGGGACGCACTGGGTGCCTGACAGAGCAAGAGAGTGAGACACACACACACACACACACACACACACACTGACTTTGGGATCACGACAAAAAGCACTGACAGACAAAAAGACAAACCAAGAGAAAGTCAGGTATATACAGAAACATGATTAAACATGAACCTGTTCGTAGTAGAATTCACTGTGTAGCTGCTGGTTCTCTGCTGCATTGGAACTGAGTCTGTACTGCCTCTGAGGAACCTCAGGGAGACTGAGGACACCGTCTAGCGCTCCCTCAACCGACACCGGACTGTCTGCTACTGGAGACAAAGCATGTTACACGTTTTCATATCACGTTTGCTTACATCCCCATTTACTATGGCACAGGGCATTCTTTTAAAAAAAACAATATTTTACTACTTTATTTTATATACAGCACCATTTCAAGACCATGTCACATACAATCAGCATGGAAAACATTTTGGACTGAATGGTGATACCTTCTGCCTGCTCCAGCTCATCATCCAAACTGAAAAAAAAAAAGCACATTCGAAACTGTGAGAGAATACACATAAGAAAGTGTGAAGAATATGCGAAATTTAGATAAACGCATGAGAAAACATGTGGGAAAGCATGTCTGAGGAAACATGAAAAAGTGTGTAAAGAAACACAAGAAAGCCTGTGAAGAAGCGTGAGAGGAAAAGTATTGTGAGACAGTGTGTGAGGAAGAGTAGTGTGAGTGTGTGCAGAATCATGTAACACCATTTGTGTGTGTGTGTGTATAGTTACGCTGTGTGGAAAAAGCTGTAGCACTGGTCACACACTCTCACAGGCTCTTCACTCCCCTCCACCACCACCATCTTCCTGCTGGAGCAGGCATGGCACACCAGGCGGCCACAGCGCCTGCAGTGATGTCGACGGTTAAACTGACAAGGGAAGAAAAATAATAAAAATTAACCGTATTACAGTGTAACAACAAGTGATTTCAACCTGTTATTCCTGAAATGTATATTATTTACTCTTGCTCGGCCTTACCATGGTGAACCTTTCTCTCTGACAGACCATGCAGATGTGCTTCTGATGGTCAGGAATCCAGTCTTTACGCTCCGGTGTTTTCTCTGGAGGGGTGAACATGGATGAAAGGCGGGGCTTCTTCCCACTAGAACCTCTGTTTTGGTCCTGGGTGGAGCTTGACGGTGTATGCATAGGGGTGGCACCTACACAGAGGACCGACAGCGAAGCTTAGATTTCAGTGATGAGGATGTTACGGGTTTAATCAGTTTTATAGTGGGCTGGGTCTTGGATTACTTTGGCAATAGTCACTTTGTTGAAGAGTGGCATTTAAGAGGCTTTGTAATTGGAGTCACAGACTCTGACCTTTTAGTTAGTAAATAATAAATCAATTGTGATTAATAGCTATTAAATAAAACAGCAGACCTGCTGAGGAAGGCGGTGTGCGGCTGGGAGAAGACAGTGCATTGTCCTGAACGGGACACTGTAGCAGTGCCTCCTGCAAGCTGATCACCGAGTCTAAAAACACAGAGGAACAAAATTAATTCTGAAAAAGTTCTCAATCTTAAACTACAGCAAAAACAGAACTATAAGGAAAAAACTCTCGGTCATGACAGCTCATTAATCAAATCGTTTGTGATAAGTGGAATATCCTAATGATTGTACATGACTGGGATGTTTTTGCCCTCACCGCTTCGTGTCCTCTCTCGGGGGGCGTAGGGGAAATCCAGGGCTTTCTTCGCATACTCTGCCAGCAGAGTGTCGATGTCCAGGTCTGTGATTCCTGCTTCCTGAGCTGGCAGAAGGTTCCGGAGGGTCGAGATGGCGACTGACAACCAGTCCACCTTCAGGTTCATCAACAGCTGCTCTAACATAAGCATAGGATCCGCCAGCAGATGGAAGTAGTCCTGCCGGGAAGCTTCCGGAAGAGTCAGCAACACCTGGGGATATCATGTTAGAAAATACAACCCTAAGTTATGCTTAAAATAACTAGCATGCTAAAGCTAACTGGACTTTATTGCTTAGGAGGTTTGAGATTGCCACTGTAAAGAGGGTGTGGCCTCTGAAATGATCACAGTCATTGAACATCATACACACCTTTGAGCCCAGGTGCAGAGCGTGTATGTGACGTCTACATGCTGGTGTCATTAGGCTCTGAAAGTGCAGTGTGAGGTAATCAGACAGGAAATGGCAGGCGGCCAATCCGGGCCTTTGATCCAGTGCACACTCGCTAACCTTCAGCGAATCGGAGAGGCTCTCGAGGAGCTAGGGAAAGAGGGAGAAAGTGACAGCACGTACGTTAAAGGTTTTTAGGAATAATTCCATCTAGAAGTTCATGTTCAGCCCCTGAATTTTCCATCAGAGCGTTTGTGCACTGTTTGTGCTCACTGTCTTACCTGGAAGGCATCTTCAGTTCGGCCGTTCTCCAGCAGATGGAGCAGGTGTTCAGTCTGGAGTTGCAGTTTCGCTTGCTCCGATACAGGATACAGCTGCACCCACTGAGCGCACAAATCAAACTCCTAGTGACACACACACTAATCAATTTCCTGACAATAGCACATGCTCCATCATTTGAGCTGAAATGCCTTCAAACATCACAAAATATTGAACTTAATTTTGGTGGTACTGTCGGACTGACCCGTGTTTGCAGCAACAGGGTGAACATGGACTCTGGGTTTCTGCTTGATTCTTCCTTCAACTCCTGCCACGTCTGCCATTCCAGTGGAGGCTGTATGCTCAGCATCTACACAACACACACACACGTCAGGAGTGTGTCTTCTGCAGTCTTTTTAAAACAAAAAAAGAGTTTACAATCCGCCCACGAACAAACACACACACACCCTGTTGTACATGTCGAGTTCATGTTTTTTCTGCCGCAGCTGTGGTGTGAGTGTGTGATCTGGTCTCGAGTCACTGAGACAGAACTGCAGCAGGTCCAGGCAGCTGTGAAGAGGCCATCGCTCCAAACCCTGCAGCGCCGCACGGGCTCGTAACTCCCAGTCTTTCACCCGGAAAAGCTGCTCTGTTCCACAATCTCCTACACACACAAAAAGTCTGTATTTTATTCACACACACACACACACACACACACACACACACACACACACACACACACACACACACACACACACACACA
>JAQMYF010000027.1:1429156-1443490 GCA_030014195.1 Neosilurus mollespiculum
ACACACACACACACACACACACACACACACACAGACAGACAGACAGACAGACAGACAGACAGACAGACAGACAGACACAGAGAAAAAGAGAAAGTGATAATTCCATACTCTCCATGGTGATGCAAGCGAGCAGTCGGTCCTGTAGTGCCCCCCTCTGGCTGCTGTTTTGTGCATAACAATCCAGCAGGCTTAGAGCTCGGTTCAGGTCTTTGGTGCTTAATGCCTGCTGGAAAGCTTCAGTCACCATCGCCTGACCTGCCCCATCCTGAGCCCCAGAGAAGAGCATGGCCACCATGCCCGACTTCCTGCACAGAGCTACCCCGATGTCATCCTCAGCATCCAGGGGCGACCCCAGGACAGGTGCCATGGTGTCCATAAGGAAAGCCTTGAGGATCGGAAAGGACGTAAGCAAAGCTTCAGCCTCTTTGGAGATCTGCTCCAAGTCCAGCGCAGCTTCTTTACGTCCAGCACTCCGAAAATATGAAGGCAACCCTGGCCATGCAGAAGAGGCCGCACGGGTAATCTCCACCCGACTCACATCCAACAATGCCAGGAGAGCAACCAGGGCAGATCGGGATTTCAGGAACGACAGAGCAGAGGGCGTGAGGAGGAAAGAAGTTGCCGAGGGTGGTGATGATGAAGATGAGGACGAGGATGAAGACAAAGATGGAGAAGGAGGAGAGGTGGAGAGATTCGGAAAGACACTGGTTTCCACCGATGCCTCCGATTCCGAGCTGGGTTCAGAGACCATAGACGGTTCAGGAAGGTCAAAGGTTAGAGTTTGCTCATGATTGAGCAAAGAGGGGATGCCGAAGGGGAAGACAACTCCTCCATCGGTTCCTGCACCCTTCGGGGAGGGAGGAACCCAGACAGGAAGCGGATCACAGCAGCGCTGCACTATGACCTGCTGCACATTTACACGCAGACCCTCCTGATGCAGCAGAGACAGTAACCTAAAACACACACACACACACACACACACAGTATAAATATAGACAGAGAGTGTTAACATTTTTTTTTTTCTTATTAAAAAACTGATGTACAGAAGTATCAAACAGCCAACCGAATGACAGCATGATCTGAACCAGTAGAGGGCATTTTAAGACAATTTCAACCCATAAAATAAAGATTTTCATTAAAATGGTAATTTGGTAAACAGCAACACCAGCACTAATGTGTTTGATCAGAGTAGGTGTACTTAATTTTTGTTTTAGTAAATTTAATAAGTCTAATTTGTTTATGCATGTTGTACCTTTCGGGTGTGACCTGTCTGTCAAAGATCAGGTGTGAGAGGAACTGATGTGGCGATTGCAGCAGCACCAGCAGAGGATTCCCCAATTTCACCGCTGAACTCTGATCTGAACACACACACACACACACACACACACACACACACACACAGTTGACATGCAGCAGGGAAATATAACGAGATTATTTAATGAAGTTTTCCAATGAAAAGTCCTCTTTCTAAAAAAAATTTAATTATTAAACAAACAAAAAAGTTTAATAAAGCTCTGCAGTAAAAAACCTTCACCTTCGGATCCCACACTGCGCACCAGCACTGACGCCAGCATGTTGACGTAATCCAGAAAGCTGCGCATGTAATCTGGCCTACAGGTAGCATCGTCAATCTCAAAGGGGCATAGCTGGTCCATTAAGCGCAGCAGCTGTTTCATAGCGGAGCGCACGGGGTGCGAGTCGAGCTCTGACTGTTTCAGCCCCATCTGCTCCAGCAGAGACACCAGAAGAGAGCTGGCTGACTGACCCTCACCTACAACACACCGAATCATGGTCTGGGTTTAGTTTAGATCAATGTTTGTCCTGGTCGTGATGCAGCACTTCAGCAGAGTCTCTAATCATGTTCTAATGAAAACATTTGTCTGTTAATTGCAGCTCTCTTAACTGTTTTCTACAAGAGCAGAAAATACAAAATCATCAATAATTTATTAACTAAATGTGGAGCTCCTTACCGGCCATGTTGATTGCGGAGGTCAGAATCTGCAGCGTGACCTCGAGGCACTGGATGTGCGTGAGCTGGGCGGCGATGGACTCCTCCGTGAGGGACGAGTGACTGCAGAGAAGGACTTCCCGAGCGCTACAGCCAAACGGAGGTACAACTCCACCCTCCTCTTTGTTGGAGTCTGAAAGTGAGGGAAATTGGTAAATAATACACCGCTTTGTGTTACCATCAATTAGTGTCTCATGCCTCAACCCATTTATGCTCAGGTATACGATAAATCATATATTTACAATTAACAGTAAATCACGAGGCTCATGTACCTGATTTGGGTGGCCCTTTGCTGGCTGATGTTCTGTTCAGGATTTTACTGACTTGCTGCAGTACGGAAGGAAAACCCCGAATACCCTCCGAATGATGATCCTCTCGGTCCAGTGTGATGCCTGCAGGTGAAAGAAGAGATAATTATTGCTTCATACAGACAATAAACATGGTTTCTGTACCTTTGAATTTTAGTAAAGGAGGCGTGGCCTCTGTGGACTCTCTGTAACCTCACAAACACACCTCGGTTCTCCAGTGAAGCGTGCAGTCTCCGCTCAGCCGTCTCCAGAAGCTGCCGTGAACTCTTCCACAGCTGGCACTGGCAGCAGGCCAAGTCAAAAGCAGCCATACTAGCCGGACTGAGCTCCTCGAGTAGGGGGCGCAGTGTGTCTGAGGAATGAGAGAGCCAGTAGTTCTCTTCCAGACAGGCCACAGGGCGAGAAGATGAGCTCAGGAGGCGATCAGCCACGTCAGAGATGGAGTAGAATGCCATGCCTGAAAGAGAGCTCGAGAGTGTTAGAAGCATGAAGAATCCAATCATACAGCGAATGTCTGACTCACAGCTGTTTTTATGCAGGTGTATGACTACCTGCTGCAGCCGCGTTGCCGATGCTCTGCAGTGTACACCTGCTGCTGCTGCCCAGGCGGCTCCGTCCCAAGCCCGTCACCCCGACTGAGCCCAGGCTCTCCGTGGAGGATGATAATGAAGAGAGGGACTGTCTCTCGATCTTCTGCTCAACCTGAGCCAGTTCGGACAGAACCTCATGGTACCGCTCCATGAAGAAAAGCTCGCTGCAGCACGGCGCTTTCTCCAGCCCGAACATCAACATCACCTACACATACACATGCACATCTGACTATTGCTTAACAGGTTAGTTCTTATAGGAATGTTCTACGCTCTGCTGGAACACGTGTTGTTGTGGAGTGAAGTGGGTAAGGAACCTGATGAGCCTCCACGTAGTTTCCTCTGCGTATGCAGGAGATCAGGAGAGACTCGGGTGGGGCAAACATGGAGGGAATGAGCCAGCTGTGAGTTCCCCCACACACACATGCTTCATACTCCACACACACTTGTACAGTGCCAGGACTGCCATCTGGAAAGCAACGGAAACACACTGGGGGATAAAGTCAGTATTTTCAACTGCCAAAATACAAACTGATATCCGAAGCTCTAACAATGATATAAAAAGTTACAGTGGAATTCTTTCACTCATTTTTTCAAAGAATGAGACATGAATAAAAATAAGTAAATATACACTGAACCTGAAGTACTGGTACTGATCTCTCCGTTCTGACGGTCTGAGGTCAGGCGGTGCTCGTGACGACGGCGATGGGATCGCTTCTTCTTCCGGACACCAGAAACACCACTGCTGCCGCTGCTACTGCTACGCCTCAGAGAGAGAGATGATTTCATGCCAGGGGAAGGAAGAGCTGGACCACCTACACAAACACACAGCAGTGAAGTTTACTTGCTGGTGTTAAATTTTATTTCTCATCCATTATGTATCTGAGGCCAAATTCTAAATGGCTATCTACTCACATAATTTGCTACACAGGGCATAACAACTCTTAGAAACGTCTCAGTTTTAGGGAAGGAGGCACAGTCTTTGTGTTTCCCAGCAATGATGAGAAATATAACACAACTGAAACATAACATTTCCCATGACTCACCGCTTGCATTCCCCTGATTAGTGGTGATGATCTGCAGCCTCCATTGAGCCTCGGCCGTGTGTTTGGAGAGCCTTTGTAACCGAGAGCCGAACGTGTCCACTGTCACCGAGCAGCCCAGACTCTCAGTCAGCTCCGCCTCAGCCTCCAGCGCTCTCCCGAGGGCACACATTCCCTCCAGTCCCTCTCTGATAAGCCGCAGAACTCCTTCCATCACGTCAGAGTCCAGCAGGAATCCGTGGCATCCCATCATCATCTCACCAGACTGAACACTCTCCAAAGACTCACTCTTCTCTTCACACAGTTCTCTTTCGCTGTTTTCTTCAATGCTGCTGCTCAGTTTCCTCTCCGTGCTGGAGTGACTCAGCTCAGCAAAGTCAGAGTAGGACAAGAAAAGTAGTGAGAAGATGTTCTCCAGGAGCTCCAGGCGAAACATTGTGGGAACGGCTTCCAGGTAGAGCTGACACTCCGAAAGGTAATTCTGAAACAGAGACGAGCAGCCTGGACGGAGAAGAGGTTAGCATCTCGTTTAAAAGTGTTGCCATGGTACTGCTAGTGTGTCTAGTAACATTAGTGTAAGTGCGGGAGTAGCAAACCTAGCGTACATATGTTATAAAATGTGTTTTAAATTGAGGTTCACTGATGACTTTTTACCATACGCACCTTCACCCTGTTCCTTCTGGGGCACCTGCGCCAATCTGAAACCTACACGCGTGTTCACGCACACGGCATAGATGGCATATTTCATAGCACAGAAACCCCTGAACATGGTGACGTTGCGCTGCACACAGCTGCTCTGAGAGTCTCCATATAATGAGTCTCCTTAAAAACGGGAAAAAGTAGAAAGGAGAAGTGGGTCTTCATGTGAACTGTTTAATTCTGGATTCTGATTGGTCAGAAGAAGTCAATCCATTTCTCTGTATTCTTCGTGTGTGTGTGTGTGTTTTAGCATTAGCGTTAGCAATACCTGCAGTCTGCAGCAGCTCCAGCACTCTGTGTTCTTCATACTTGGCTAGTGGAGTGAGAGAGTGCACCAGGTAGAGAGCTGAGTGTTGATCCAAATTGTGCAGCTGAGACAGCAAGGCCTCATGGGAAATCTCACTGTCCACACATAGAAATCTTTATTCAAATACTGTTTTATTTTAGGGATTTACAAATTGTAACCAGAAGGGAAATGTTATTTTGACTGGAAAGAATGTCCCGGAGTATGTGTGTGTGTGTGTGTGTGTGTGTGTGTGTGTGACTCACAGGTTGTTTTCTGCACACCACTCCAACACCTTTAACTGAGAGGAGAGGACATTTGCAAACTCACTGAGGAAGCTGTCTTTGGCCTACACACACACGAATAAGACAAAAACATCAGACTAGATAAATGTTTTTGTTTGTTTGTTTAAGATAACCATTTATGGTGGAATATGTGCAGTGCTGGCTCAGCAGTTTAAAATATTGATTGTATTATTTCACCACAACACCTTAAAAATGAAAAGCATGTTATTAGCTTCCTGCATTAAATGCCCTTTTTTCATTCATTTCACAATTGTGAAAAAAAGTGCAGCACAAACAGACACAAATTCCTTTAAAGGCAAAATATTAAAAGCTTTATTTAAATAAACTTAAAAAAATCACACACTCTTACACACAGGTCTGGGCCTGCCTGGTTTTCTAACATTTACTTTTCAGTGTCTTTTTCCAACCTGTTGCTGATGCAGAACCCTGAGGAGCCGCTCTGCAGAGTCAAGGCTCTGGCAATGCTTCCATCCTAGCAAAAGAAGGAGGCGGGACAGTGGCTGAAATTCCGATTCAAGCAACGCCTCCAGTTTAGAAAACTCGTCCTTCTTTATGAGGTCAAGCCCAGTGACCTATCAAGAATACCAGAAAAGAGGATAGACAAGTGACTTTACACAAATTATAAGAATATAAAAATGGGGAAAACAAAAATATAACCATCACCCCATCTCATCTGTAAAACTGTCCAGGTCTTATTCAGATTAACAAATACCTCTGAGGATCCTTTATAACACGGTGTTCTGGGTACTGGCAGTTTGGTATGTGTTTATTACAACACTCAAATAGGGAAAGTGAATGAGGGAGAACAGGGGTGAGATGATTATGGGATGGGGCGAGTGAACGAGGGACAGAGGCTGAGACAGAGTAGACAAGTGCAGGAGGGAGAGTGGATAAAGCAGTGTGGAGGAGGGAGAGTAAATGTAGAGGGAAGTGGCAGGACTCTTACCAGAACCTGCTCCAGGAAGTGCTTTCCACTTCCCAAACATTCAAAGTAAAAGGTTTTCCAAGCTGCGGAGCGGTCCCTATGACAACATAGGCTGAATATGAGGCTCTTTGCTTCAGGCAAGTCCACTGAAAAAAACACAAACACACACACAATTATTAGATATTCTGTCAGCGTATTGTGTTGTCATGTGAATGTTTTGCGCAAAACGACGGTCACATGTGAAGGCCAGACATGACCTCAGAACTGTTTGTGTGTGCAAAATAGTGGTAATAAAATTACCAAAGACTCTCACTTCCCCAAAAGTAAGACAAATGAAATAAAAAACTGACAGGGAAAAAATTAAACATGTCCCATCCAATCAAGCCCGCACTACGTGCGTGCACGCATACGTGTGTGTCCATCACTCTCACCCTGTACGTGTGTTGCGTCTAGGAGCCGGTCCCTGTTAAGCCGCAGAGCCGTGGTGCAGTAACGCATCAGCAGAGTGTGACTCTGTGGTCGAAGCAGATTCCCCATCACCTTCTGCTCACTCAGGGGACCCTCCCTTTCCCTGCACAGACCCACCCACAACTGCTCCAGCTCCGCCGCTGCACACGGAGCAAGAGTCAGAGTACGGCATACCTTCTCTGCCCATTCCTCACTTCTCTTCTCCTCTTTCTCTTCCATGAGGTCCAGGAGATGTTGGAGAAAAATGCTGGATGCGTGCGGGTGTTTGAGGAAGAGCAGCAGGGCATGGGTCAAACGCAGGCTTTGCTCAGAGAGGAGGTGGCGAAAGCAGGACACAGTGGCGTCACTCAGAGGAGGAACAGAGGGCAAAGCCTTCCACTCAACTCGCTCAGAGTCCAGGAACACCTGATGCAGCTCCTAAGAATGAGAAACCAAAAAATGCTTAAAGCTCCAGAACTTGTCCATAGTTCCAGTGACTGTGGTGTGGCCTATGAGCTTAATCATGCTCCATGAAGGAGGTGTGGTCGGTATTGGTCATCCTTACAGAATAATTTGTGCATAATTTAATACGTTTAAGTGATGCAGAGCATATTTTATAAGCTTGTCAAGCTCGATGAAGAAAGAGTGGAAACTGAGCTGTGATCTCTACGTGAATGTCACTGTCACTGATGGAGCTGTGGCCTCTATGTGCATCAAACTCACTGAAGGAGGTGTGACCTCTGTGGGTGTCAGTGTCAATTCAGTGCAAAACTAAACAAAGTAAACTGGCTAGTCAACAGAGTAAACTAAAACTTTAAAAGCTTTAAAGAATTTTTTCTTTAAAAAAATCTATACAATTAAAAGGAGTACTATAGATCCAAAAGTATAATAATGATTTGATGAACTGATGATTTGTATTACCTCTATTTAAAAAAGAAAGGATGTCTGTTACAATAATGATGTGTTAGAGGAAGTGAGAGGTTCACCTTTAGTACAGAATGAGGCACTTCCTCTCCAAGCTCCTCTAAAATCAATAGGAAGGCTAGTTCTCTGTGAACTGAGAGAGACACCTGCAGAGCAAGAAGGAAACATGATGTGGATGATCTGATGTCCAAAAACTCATCAAAACCTTTTTATTTTAAAATGTATTTCACCTTGACTTGTAAGTGTTTCTCCAGCACCTGCAGCCAGAACCAAGCGAGCCTATGAGGGCTTCCTGCTGACTCCCACCTACAAAACACACACACACACACACACAGAGAAAGGTAAAGTCCAAAGCCATGCCAAAAAAACCACATGCTTCAAATAAAAATAACTAAGCACTAACCTAACAGGTTATAGTTGTTTCATTTAAAAGATTGTAGTCATATTTCAGCTATCAGAATGTGAGGAGACACAACTCACACAAGTTGATACGGCTCTGTGATAATTGCATTTATGATGTCTTCAGGATGGCGCGGCACATCTCCGGCAGCCCGGCTAAGCTGTTGAACACAAGCCGCGGCCAATTCCCACTCACCATGCCGCAAACACTGGGTAAAAAAGACAAACAGGTCCTGCAGAGAGCTCTCCACCTCACGGCCGAACGGGTGCATAATGGCACGCTTTCCCGGGACCGTGTCAGTGTTTCACCAGACTCATCTATAACAGAGACAAAATATGTGCAAAACAGAGATCATGACACTTCACAAGGCACTTTTCAGCCAGATACATTACAGATGAGGTGTCTGATTAGTGTAAATCATGTCCTTTACTCTTTGTTCAGAGACACCAACCGAGCAGGGGAGAAGTTCCCCACGAACACTTTAAAGACCTTTAAACGTCTAGTTCTTGTATATTATATGACTTGTACAGATCTAGTAACACTCTGAATGATTACAAACCCCACCTTCAATCCGTAGAGCTCTACAACTGGGTTTAAACATTCCAACACAAATTTAATCAGATCAATGTCACAGTGACATCACAGATGGATATCAATTAGATAAACAAAGAAAGCAAATAAGAAGAAACATAAAGGAACAAGCACACAGTGCGACTTTACACAGGTTGAATGATGCAATGCATTTTGGGTATTAGCTCCATCTCTATGATAAAGTATGAAAGAACCACTGAGAACCTCACACGGTGTTTAAGACTCACAGAAACATCTCGAAAGAAATCGGCCTGAAATGAAACGAATCACTTTACGCTTTGCTCTTTTTCTGACAGTAAGCGGAACGTTTGGTACCCAACAGCCTCCGGAGAACTTTTATTGAAAAACCTGTCGGATCTTAAGAACTACAGAAGAAATGTCACGGCCTGCAGGATGTTCATCATCTCAGAGTTAACCATCATCGCACTACTCAGTAAAGTATTAACCACCACTCACGGTTTGTTTGTGTTCGAGAGTGGGTTTAACATCGAGAATCTTCAGCCTGACGACTTCAAGCCCCTGTGAGCTCGGCCGCCATGACAGTTGTGTCACGTGACCTGATCAGCTGATTTACGAAGTGACTAGTAAGTTGCCAGATTTGACTCCGTGCTTAAAGTGTGTGTTTTTATTCAGGCTATTTTTTATGAAAGTCATTTTACATTATGACAGAAAATATTTAAATCTAAAAAATCAAGCATTTTATCGGCTGTGCTGCTTTTACTACACATGATGTGCCGATTTTTTTGGCCACTTACTTATTTATCCGAATTGGCAGGAGACAGGACAGAGATAAAGAATAATCTGTGCTTATTTATTATTCCCCATTTACTCTTTAATATTCAAATACATTTCTTTAAACTATTAGCTCTGATATATTTTGCTGTATTTTTTCTTTATATTTGGATTTCATAAAGAATGTAATATTGTTTTTTAAAGAATAAACATAAAAAATATCACGGTTATAGTTTGTGATGCTGTTAACCCAGTGTACTATTATATTATTTCCTTTAATCATCATCATCATCAACAATTATAATATTACATTTCATTGTCCAAACCACTTTATCCTTTTGGGGGTCTCAGGGAGACTAGAGCCTATCTCAGCCGACTCTGGGCGAAGGCGGGATATGTCAGGAACTATCTTCTTCAGACCTCGCCAGTTCCTCATGCTTGTTGATGTGCGAAAGACCAAACAGATTCTATCAGTTTCCAATTTAGTAATTTAATACAATAAAAAAAATAAGTACAAAACACATGTGATCTTGTATCACGGCCATGGGTTTCACTCCATCTCAGTCCAAACCACCTTCTCCTAGGAACCAGACAAGAGTGAGCCCCCTCTTCTCTTCTGCCTCTCAGTTTTATCTTCTTCGGTTGTGTGTGTGTGTGTGTGTGTGTGTGTGTGTGTGTGTGTGGACACACGAAAATCTCTATCCTAACTCTTATTCATGTGAAACAATTTGGGAGTTTTCTGTGTTATCTATGGAATGTCAGGGACAGAAAACCTGTATTCAACTATAATAATCTTTGTACAGACATACGCATACAGAAATATTTCTAGACTATACTTGAAAGAATACAACTCTTATTAATTCTAACAGATACCTGAACAGCTCTTCATTTAATTGCAATGCCAACACAGCCATCCACACTAAGGGGAAAATGTGGAACAGAAAACTAGCCTGACATACATGCCTTTGGACTGTCGGAGGAAACCAGAGCATCCAGAGGAGACCCACGAAAGCACAGGGAAGACATGCAAACTCCACAAGGACATGCCCTCGGCAAGCCCGGGACTCGAACCCAGGACCATTTGGCTATAAGGCGAACACGCTAACTGCTATGCTTCTATGCCATCCCAACACATTTATTTGGTTGTGCATGACTGACAAACTTCAGTCCAATCTGGCAACCCTAAGAAGAAAGGTCAGAAAGTTTTTTAAATTTTTGTTTATTGATCTTTTAGAGTTCTGGGAAAGACTAAAAAAAAGGAAAAAAGGTCTAACCTACATGTCCAAGATTTCCTCTTTGTTATTTGTACCTGAGAAATCATTAAATAATTTTCTCAGCTTCTGCAATGGCCTGGCAAGCTGTCCAGGGTGTACTCTGCCCTCGGCCAGATTCGGCTGAGATGGGTGCCAGCCTTCCCGCGTCCTTGATTAGGATTAAACAGATAAGAAAAATAATTGTGTGATTGATTCTCTCAGCTTAAAACCTGCAGACGTAGCAGACTAAGTACATTAGTACAATGTAATTAAATTTGTATTCACATATTTATGCTACTGACATGAATAATCAAATATTTAAAATGCTAAAACTGGAACATCTGACCTTGAGAGTTCACTAAAATCACTAAAAAACAAATCAATAACTGGTTGTAAGCTACTTTGGTGATGAGGATTGCAACGCTGCCTTACAGCTCCTGGGATTGGGCTCTGAGGGAGGAACCTGTGGATATTCTGTGCATGTTCCTCTGGATTTGTGAAAGCGTTATATAAAAGTGTATGTGTCTGTGCATGGTACCTGATTAGGTGAATTCTCCTGCCTATGGATCCTCTGACCAGAATATGGTTTTTACTGGAGATGATAACAATAAACAACAACAACAATAATAATAATAATATCCAAATGGAGACGGTTTCCAAGGCAACGCAGGTGAGCCCTTGAGACAGTATCCGAAGTATGAGACAGATCAGGTGGGGTTTAAACGCTATTATTACATTAATCGAGAGGTTTAGAGAGAAGGGAATTTGGAGGACACGACAACACTGACCAAAGTAAGTAAATTTCATTCATCATTATTTCTGTGCCGCGTTCAATTCCACAGATTTCAGTCCACGAGATAAAAACTGCAATATTCTCAGAGAGAGAGAGAGAGATTACTGTACTTTCACTGGGTCACTCAGAAATACTTATACAATATTATTTTAAAATCATTCTTATTTTTCTCACCTTTTTGATAGAATTTTATGAGATATGTCGGTGGATTGCATTTTGTTTTCACATTGATTATTAGCATTGTGATTAGCCTATTGTTTTGATTATGTACTTTTCTATTATTCACTTACAGATTATTGGATTATGTTTTTATCGCCGGTTTTTCTTATAATAATAATAATAATAAATAGTGGTAGTATTGTTGTTCGCTGACTTTGACTTTAGTCCTGATTTGGTAAGCATTATGGTTAGCGACTGCTTGTAGAATATAGCTACTCATTAATGGGTGTCAGTCGTTTTATTTTAATTAGTTTTTTTGGATCTTTTCTTCTATAAATTAGTTTCATAGTTTATAATGGTAAGCACTGGGAATACTGTGTGGAATAAATGATGTGTCCTAGGACACTCACACACACACACACACACACACACACTCACCCACAGTTTACACCAACCCCAGAGAAAAATGTGATAATGATAACATGCTACTTGACATTTCACACAAACTGTTTCACCTGTTATAGTTTTCTAATCATTTTATTTTCTAAGTTATTTTATTGAATTTTTTTTTTTGTTAGGTATCGAATATTAGATTTCCACTGTTGTAAAATGTCTGGGTTTATTTTTACATCCATGTCTCTGTATATGGGAAGACTGTTATAATGATATGCAGCAGAAGTGAAGGGAAGATGCAAAGATGCAGAATTTGTATCAAACTGGTTCATTCACAAACAAGGCAAAGGTATTCACAACACAATCCAACTCATGGTCACAGGCACAGATTATGCAATAGGATAGTTTATCAGAGGTAAGGCAGAAATGAGAAACATGAGACAGGCAAGGTACAAATACAAACAGGCCACATCACCAGCAGGGAACAAGGAGACAAACAAGTCATACATTCATTTTCTGGGATTTGCTGGGAGGCTGGCGCCCATCTCAGCTGATTCTGGGCGAAGGCGGGGTAAACCCTTAACAGCTCATCAGGCCATTGCAGGGCACAGGTCATACACAGAAATAGAAAAACACAGAGAGAACAGCTTGGCAATTACTGAACACAGGCTCATAATAATATAATCAGTATGTAGTGGTTTGTGTGAAATGGTTTGTGCGTGTATGTATATTCCTTTTCATTACACATTTGATAGTTTGTACATGCTCCCTGATCACCTGCACATACATGCTGAGTCTCCTTGGGCGCATTGTAGGCACGTTGTTGTTTTTCAACCTTAGAAAGCTGTAAGGGACAACTGCAGTTCAATTGTGCCGAATACAGAGTAGAACCATGACATGGATGTTTATGTTGAACAGGCTGTCAAGATTGGGCTGTCCATCTAAGCTCCTCACAATACTTCAACAGATGCATGAAGGCCAGAAGAGGGCAGGTGAAACATACTGGCAAGTTATCAGACCCATTCCTTATCGAAAATGGGGTCAAACAAGGGCGCGTCTTCGCTCCTAAGTTCTTTGCTAATTTCTTCAGCATGATGCTAAGGGAAGCCAAGGGAGATTTCACAGAAGGGATTTACGTTTGGTTCAGCACTGATGGAAGAGACATCTGAGAATATACATTCCTTGCTCATAGTAAAGACGCACTCCAGACAATTGTTGACCACTTCAGTGATGCAGCGAAGACCTTCAGAGGTTCGTCAATAGAAATCACTACATAGAATTTACAGTCCTCCAAACACAGTGGAGCACTTTGCATACCCGGGGAGCATCATTTCAATGGATGCAACAGTGGATAAAGATGTTGACAATCCCCTTGCTAAGGCTGACATTGCCTTTGGTCGATTGCAAAAGTGTGTCTGGAAGATCCTGGTGTACAGAAAGCATGTACAACTTCTGTAACACTTCCAAATGTGATGCCTTTGCTCCATCATGGGCATCAAGGGGCAAGACTATGTGACTAAAAACAAAGTCTTGTAGAGAGCCAGCATCTCCAGGATTGAGGCAATGCTACTGACCAACCAGAGACATGTACACAATGTGCCAAAATGTGTTGTTCTAGGATCAGCCTAGTCATAAATAGACGTGCTCTCGCTACCAACTTCTTCCAAATGATTTTCGGAGACAAGGAATCTGTCATCATCATTATCATCATTATCATTGTTCTGTCACTTTTCCCCTTTGATGACAAAAAGCACTCTCTTTGACATCATCCTTTCTTCTTTCTGACATCTCTGTGACATCTCCACAGATTTCAACCCTTGTCTGGGACATCATGTCCTCTTCATCACCATCACACCTCTCCATCACCTCTCTTCTTCCCTTTCATTACTCCTCTTCATCAACTCATACTCTTCATTCATCATCTCCTCTTCGTCATTTCTCCTCTTCCTCTCCACCACTCCTCTTCATCACTGCCTGGGCTCTTCATTAGTCTCTTCGCTTGGTCCCGAGAATCACTGTGATTTCATAATAAAGACTTTCAGTGTATCTTTTGTGATCTGATGGAAACCACCTCTAATTGTTTCCCATTGTGACTTTAAAGGTAGTTGCTTGTTTTGCTTGTTGCCTTATTAAGTTCCCAACTCTATAAGTATCTTTTCTTCACCGTATGCCACCTCTACCTTGAAAGAAAGGAATGAGACAGGCTTTTTTTGTCGGTTTAAGGCTATTATCATTATAATTATTAGAATAAAATTAAGAGGTTTGGAGAGGAGGAAATATGGAGGACACAAGACCAAGCAGTGTAAGTGTGTTGGGTCATTCCATGGTAAATATTTCTCAGAGACGGAACAGACACCAATGAAAATTCAAGTAAAAATTAAAGAAAAAATACAATATGGGCTTATTATTCATATCATGTTATTCTCTCTGAAAAGCAATAAAAAGTAAAAGTAAGTATGAGTAATATATGCAATTATATATTTA
>JAQMYF010000027.1:1448347-1468046 GCA_030014195.1 Neosilurus mollespiculum
ATGGCCTGGCGAGCTGTCCAGGGTGTACCCTGCCCTTGCCCAGAGTCGGCTGAGATGGGCGCCAGCCTCCCCGTGACTCTAATTAGGAATAAGCGGTTCAAAAAATGAATGAATGAATGAATAATAGCAGTGTTTAAAAAATTGTGGCTTGTAAAGCCCAAGACCCTTATTCTGGATTTTATTTCCATACACGCTAATGCATTGAGAACACTGCACATTCGATTCCCGTTCAAGACATGAAGAAAAATTTTGCCAATTTACATAATTCTTTACAAAACTTCAAGAAAAAGGAATGATAGGTAGTTCAAAAAAATAGCAGTGTTTGCATTTTTCTGTACAAACTCAAACATTTAATGAATAACTGAAAAAAGCTTCAAGTTCATTTTTGGGAATCACTGAACTAATATTTAGTTGTATAACCCGTTTCTGAGAACTGCTTCACATCTGTGTTGCATGGAGTCACCCAACTTCTGGCACCAGTGAACAGGTATTCCAGCCCAGAATGATTGGGCTACATTCCACAATTCCTCAGCATTTCTTGGTTTTGCCTCAGAAACAGCAGATTTGATGTCACCCCACAGGTTTTCAATTGGACTGAGGTCAGGAGACTGGGCTGGCCACTCCATAACGTTAATCTTGTTGGTCTGGAACCAAGATCGCTCGCTTACAGGTGTATTTGGGGTCATTGTCTCCTTGAAACACCCATTTCAATGGCATTTCCTCTTCAGCATAAGGAAACATGACCTCTTCAAGTATTTTGATGTATTCAAACTGATCCATGGTCCCTCGTACATGATAAATAGGCCCAACACCATAGTATGAGAAACATGCCCATATCATGATGCTTGCACCACCATGCTTCACTGTCTTTAAAGTGTATTGTGGCTTGAATTCAGTGTTGGGGGTCTTCTGACAAACTGCCTGCGGCCTCTAGACCCAAAAAGAACAATTTTGCTTTCATCAGTCCACAGAATGTTGCGCCATTTCTCTTTAGGCCAGGCAATGTGTTCTTTGGCAAATTGTAAACTCTTGAGTACATGTCGTTTTTTGCAACAGTGGGACTTTGCGGAGGCTTCTTGCTGAGCTTCACACAGGCGTTTTCTAATTGTTACAGTACTCACAGGTAAGTTTAGATCATCTTGGATCTCCTTAGAGCTGATCAGTGGCCGATTCTTCATCAATTTGGCTATTCTTCGATTCGATCTCCAATCAACTTTTTACTCAAAGTACACTGTTCTTCTGAACAATGTCTGGAATGACCCATTTTGCTGTGGTGTAGAGAGTAGTGCACTATTACCAGCATGTACAACATTAGCTGCCTTTGTTTGTCCTTAAATAAGGGTCACCTGTTTGATATTGTTTTTCACAGACTGGATGACTTCACTAATTGCACCACACAGTACATAGTGCTATTATTTTGAACATGCCCCTTTCATTTAATCATTGAAAAACACATATTCAGGAGCATACAGGTCATGATTGTTGCATCTCTTGGTTTCCTATTACTCTACTGCATCTACTTATCAATTATTTACAATACAGAAATATTATTTCTACCAAAAACACAGAGTGATCTGGTTAGTGATGTTGGACTGCTATTATTTTGAACACAACTGTACCTCTATCTCATTTGCTGTTTCTACCTTTTTTCTCCCTTGCTTGAATTTATTTAATTCATTTGTTTGTACATTAATTTCCTTTATGGATATGGGAGGCAGAAGCTGCTCAGTGAAACTCAGTCAGCATTTAAAATAGATATATATTTTATAAAACCTTTTTTTATTATTAAGAAATAACAGATGACCTCAGCATGGGCCTTGCATGGCTCAGGATAATTGTAACCATCAGTGACCAGCAGAGGGCGTTTTGAGCTCTTTTCAACCCCACAAAAATGAACATTGTTATAAAAGTAATTTTATCCACATTAACACCTGAGTTGATGTGTTTCATTATAATGTAGTTATATCATTTAATTCACAGCTCAAATAACACAATGAATTCTTCAGTACTCCTTTAATTTTCCACAATTTTTTTTTCATCCTCTCCTTGTTCGGTTTTATATTTCAAATCAAAAGTGCACTTATTATACACTTTTAAGAGTTTCTAGAAATGTTATTTTTAACATTTTTTAACTATTTTTAACAGAAGTACCTCAGGAAATTTTGCCCCCCCCCCCCCTCCCCTTCATTTTTCTTTTGCTTTATTCCTCCCCATGCATTTATATCATAAACATTAACACTTTTATCCCTCACTACTTTTCAGGAAACACATTATTGAAAAGGACGAGTCTACTTACTATATCTGTTATATAATAAATAACTTTATTTTATACACTGCAGTATGATTAAAACTGACAGGGACATGTGCTGATAACACAGCCTATATCTACACATTGCCTCACACTACATAATTACAGACCTGTTTTTAACAGATACTATTCCTTTCCGTAATTCAGTATTAGTGTTTGTTTATGAATCAATAGCACTAAAGAACGTAGAGAATTAGTTCAAAACAGTTCAAGAAATCTTCGATGGCAGAATCTGTAGAGAATTCCACATCCAGTCGCTAAAACAACTGTGTTTAACTTTATAAATGTAATGTCCTGCCAGCAGGATGAGCTTCAGTTTGTGGTCTTCAGAGGATTTCTGCTCACCAGGTACATGAAGCACCAGAAAACTGAAATGTGGCTTTTAGGAGCTGCATGTTTTTTTCAGCATTGTTTTTGTTTGTTTGGTGGCTTGAAACTTTATGCTAAAAGGTGATGTGTTTTTTTGGGAAGGTAAAGTAAGGGAGTAACACTCCTTTAGATTTTGGAGATGATCCACCAAATTCTGGATCTGGGAATATTTAAAAGGTTCTTTATCATTGAGATCTTTTGGAAGTGGTATTACAGCAGGCCCAACAGGAGGTGCTGTGTACTTTGTTGTATTTTCAGCTTGGTGGAGGTTTGTGTTCTTCACATGCTTCTAGTTATTGTCTCATTTGATCTGAATTTTAAATAAACTTTGTTGATTTTCTAAAAAAAGTTTAGCCTTTGCATCCACCATTATCGTCAGTATCATCTAATATAATACTGTAAATTATTTTACATCTGGAAGCTGATGGTTCTGAGCTCATCCTGAAGATAAAGGTCTGTAATACTCAATGCTACCAGCATCACCAGGATCCCACAGGATAATGGAGATGTTCAAGGCTTCACCGCACTGTAACAACAACATCTTTACATGCTTCATTTTTATGCCTGTTCCTTGATGGCTTCAATCCATTCCATCTTCTCTTGGTGTGTGGGAGCCTGGATGAAGTAATGTCTGTCCGTCTGAGTGATGATCTTAAACAGGTTCCCCTGGACGTTACCTTTCACGCCTGTGTACAGTAGCATAGCGTTTAGGCTAAAATGCTCTAATACAAATTTACACATATAAGCCTGTCTGGACATGCAGGAAACATTACAGCACTGCAAAACATCAGGGTTGTGCTCTAATGACATTGCACCTGGATATCCTTTAATATATACTGTGTGTAATATCACTGACTAATAATCTACCTGCAATGAAACTGACTCATCACACACACACACACACACACACACACACACACCTGAGGGTACACCATTGTCATCCAGAGAAGAAACCAGACAGCCACGTAAAGAGAACCCGCCAGCTGGAGTGATGTCATCCTGAGAAACAAGATCATCACAGGAAGTAAGTAGTCAGTTCACAACCAAGAGGAGCAGCAGCAGCAACAACAGCAACAACAACAACAACAACAACAGCTTGGGAACAATACCAAAAGTCTATTTCATTGCAATATTTAGCTTCAAATTATTTCTAAAGTGTTTTATTCCTTTTCATTTATCTTTTAGAAGAAAATCTCATTTTTTAAAAGCGGTGTTTAAAACATTACAATAAAATATTACATTACATAAACTTAACGTTTACATTAAACAGCATCTTGTTCATTTCTGGGTTAAACAGAGCAATCTTCCCCTTTTTTATATTATCAGTGTAAATATCATATCAGATGGAACGGCTGAAGCGTTCTGCCTCTAAACACAAACATATCACGTCATCACTTTGCTCACCTTGCTCGGATCATAGTAGTGCAAGAAACCAGGGTCTGACCTCAGCACAAAGAGTCGCACCTTCCAGTTCTTAACATTGTGTCCCTGAGACACACACACACACACAGACACACACATAAATAATAAACTCAAGAATACATGATGTTCTCTGTGTTTACCCGTGTTATACACCATTTTGTTCGACTTCTAACCTCGAGGATTCCATGGTGATGATGATGATGATGATGATGATCTGATGAAAAACTTCAAGTCAGTGTTTATTTTACTCACCTGTTTGACCAGGTATCCTCTCTTCTGCACTCCTCCACTCAGCTCCACTGCTGACATGGACTTCTCTGACTTCACACTCCCCCTCTTCTTAAAGCTCTCAGCCTGATCACACACACACACACACACACACAGAGAAAGGGGGGGGGGGGAGGGTTAACAAACCCAACACTGTCTCCTTGCACCTCTTTATTCCTGCTAAAACAATGAACAGTCCTGACAGGAGCAGACAAACGTACAAAGCTGTAGAGAGCCGTTGAATCGTCGAGGAACTGTTCTCCGAGAGCCGCGTTCCTCACAGCAGCTGCGCTCTTCACTCCAACAGCTCTCACACAGCCTTCATCGAGCAGAGCTGATGCCAGAGTCACAGCCTCCACCCGGGTCAGAGCCAGCTGACTAAACACCAACCAGTCCACCACTGCTGAGCCTACACACACACACACAAAGTAAAAGCATTCACAGACACCTTTATTATATTACACTCTACACTTCAAAGAACATTAAAAGAGACAAGCTCTCAAAGCTACAGACCTGAGAAGCAGTTGATGTAGGTGCTGCCGTGCTCCACGTGGCTGCTCATCCTAATACCACTGTGAACATCGTACATGGAATCCACCACTTCACTGACACATGCACACACACACACACACACACACATACAAAATAATAAAACAAAATTAAACAACACATTGAATGACACTGTAGACTCCTTCCTTCCCTAAACAAATGAGCTGTAGCTATGGAAACACCAAGTTTGAATGTGCACATGATCTGATGTCATGGATAATCACCTTCTGACCAATCAGAATGCAGAATCTAACCCATATATACACACATACATACATATATACACATATACACACATACACATTCATTTATTCTCAAAGCCACTTAATCCTAATTAGGGTCGCGTGGAGGCTGGCGTCCATCTCAGCCGATTCTGGGAGAGGGCAGGGAATAACTAGAAGCTCTCTGAGAGCACACGCTTCCACCAAGCTGAAAAAAGCACCCCCTGCTGTGTACAATGAATAAAAAAATTGATTTGGATCATCTCCAAAATCTAAAGAAGTGATGCTTGGGCCATACCCCACCTCTGCAAAAAATTTATCAAAATAACTTTTTATAAATTTGTGCATCATGTTGCCAACAAACAAACAAACAAACAAACAAAACAACAACTACAAAACCATAACCTCTTTGTCGGAAGAAATGATTGGTGTGTGAGCGGAACCCGTGGTATCATAGAAAACCTGCCTCACCTGAGGTTAACACTGTGGAGCTGTAGTGATCGTGAAGGTTTACGCACAGCTGGAGAAGGAACATTAGCATCGTCTCGGCTGCTGAGTCTCCTCACGGCTGCAGAGATCTCCGCGGCCCACTCATCTCGCTCCTCTCGAGAACAAGCCTCTAGGAAGTACTCCGAAGTGCTGCTCTTCAGTCTCAGGACGAGCTAGGACACAAACATATCTGTTACAAAAGCACTTGAACTGGAGACTCCTTACAAAAAAGAACATTAATCCTCTTTAACAATAATATATTTATTTTGTTTACTGTTAAACTGAAAGACACGTGTGTGGAATTTGAATCAATGCCTTGTAACCAGTCAGATTCAAGACTATTTCTTAGCAGAGCACTGTCGTATAAGCCTTTATTACTAGTATTTTATTTATATATACACTTAAAACCAATGTGGTGTGATGTCTGTATGAGTGTTCCTGTACCGACTCTTTAACTACTGTACACATCACAACAAGCTCAGATACAAATAACAACAGGGTACCATGGCAACAAGCAATAAAAAAAACACACACACACACACCATGTCTCTGACAAGCCAGAACAGAATCCTGAATTACCCGGCATGTTTAATAGCACTGCTTATTAGAGAAGTGGAACTTTAATAGCCTGCAGCTGTGAACTTGATGGATCAAATCACACAGACACGCCCGATAAGGCTGCCGGGGATATATAATAATTAAATAAATTACATAGAGCACTTTATACTTCTGAAACACTCATACAGTACATCTCAGCGATCTCCTCTACCCACGTGGTGAAAAGTGAATCATGAATATCGTCTTACTGGTCTGTTTTCACATTCCAGGTACGGACAGGTGATCTCACAGCCGTGTAACGGGACGCTCCCTCGATGGCACGAGTCACATTTTCCTCCTTCGTACTTATAATAAAGCAGCTGCTTGGCTTTCAGGATGAACCACCGAACCTTCCAGTTGTGAACCACGTGACCCTGATGAGACAGGAACAGATGGATGTTAAAAACCATTGCACTCATGAATTCTGGATTCTGATTGGTCAGAATGTGTCGACTTTTTCTCTTCAGTAGCAGAAGAGGTTTATATTAATGTGATATAATCGTTTCTATAGTAACAGTTCATTCACAGGGACTTAACAATGTGGAATAAATCATAATATTCATTAGTATACGTTGCATGTGAACCGCACAATCTAATTGGCTCACTATCTTGGGATAGGGGATATTATCCACCTCCCAAATGCAGGATAATGCTTGGATCAAAAGGGCAGATAGAAATTCAGGATTTTCACAGTGACAGATTCTTAAATCTGTGAAATTCTAAACTCTGTCCTAAGAAATACAAACAAATATAAGCGCATCTGAAAACTGTCATGTTTAAAAATGTAGAAATAATAAAATCTTGATTTAGTTTGTTTTTCTTCTGTTCCTGTGTAGTATAAACTAGAACAATGATTCACCTCACACTCTGTGGATATTGTTAAAGAGTCCCAGTTTCCAGGAAATGATTCAGTGACACCCTCCTCTTTGGTGAATAATTATTTCCATTCATTCATTTGCCGAACTGCTTAATCCTACTAAGGTGCTGGGATGCTGGAGCTTGTCACAGCCAACACTGGGTGAAGGCGGGGTACACCCTGATCATCTCACCAATCCATCACAGCGCACACACAACCATTCACACTCACTCTCACACCTAGGGGCAACTTGGAGCAGACAATTTGTCTAATGTGCATGTTTTTGACCTGTGGGAGGAAACTGGAGTACCTGGAGGAAACCCACACAAGCACGGGAAGAACATGCAAACTCCACAAAGAAACACCCTCACCAAGCCTAGGACTAGAACCCAGGACCTTCTTACTGTGAGGTGGACATGATAACCACTACACCAACGTTTTGCCCTGAATAATTGAATACTATAGTCGGGGATGTCCAGTCAGTGTAATCATCATCTCTGGTGTCAGAGGTTTATAACAATCTGAGGTGAAAAGAGGAATAAAAGGTTTCAGGAACCTGTGATGGGAAATTAGTTAACTTTGGAATGGGAACGTTGATTCCACATCATCACACCTCCCCGTCACTGTTTAACAGCAAAACACACACTGCTTTCCACCTAATCATTTATTCCTGCACGGATTCCTGCTGCTTTGGCCAAAATTACAGTAAATATTCCAATGTTCTGAGTGCAGGGAGAAGAAAAGGATCCAGTAAAACACTTCATTCCATGAAAAAATGACCACTTACCCTTTTCACCAAAAAGCCTTCTTTAAGAACTGATCTCCTCTGTGTGTCCATGGTCTCAGATTTCTGCTGTTCTGACAAACCTCTGACTTCTTATAGCCAGGTGTGAACTGCGTCAGCACTCCACCACACCCCACACGCCTCCGGGCACAGAAACAACTTCCAGGTAAACACAAGAGCAAACAGACAGCAGGAGTGCCGGAAGTGCATTCCTAACAGGGTGAAGGATCCGCACTGCAGGGTGGACGTGCGAGGCCACATCCATATCAGGAACTCCAACAAGTCAGACAGATATATCACCTGAATATATCACAGGAAAATAACCCCCTGAATGAGGACTGAAATTTACACACATGCAACTCTTCTCAGGACGTGCGTGGGTTTTTCCAACACGTGGGGGTTTTTTAACACGTGATAATTTTATTATGCATGGGTTTTTGTTTGTTTGTTTGTTTGTTTGGGGTTTTTTTGTTTTGTTTTGTTTATTAGAGTTATCAATCATTCTTCAGTCACATTCCCATTCACAGTTTCAGGGCAGAATGTTGAAATATACCTTCATGTGCTTTTACGTTTCACACGTGAAATTTAGGAGATTTTCGTATTCCTGTCTTGGTGATTTGCGCTACCTTTTCAAATGCTGTTTTATCATTAATGAGTATTAGAGAATAAATTCAGAATTAGCTCTAAACCTGACCGTAACCCTAAATTTTAGGGTTTAGAGCTAATTCCTAATTTTAAAAAGTTATTAGAACTGCTCATGTGTTCAATTTTTGTGAGGTCGTTCATGCTTCACGTCTCTGAAGAGAAAACGTGTTAATTTCACCCTCCTCTACTCCGCCCGTGCTTTCTAATCTGATACCTGTCGTGTAGCTATAGCTATAAAACATATAGAAAACTTTAGAAATGAAGTCCTGTGTATATACATGTGCACATTGGGCCACAGACCACTTGACTGTGGGCTACCACCGTAGGATGTCAGGGCCATGGGGGCCATCTTAGGTGGGCTTTGGAAACACGCAATATAATTTAGAGGGTTTTTTTGTAATTTTTTTTGTATATAAGACGTGCGTGGCCCAAACGACCTAGATTTGTATATACAATGTGCAGTGTTTCAGAATGCCACACACAACATTCACTTTTCATAGTTTGTGGCATTTATTTCACGTTTTAGCATCTGATAGAACACTGACACACCAGTGCTGTTCTAGTTTGAGTAGAAAATATGGAAAAATATGGAAAAATATGAAAAAATGTTTACACTTCAGAAAAAAAGAAACACCCCTTCATCCCTCAGTTGTGGTGATAAACTGCAATAACTTTTTCATGTGATCAATATAGGAAAGAAGCTAGCTACAGGATATACACACTGATAACTAGTTTAGCTTCTACATTTGCAGGCATATCTTTATTTATGAGTCATAAAACACTGAGTCACAGACAGACAGATGGCAATGTCACACCTGAGTCACTTCACTCGAGTGTTTTTACCTTTGAGTTGTAAATGACTCTTCAGGGAGATGTTGCAAAATAAAAAACCATGGTTACTAATTCTACTGATTTAATAAACAATAGGAATATATATATATATATATATATAGGCTGTAGTTTTTTATTAGCACCGCTGGAGGGCGACAAAGACCTGATATAAAAGTATTCACGCGCTGAAAGGGGAGTTAAATCAAAAGGGTAAAATACACGAATTGAAAACTCAAATTTCAAAAATCTTATAAAATGTATTAGTTAATAATTAATATTTAAATCCTGACTGTGGTGATATAAATACAGCTACAGTGCTGTAGTTGTTTATATGTACAACCAGAGGAGAATATCCGTTAAAAACGTTATTAAAGTAACGCATCACATTTTATGAATAAATTTCTTATTTTAATAACTACTTAAATGGGGGGGGGGGGGTCAAACATATGACGCCACGATATCAGGATAAATAGATCCTTTAAACATCCAATAATATCTGTCCTTTAAAAAATAATGGTGTTAGGTTGCCCTCTGGTGGCGATATAAATACTGCTACAGCGCTGTAGTTATTTATAAGCACCACTGGAGGGCGACAAAGACCCTGTGTAAAATTCAGAGTATTAATGCGCTGAAAGGGGAATTAAATCAAAAGTATAAAATACACGAACTAAAAACAAAAATTATATAAAATAATCAAATAATTAGTGATTAATTTAAGGTTATCGTTTGCTTTGCTTAGTTGCCAACCTTATAATTAATTATATATTTAATTTGCATTGTCTTAATTACGTGACATGAGGATAAAATGAAAATAAATACGATCCATTAATACCGGTAGCCATACTTTAAAAATGGTGTTGTCTTGCCCTCTGGTGTCGATATAAATACAGCTACATTGCTGTAGTTGTTTATAAGTACCACTAGAGGGCGACAAATATCCATTTAAAAATCCGTTATTAAATCGTTAATGTAAAGTACACGAAATAAAAACTTTAATTATATCAATCCATATTAAAAGTTAATTAAATAATAATTTATATAGAATTGTTTGGTCATGTGTTTTGTGCTTTGGTGTCAACCTAATAATGTATTTTGTTATTAATTTTATTTTATTATTTAACTGGAATTATATTATACTCTATAATGCCATATTCTATTATTTATATATTTCTCATTTTATTACCTACTGTGATAAAACGATGTCAGAATAAAAAGAAAATCAGTAGCCTCCATTAATATCTATCCTTTCAAAGCAGTGGTGTTAGGTTGCTCTCTGGTGGCGGTATAAATACTGCTACAGCGCTGTAGTTGTTTATAAACACCACTGGAGGGCGACAAATATCCGTTATAAAATTCACACAGGATTAACTCTTGTTAAAATAGCATACAAGGGAGACCGAGATTCCTGCAGCCAATCTTGTGTGTGTGTGTGTGTGTGTTGTACTTGGAATCGAACTGAGATCCTGTATAAAAGGTTGTGATCCAGGACACAACCTTAATCCTCTTTTAATTAACTCTTGGACACACACACACACACACACACACACACACAGCTCTCTCTCACACACACACACACACACACACACATGCAGTTTTGTTCTCATTGGTCACAGCTGCATTGGGCTCTGTGTGTGTGTGTGTGTGTGTGTGTGTGTTAGTGAGTGAGGTGTGTGTGTGTGTGTGAGTGTGTGAGAGGGGTGTGTCTATAGCAGTAACTATTAACTATGTTCAAATAGCCCTTGCGTAAATGATGATGTCAATTAAAAAAAGTTTCCCGGATACAGACACACATCAGCAATCCACTTCAGCATGAATAATACACACACACACACACTTACACCCAGTTTGAGAAGAGTTCTTAAAACACTCAAAAACAAGCTGATAGTTTTGCAGCATGAGTGCTGAACCTCTAATACAACCGACTGAGCAGATGTGACTTTAGTTTTTTTTTAAAAACATTCACAAAATCAGCAAATAACAACAGTCTAAGAACTCAACACTGTTTAAAATTGGAACAGTAGAGAACACTATCATTTCTACTGTATATCTGAACGATCTTCACACTGTTTTTACACATAGCACTACATGAAGACATCTATAAGATACATCTCCAACAAATCATGAACAAAACCTTGCATGTTTTTCAGAAAATCTAACATTCTCAGGGTGTCAGGCTCCAATAATAATAATAATAATAATAACAATAATAATTATTAAAAAATAATAACAACAACAATAATAATAATAATAATAATCAATTAAAAACATTTCTACAATATATTAATTCACTACACACTGAAATGTCAGTTCTACACTATTAAAATTGTAAATTAAAATGTGACGTTGGTGTAGACATGAGCACAATGAAACTGTTATTTAAAGTTAGTTTTAGGAACAAACACATTTTTTGGTCAAGGACGTTAACAAAAAATTGAACACTCCATGCTAACAAACAAGTCTTTGTGTCCCCCCCCCTTTCTGTGTGTGTGTGTGTGTGTGTGTGTGTGTGTCTGTATGTGTGTCTCTGTGTGTGTGTGTGTGTGTGTGTCTGTGTGTCTGTATATATAAAAGGGTGGATTAAAGGATTGAATTTTCTTCAAACTATTTACCTCCAAAAAATCAAAAGAAAGTGTGTCGGTCGTCTGACCCAGAAACAGGAGCTGTGGATTTGGAGAACTGGTTCTGTGACGCTTACATAATGTTAATTTGCAGCTGCTTCTGTATGAAAGCTGCGTCTCCACATCATCACCCTGTTCAAATCGAATCCTGAACCCACAGCGTCAGTAAAAACAAACTGATAGGTGTGATTGCAATCTACTCTTCACTGAGACTGACAGATACAGAAGACAGGCCTCCTTCGTCCTCCTTCATAATGATTTGCAGACTGAGACTCAGTGTGACTGACGACCCTATAGGCCAAGCCTTAATCCCTAAGACTGACAAGCACAGAAGCCAATCCTCTGTTCAAAGAGACAGACACAAAACCACACATTCCACTGAGACTGACAGGCACGGACGCCACGTCTCTTTCATAAGGACCACCAGATCAATGCTAAATGTCTCTGAATCATTAGTAGCAAAGCAGCCAATTATAAACTTGACATAAACTCAGGCGACACCCACTTTATTAGTGCTCAGAGGCACAGAGGTCACACCTTCTAGAAAGACATGAAGGAAGAGTGAGAGCACGCACGAGTGAGAGAGAGTGAGAGTGAGAGAAACTCGTTCACTAATGTTAATAATGAACACTGTACAGAGACTGTCTAACATCATCATGTACATTTTAATGACAATATTTTACTCTGTAAATCTACACAACTTGAATAAAGTACACGTTATGAACATATTTAAAAACTCACACAGAGACATGATGTATATACAGTGCGTACTGTACACAGAAAGAGCAGCAGCTTATCAATCCTTCAGTAAACCTGTGTGTAAATACTTCTAGCCTCAAGAGTTACAACAATTTCACTCATTTTCTAATTTTTTTTTTTTTTTTTTTCTCGGCAGATTTGAATTTAGCCACACCCAACAAACTCAACAGAGCACAAAGGGGACCGAAAACAAGAAAACACGGACTACATGTTAAATCGTCCAGTAATGCAGCTCAGACACTGCAACACTTACAAAAGTGCTTTCCTGCTAACATAAACAAAAGGCTATAACACATGCTGTACTACACTACACTATATTGTACACCACCCTCGATTTCCCGTACCCCGATTTCCCGGATTACGGATTTCCCGTACAAAATCCGACGCCGGACATTATTTGGTATTGCTGGACAAATGCTGGACAAATTCCGGGAATTGATGATGAAAGTTAGATATAAGAAACAGAAAAATCACATGGACAGAATTTTGTTTTTGGAACAAATTTAAAAGAATCCTTGTGTGACGAACTGGAAAGCAAGTGAATTGTCACTGAAAGAATTTAGCAGTTTAAGTTTGAGGGACTCGAAGCTCTGCAGTGTAACTAGTATTTAAATCAACAGGATTAGATGCAGGATTAAACCGGCCATTATAATGAACCACAGCCACAATACTCCATACACAAACTCAATACTCCAGAAACAAACTCAATACCCCATACACAATACTCCAGAAATAAAACGGCACCAACAGTTAATAAAGGATCAGATTCCAAATTAATCGACCGTGATTTCAATACCAACCATCATTAAATGGAAATGAAGGAACAAGTGTATTTGTGTGTGTGTATTGCTAAATTCCCATGTCCGTGTACACACCCAGTCCACCTGTTTGCCTTTCTGTCTGGCTCTCCCTCCCTCCCTCCCTCCCTCAGGAGTGGCTCAGTTGGTGCCATGCTGTAACCACTTTCTCTGGGTGTGTGATGGAGTCGGTCCACTGCTGCACAGCATCCGGTGACGAGCTGTTGAAACCCAGGACAACCTGCACCCATGAAAGTAAACACATCAGCGTGTTTGATTTTTAATGAAATAAAATCTTACATGCAGTTTTTACACACGTGTGAACAGAAGGAACACGTGCTTTCACTCTATATGGTAGCGTGGCGTGACGTCGCTGCAGGAGGCTCATATGTGGTTGTTTAATGCTAAGTCGCATCTCAGTGATCAGCCTGTTCGACTCCATTCAGGCCGATTTAAACTGCACTGTTACAGAACAACCTCAGTGCCAACGTGTGCGTGTTAAAAATATAAAATTCTAAATTAATAAAAAAAAGCTCTTACAGCTAAAATCCCGCCTCCTCACTGCCATGTAAACGACTTTGTTGCTCTTTGTTGACTTTGTTTGATCTTTAATGCTAATCCTTATTTAGCATCTGTGCATCTACTGATCTCCACACCCACCTGCCCGAGCAGATATTTCCTGCGTAGAGATCCACGGCTGTAGAGTTTGATTGACAGCTGGATATTGTAGTCCTGACCGGTGACTGGCAGGAGCACTGACTCCGCCCACTGCACCTGCCCTCCAGATGGCTTTGCCAGCTTTGTGTTCCTCTTTGTTATAAAGCGTCCATCGCTGAACATCTCAACTTTGACGAAGAAACCTGACAGGAAATGAAGTAATGTTGAAATGATACAACTGATCATTCAAAGCTGCAGAAAATAAAATGATCAAAAGATTGTGTCAATCAAAGGAGGAGGCGGGCCTAAGCACAATTTGCCCATTATTATTCACAATCTTAGCGTAACACATCGTAATCCTTCTTTATCAGTGATAAAATCATGAGCTTCTGGACAGTTTAACAGCACTGGGGTGAAAGACTTTGAGGAGAATAAAACACCACAGACGTGTTCAGTGCCGTCACTCACTCTGTGTGAAAAGTGACGATGATGACGGAAGGTTTTGAGCGCTCAGGATCTGAAGTTGGATTCGGCTGCTGACTGGCTGGAAGCAGGTAGATATCTGGAGCTCAGCATGACAGGCCTACAAAAACACGTTAAGGTGTAAAAAATATTCATCTATAATGTTGTTTTTTCCCTACTTTAGTCCCGCCCACCAGACAGTTCTCCCCTATCAAACGATAGGTGCCAAACATAGAGCACGCATCACGTTTGTGACACATGACACCAGCCATCCACATCTTTACAAATCGCTGTTTAAAAGTGGCGTAACTCACTCAGACGAATTATGCTGGTGTGGAGGATGGTTTTGAACTGAGTGTGGAAGGGCAGAAAAGCGAGGGATGAAATTGTTATATACTGTTTATAATAACGGTGTGATTACAGGACACTCACATGTGACTTGCAGGGTGGATTCAAGTCCAGCCAGTGCTCAGTCTCCGGTAATCCGAGCGTGCGGAGAGATAACACACACTCGCCCTGTGTGCGCTTGCAAGGGGTGTGTGTCTGCAGTCGCAGCACCAGAGCACAACCACGCAGCTGCTCCAGATTTAGAGTGAATACAAATGTCTCCATAAACACAACATCCTGAAACCAAAAGAGAGACACGTACGGATACACGCAGTTTACATGCTGACATACACTGGTGTCAGCACCTGGTCATTTCCAGACTGATCACAAATACAGTACTGGCTAAGAGCTGCTTGAACATATATCACTTTGGTATAAAAAAAATAAATACTTGAAATAAAATGAAGTAAAAGACTTCAGTACTTCAGTACATGCTGTAATTAGAAAATAATCAGCATCTGGGTGACGGTAACCCCGCCACATTATTCCTTTTATACTGAGTACAGGAACCTGGTGTTGAGTGTTTCCCAGGGTGTTTGCTGTGTTAAGGGGGGCTCTGTGTGTGTGTGTGTGTGTGTGTGTGTGTGTGTGTGTGTGTAAAACAGAAGAACAATTACTCACTGGTGTCGCCTCTTTTAGTGAAGTCTTAAACCGCACAGGCTTTGCCATGGTGATGACCCCTTTAAAGCTGACCCTCTGCTGCTCGCCATCATCCCAGTACACACACAGATCCTTACACTGACACACACACACACATACACACATTGATATACTTAATTCTCTCTCCCAACAAAGCTTTATAAATAAATTAGAAAAATTTTGAAAATTATAGAATTAATTCAGAATTTCAAGTCAATATTTTTTTTTTTAAATACACAATAAATTTAGATAAATATGCTTCAAACAGATATAACTCAAAACTTATAATAAATATATTAAAGATTATAGAATTAACTAAGAATTCATTATTACTCAATGCTACAAAAAAAGAAAAGGGGGTGGCACAGTGGTTAGCACGCCCGCCTCACAGCAAGAAGGTCCTGGATTTGATTCCCAGGCTCGGAGCGTTTGTGTGTGGAGTTTGCATGTTCTCCCCGTGCTTGTGTGGGTTTCCTCCGGGTACTCCGGTTTCCTCTCACACCCCAAAAACATACTAATTAGTGGTTCCAAATCATCCCTAGGTGTGAGTGTGGGTGTGAATGGTGGTATGTGTGTTGGCCCTGCGATGGCCTGGCAAGCTGTTCAGGGTGTACCCCGCCCTCGCCAGGAGTCGACTGAGATGGGTGAATTTTGGTAAAACTGGTGAAAAAAAAGGATGAAGAGGAAAAAGAAACAAAAAAAATAATGTGAAAAGATGAAATTATAAAAGTCGGAGAAAAGTATTTAAGGACAAACAGATAAGAAATCCAAATGTTAAAAGAGAAGAGTGAAATACAACAGTGCAAGAAAGTGCATGTTCTAGTGGTGTGTGTGTGGGGGGGGCAAGAAAAAGGGGTCATGAAATAAACAGATATTTGACAAAGAAGAAAAAAATCTGTTACAAGACTGAAATGAGAAAACACAAAGAAAAAAACAATATGAGGAAAGCATGTAAGAAAAGATGAAGAGATGAAAATAGAACTCAAGAAGATGAAAGCGAGAATGAAAAAAATGGGGGGGGGGGGGTCCGTAATGGAAAGAAGAGAGAAAATAAAATGATGTTTATGTGAGGAGAGAAAGAAAGTCCTGATACAGACAAAGAAGAAAAAATAGAAAGGAATAAAACTGAGGAAAAGGATAAAGTAGAAAGAAGAAGGAAAGGAGACAACAGAAAAAAAGATAGAAAGATACAGAGATGGAAAACCAAAATGACAAGAAAAAGAAATAGTTATAAAAAAAGATAAAGAAGAAGGAAGCAATAAGAGAAATCAAGAGTACAAGGAAGAACACCTTGCAGATGGGAAGAGAAATGGGCGAGAGAGTGAGGGGAAGAGAAGGAAAGAAACAGAGAAGATAAATAATACAGGAGAAAGAGAGAAAGAAAGAAACAGAGAGAAAGAGTGACAGAGAGAAGCTGAGTAAACATGAGAAAGAGAGAAAGGTCAAAGAAAGGAAAAGTTGAAAGTGGAGATTGTGTGTGATGGTGTGTGAGGGACAGAGGATGTATTGAGAGGAGGACGAATGTGGACACAAAGACTCTGTGTGTCTGAGCGAGAGAGAGAGAGAGAGACAGAGAGAGAGAGACGCAGTGGCTCCTCAGCACTTAGCTGTAATCCTACCTGCACCAACGTGATCCACACCTGTTCCACCTCCTCCTGGTAGCTCAAGCGCACACACACCTTTCCCAAATCCCGCTCCCGGTCATCACTCGACACCGTGCTGGACTCTAAACATCGAAAGCATTCAGATCAACATCTCAAATGGTCACATGCTAAAAAAGCACAGCCATCCATGATTCCTGATTTATAAAATAAACACATAAAATCCTTGTAAATTATTTCAGTGGAGCATGAAATCATCCAGACACAGTGAAAAATAGAAATACTTTACTACATGGAATTGTAAAACGGAGTCACTCACTGAATAAAGTGGCTCCAGGATAACCCACGCCGGCCTCTGGGCATTAAATACCATCAGAATTTTTATTTCTGGTTCGAGTTTTTACATCAAGAATAGTTACCTATGCTACGACTGCTCCCAAAGGAATCCCGGACGGAGGATGTGCTGCTCGGGACACTGTTCACTGAATCATAGTGCTGAAACACACACACACAAACACACACATACACACACAAGTGACCTACAGATGTTTATACAGAATCCTCCCGATGCTCTACAAGAACAGACTCGAGTTTACTGGAATCCCAACCTCATTCAACATTCCATCCCCGTAGACACTGCATTCAGACTTTAATAACTTCCCTGCTATAAACGTAATCAAATTTCAACTTTTAATAATGACCTGTTGAAAAGCGAACTGGGTTGAAAGCGAGGCCTTGCCCAGTGCACCTGGCTGTGTGAAAGTCATGTGACGTCAGTGTGAATTACACCACCTTCAGAACGCTCCCTGCTAAACTTGGCTGCTCAGTGGAAATGTGCTTCCTGATATCATGAGTAAATATGTTTTATTTGTGGAATCTCGTTCTGTCCAGTAACAAATCAAACTGGAGCCATACAGAGAGAGAGAGAGAGAGAGAGAGAGAGAGGAACAGAAAATTGCCTACATGTGCCATGTGTGTAATCCACCGGGATGTTTACTGTACACCAACTGAACTAGTAGCTATATCTAAGTAGCGTTCCTCTATATTAAAAGGTGAAACAAGAGGTTTTATAAACAGTCTTCACAGAAGTGAGAGAATAAAAACTTCAGAAGACACTCTGAATAAACGCTGAATAACAATTCGAAAACATAGCTGTGTTACAAATTCTAAATGATTCAACATTTTACGTTGCAAAGTGGTTTATATTTTACAAGCATGATATTACCAGGTAATGATGCATTATAACAGTCAAATTTCTATCACAGATTTATGAGAACAACGTTTGGAGAACTTTTTAGGAATGCTAAAGACAATCATAACCATTTGTGTGCTTTAAATGAGAAAATCTAGACTCAAACTGTTCTTCAATGCTTATGAAGGCCTCATGAAGTTACTGATACCCACTTATGTCGATAAAAAGTACATACATATTGCAATATTGTGTTCAGACCATATATTATGCAATATATTTTTCTGTATCCTGTGAATTATTATATTAATAAGTGATTATTGTTTATGAATGGTTTATTAAATCATTATAAAGGCTGCAAATGATAAGTAAATGTAATAATATGGTTTGAATATTAAAAAGACCTTTCTGCATCAATACACGTCTTCATTCCCATATGTGTAGTTGTGAAATCACCTGGATGTGGTTGTGAAGACTCGAAAGATCCAGCATGGAGGCACTGAGTCTCTGCTTCACACTCTGGTCGAAGGCTGAGAGAGAAATAAAGTGTAAGTATCATCATATGCTTGTGTCATATGTGAGCAGTTATTAATTAATAATTAACTGTTCATAAACAAGTGAAGAGAAATGGTTAGGATGTGCTGTGATCCCTCTCGTCCTTTTTCACACACTTCTATCCGAGGTTTTGTTTAAACACGACCTACTCGCTACAGAATCAGTGCAACACATACACAGCGGTACAATAGCAGGTTAAAGGGCTGAGGCTCAGAGTGAAGCCCTGCCCACAGACATGTCGAGGAATGTACATGAAGGCTGAGGAAAATAAAGAAGGGCAAATATTTACAGAGTGTGGTCTCCATCCAGGAAGAGGACGCTTTACGAACAGCTATAAAGTGATGAAAGATCAATAAATTACCATATGGGAATAATAAACGATTTCTCACTGCAGTCAGTGCTTATTTACTTTAGTGGCATCATGTGAAGAGTTAATCACGTCTCATCATGCTCATGTGTCCGGCGGGATGCGCAACATGGACTACACAGTTCAAGAACTTTACAGAAAAATTGCATTATAATTTAAAGCCATTTAATCAATTAATCAAATCAAAAACAGACCTTTGATTAATGAATAATTATTTTAAATCCGTGGCCATGGTTCTCGACGCGAGGGTGGCGTGGGTGGAGAGGTCCTGCCTCAAGTGGAGGAGTTCAAGTATCTCGGGGTCTTGTTCACGAGTGAGGGAAAGATGGA
>JAQMYF010000027.1:1479388-1491693 GCA_030014195.1 Neosilurus mollespiculum
TATATATACACCCATTTTTCAGCTTTATAAATGAAAATCTATCATTAATCAAAGAAAACCTATTCCCAGTTAATCAGAAGATTTCAGTGTTTAAAGAAACTTCACTGCTGTTTTTATTCCACGTGGTAAATGTTTACATTACCTTCACAGCTCCGGCTGTCCTCAAAAACATAGTAACCAGGTGGACACGTGCACGCAAACGAGCCTGGAGTATTTATACACGTATGCTGACACAGGAAGTCGGAGAAACTGCATTCATCCATATCTGACAAACAGAGGATAAAACATAACATAAACACACACACACACACACACACACACACACACACACACATACACACATATACACATATACACTTTACAATTTTATCCACTTTTATCCTTTTTCTGTTTTCCCACCCTGACTTTCTAAGACTGTAAACTTTCTCTCAGTGTTCCTGCTCTTCCCCTTTGATTCGTTTTCTTGTCTTTCTTTATCTCTCCTCATCTCTCATTATTTATCTCTTCTCATCTCTCTTAATTTATCTCTCCTGCTCTTCTTATTTATCACTTCTTTTCTTTTCCTTCCACTTCCTTTGCCCTGCTTTTCACCGCTTCCTCCTCTGTTCACCGATGCAGGTAGTTCCGTCGGAGGCGAGTTCGAAGCCTTCGTCACAGTTGCACATGAACGAGCCGTATGAGTTCAGACACCCGTGAGTGCAGGGGCTAGTCCCACACTCATCTATATCTGCAGACACAAAGAATGTTCATTTTAGGTCCAATCCAAATATTATTTAAGATCACTAGGCAGCTTTATGGCCAGACATTCAAATGAACAGTTTAGGTTAAGGTCAGACCTGGGGTTAATAATGTAAATATTCTAGTTAATGAGGTGAGTTAAATTTAAGGGTTGAGGTTACTGAGGTAGAGGTTAGGGTTAGGGGTATTGAGTTTAAGGCTCCTGGGGTGTAGGTTATGATTATGTAGAGTAGACAGGACATTAATTCGAGAACATTCATGTACCTTCACAGGTCCTGCTGTCAGTATTAAGATTAAATCCCGGGCTGCAGGAGCAGGAATAAGAGCCCGGCCTGTTAGCACAGAGCTGCTGGCAGTAACCGTAGCGACATTCATCGATATCTGCATTTTTGATAAGAAAAAGCAGAAAATACAGATGCATTGTCAGATATCATAAATGCAGATCTAGACTTGGTTCATTATAAAATATTGAGTGTTTTCTATGAAATGCTATTTTCTTTGTTTAGTTTGTTAGGAAATCTTTATTTGTTTAGCAGTGCATCTGCATGGTGTAACTGTTCACCAGATGAAGAATGAAACTTCAAACAAACAGAAAACTGGGCAGTAATCCACAGAGCAAGGTCCATGTGGGGGGGGTTTCAGCAGTGCACACAACCTTTTTTAGAAACTGCTGGAGAAATAGAAATACATCCACAATGATCTGCTGAAACCGACTGTCTCGGCTCAGGTACTCACCCTGGCACTGTCCAGCCACCAGCCAGTAACCCTCGGTGCAGGAGCAGGAGTAACCTCCCACTGTGTTTATACACACCTGTGTGGGATTACACTGATGGGTGTTCGCCTCACACTCATCAATGTCTGGAAAAGTAACAAAAAGGGAAGGGCAGGGACCGAGTTAATTATAAAGATTAAACAGCATGGGATCTGTTTTCATCCTGCCACAAACATGCTTTAGTGGTATAACAATGGTGAATTAATAATCTGTAACTGGAATCACTTAACACATTTATTAATTTGCCTTACAAATTTTTCCTACTAGGGTCACAGGAAGACAGAAGCCTATGTCAACCAACTCTGGGTGAGGGTGAGGTACACCCTAAACAGCTTGCCACTGAGGAAACAGAACGTTTGGACTCCACACAGAAACGCCCTTGCCGAGCCTGGGACTCAAACCCAGGACCTTCTTGCTGTGAGGTGCTGTGAGGAGGTTAACCACTATGCCAGTGTGCCACCCCATGGCTCAACACAGTGGTGGTCAAAATGAGACCTAAGGGCCCACAGGTTTCTCTAAAGCATAGCCAGGGGTGATTGGTTGTGTTTGTGTTACAGTGGTAGAAATCACAACCCAATAATAATTATAGTTATTAGGATTAAAATGTGCCATAGCATGAATAAATAACCATGTATTATTGCTCTTATTTAGCATTTTAGAATCATTTTAGAACGGTTGGATGATGTTCAAGTTCCAAACTCACAGTGTATGAGATTTACTCTATTTTGCAGTGAAAGGGAGTTGCTATAAAGGTCCTGGTGAAAGGAAAAGGAAAATACATCAATGTCCTACTCCAGACCTACTGTACCAACACACAGGCTGACTTCCCACAGATTAAAATATCTTTAACTAACGCAGTAGGTTTTCATAAGCTCCACAAATTGGAATGGGAGTCTATGTGCCCTCATATATTTCCTTATGTGGGCATCACAAACCACTGAAACAATCTGAAACTACATATTTGGTTCTCAGACAGTGAAGTCACTTATTTTAAAAAGAAAACTAAAAAGTGTTGATGCCTGATTATTTCTGATGTTTTTTCAGGCACCAGTGGTGGTTGATAACAGACGGCGCAGGGAGACCTGGTTCCTGTGCCAGGACGACAGACTGCGTTCCAGCACCTGCTAGCACTTAAGAGCAATTCAAGGTTAGAAGATGCTGTGCTCACCATGTGGGCTGCATGTGTGCCACAAGGGGGTGAAGAAGACGTCCATTTTTATGTCCTTATTTGGACAAAGTCATTCTGAGAGAATGGGAAGGAGGCAGGCTTGGGGGGACAGATAAGGGATTGGGGCCAATTTTCTGAACATAGATTAGGACTTCGTCTAGACCTCAAAGAGGTGTGGTGGAATATATCGTCATTGGCTTTCAACTATGGGACATTGCATTACTATTTATGGTAAATGAGTCATACCAAAGATTTAAAAAAAATCATATCTCTCCACAGACATAATTTATTTTGCTTAGATTAAAATTAACAAAAAAAGGGAGCAAGATTAGCAGAAAAATGCAGAGACTTCATTAAACAATAAGGTGATCTTCATTGGTTTCATGAGCATAAGGGTCTGTTCAGTCAAGCAACTTATTTTCAGTGTTTAGACAGAGAACTACTACAGTTTAACTACAATCTCGTAGGTTGGGGGGATTGTGCTTGATATTAACAAGCAATTCCAGTATCATGGAAAGTAGAAAATAGGAGAATCTGATGGTCACTGGATGATGGGGGACCTTCAATTGTATCGATTTCCAAACGGAAGGAGCTTTGAATAAAGACATCAGCCAAATGAGCCAATAGAAATGGACAAAAGAGAAAATCTTGTGAATAATTAAACAAACACACGAAAAGAGAAGAAGTGGATATAGACAGAAAACAGGTACTCTAATAAGGTGGATTAGGAAACCTGTGGATTAGAGAAGAATCTAATGGCGGTGTGACAGGGAACCAGATTTTAATGGATTATGGAGGCAGTGGATTAAAGAAGAACCTAGTGGACAATGGATTAAAGGGCCATGGGGATTAGGGAAGAACCCAATAGACAGTGCATTAGGGAGCCAGTGGATTAGGGAAGAACCCAGTGTTTAAATTGTTGAGGAAACCAGTGGATTAGGGAAGAACCCAGTGTATAATGTATTATGGAGCCAGTGGTTTAGGGAAGTATCCAGTGTATAATGGATTAGGAAACCAGTAGATTAGGGAAGAACCCAGTGTTCAACCTGGTTAGGGAGCCAGTGGATTAAGGAAGAACCCAGGGTATAATGGATTAGGAAACCAGTAGATTAAGGAAGAACCCAGTGTATAATGAATAAGGGAGCCAGTGGATTAAGGAAGAACCCAGGGTATAATGGATTAGGAAACCAGTAGATTAAGGAAGAACCCAGGGTATAATGGATTAGGAAACCAGTAGATTAAGGAAGAACCCAGTGTATAATGGATTAGGAAACCAGTAGATTAAGGAAGAACCCAGTGTATAATGAATTAGGGAGCCAGTGGATTAAGGAAGTACCCAGTGTATAATGGGTTAAGAAACCAGTAGATTAGGGAAGAACCCAGTGAATAATGGATTAGGGAGCCAGTGGATTAGGGAAGAACCCAGTGAATAATGGATTAGGGAGCCAGTGGATTAGGGAAGAACCCAGTGAATAATGAATGAAATTAAATAAGAGGGATCCATACATAATAATTTCACACCATGAATGAATTACTGATGCCTGAAACATAAAGGATGTCTCCATACAAAATCATAATCATTACAATGATATCATCATTCACAGCACATACAGTGAGGTAATGAAACGTAAACTGACCTACAGCGCTCCACTCGAATCCTTATTACCAACAGATGTGAGGCAGAGCGTACCGAAGACAGAATCTTGCTGCATTCAGTTGTGGACTGTTTGCCACTTTTGAGAAAATTCAGCATAAACAGTGCACTGTGGTCATATTCTATACTTTGGAAGTAGTAATGTTAATATTTCACAATCTGGCTAAAGCCATGGACCATGTGGTTAGCAGTTAGTGGTCCGCCAAGTGAAACGACAGTGTAATTTCAGTGGTATAGAGACTTTTCTTTGTATAAATTTATGACATATCTGAGAGGAATGTTGACATTTCTGATGTTTTGTCTTGTTTTCATTGTCACTGTATCTTTCCATTCTTTGGAAAACTCTTAATGTTTCTATGCATGCTAGCAAACTCATTAGTGTCAGTCATTAGCAAGATGTTGCTCTCAAGTAAGTTTGTTTTTATATTCGGTCGCTTCTGGATGCATTTGTTGTATAAAGCATTTATGAAGACTGTAAGTGGTTCTTGTGTTTCTGTTCAGCACAAATGAGAGTAACTAGCAGCAAGATGGCTTTCCCTGTTTTTCCATTTGTGCACACCTTCAGCACATACAAGGCCATGATTGTTAGATGAATGAGGTCAAGCTTACAGCCCGGGTACATTTTTGGCCCATAGCAGCATCTTTTACTTCATCTCTGCCATTACAGCATGACTTCTGCCAATGGGAACTCTCATTCAGCATCTTGTGACCTCATCATTGGCAGGCACAACCAGATGTTAAAATATTGCGGGCCTGAGTGTGGGATCTCTCGAGGCTTACCCAAACAAGGCCTAAATATCCTTCTGTCATGGTGGAGATTTTCCTAATGCCCTAAAGAGGTGATTATCTGTGTCAAAACTCAATGAGCTCTGAATATCTGGAGGCTTTTTCCACTGATTACTGTGATTTCAGGGGAATGCAGAGATTGGGTTTTTTCCACTGTGGCTAAAAATGCAACTAAAAGACTGAAGCAGACAAATTGAGAACACATTTCAGACTGGCATGACTATTCAAAATAATCTGGAGACATGATGTGAAAATATTCAATTGAAACGATTGTGAGATAAACCCTTCCATTTTCATTGGCTTACTGCATGCATTGAGGTGTGAGGTTAGCAAGGAGGTCTATTTCAATACCAGGCCATAAAGTATGAAGGAACACTTTAATTCTTCCGCAGAGTGCTAGAAAAAATATATATTAACCATAAGCGAACATGTAATTACCCTGTAAATCCTTCCTCTCACATGATTCAATAACAGAACCTCATTTTAAACTGTAAACTGATATACGGCTATTAGTTCTACTTCATATATATATATATATATATATATCAGACTTCCAGAGAGTTCTGTGCAAATAAATCTCTGCTAAAGTCTTTAAATTAAATGCCAACCTCAGCACAGACCCACAGATATGAGTAAATTACAGCCCAGCATTTCAGCGCGTCTGCTCTGTCTGCGACCCCGAGAGACATACCAGCCACTGAAACACTGTGAGGACGAATAAACACCGCAGCACAGCCTGATCCGCCCCTGAGAGACGTCAAACATCTGCACTGACTTGCAATTAGTGAGCAATGAGGATCAGACAGCACCAAGTCAATGCACACAGGTACACACAAAACATTAGAAGCATTTACATTTACAGCATTTGGCAGACCCTCTTATCCAGAGCGACTTACAATGATCTTTTTTATACAACTGAGCAATTGAGGGTTAAGGGCCTTGCTCAAGGGCCCAACAGTGGTGACAGTGGGGATTGAACCGCTGACCTTTGGATCAGTAACCCATTGCCTTAACCACTATGCCACCACTGCCCTTGTGGTGCAGCATTGTTCCTATGTCACTCATAGCGTTGCTTCAAACTTCACAGGATCTGCTATTACATCACAACCTCATATTAAAAGTGTAAATGCTACTAAAAACTTATTAGGGTTCCCTTCACTGTTTCACACCACAGCGCGGAGCATTCTGGATTCTGACTGGTCAGAAGGTGCTGATTTATTTTCAGTGACAACCCTGATAGTAGTGCACTATCACTTGTTCTGACACACTAGCGTTTCTATAGTAACAACTACCTTAAATGGATGCAGGCAGCATATAGGGATCATGTGATTATCATGTGAATAATACATCTTTAATCATTTATGGAGTTATATTCATTAGGAGTGCTGATTAAGCAAATCAATCAATATGTCATTTAACTACTGATTATTCCTACTCATGGGTATTTAATGATATAAATAGTATTAGCTAAAAGTGTGAACAAGTGAGCACCAAACAGAATGACACAGTCCGAGTTAAAAAAAAAAAAAAAGTCCTCATTATAAACCTCACCATCTTATCTCATCTCATTTTCACACTGATTTATCCTTTATGAGGGTTGCGGGAAAACTGGAGCCCAGCCTAGCCGGGAGAAGGCACCGTACACCCTGAACAGGTTGCCAGACCATCACAGGGCCACACAAAAGATACACACAACCATTCACACTCACATTCACACCTAGGGGCAATGAAGAGTATCCAATTAGCTTAATGTGCATGTCTCTGAGTTTTGACTGATGGTATGCTTATCCTGTTTCCTAGTAAACCAGTATCGGAATGTAATCGGAATGTCGCTTATAGTGACTTCAAAGCCCTTCTGTAAGTTGCTCTGGGTAAGGGCATCTGCCAAAATGCCATAAATGTAAATATTAATTTTAATGGCTTTGGACTGTGGGACACCTGAAGGAAACCCATGCAAGCACGGGGATAAAATGCAAACTCCACACAGGAATGCCCTTGCTGGGTTCGGGTGCTTGCAAGTGCTAACCACCCGCTATATATCTATACAGCAAAATGTGCAGTATTTAAAGGAAACATTAAGAAGGATGAAGGCTACTTGCTTTGAGGAGTGTTTTGGTTATTAATCAGCATGCTGAGACCACTGCACTAGCCCAAAGCTTTTCCTTTCATCACTGAAGCAGTGAGCAATGTATCAGCTGAACTTAGTCTGTAAAATGATTCTGTGCTAGATAATGTATGAGCTAATAATGTGGTACACAGGAAAATAGCGAAGGAAAAACGTCCTGGATAAAATAAAGTTTCTTTCTACTGTATAAATTCATATAAAAGACCAGCAGGCTTAGTTTTGAAACCTTAATCTTAGAAATCTGATTACTGCCTTAAACTGATTCTAAAGAAAGGCCTACTTACCAATACAGCCGCCATCCTCTCCGAGCGTGTAGCCGAGGATGCAGGGGGCAGAGGGACGGCTCACTATGGGATAACTCGGACCGGGAGCAGACCCAGGACCAGGGTTGATGGGAGGAGGATAAGGAAACTGCTCAGGAAACCCCATTGAGGTGTCAGGGTACAGTGGCTCGGTGTAGGTCTGGGACTCGCCTCTGGCATATGACTGAGAATAAAGGGTCTGGGGGATGCACAGGTAACCTCCATTCTGATTTACACACCGCATGTCACCACGACATGCACCCAGCACTGTGCGGCACTCGTCCACGTCTGCAGAATTAACACATCAGAAAGCTACTCACATGGTTGAATCACATGAAATAAACACATCAGTGTCCTGGATCTCCCCTGAATCCTGCACTTTTATAGCGAGCCAGCACACCTTACATGGCTAGAATGTTGGAGTACATTATAACAAGTAAACATCATTGCACACAACATGCCCTCATGGGGACTCCAGGAAAAAAGGTTGGGAAACACTTAAAATCTTTGACCTACTAACCGATGCATTGCCTGGAGCGAATATCGTACGTGAAGCCCTCAGTGCACCTCTGTGGACATCAAGAACACGAGTCAAACTCAATCATGCAAATACTTTTAGAGCTGAAATCACAACATGTGGAGGTTTCTTTTTTTTTTTTTATCCGATTATTGTGAAAATATTGGATTGAGCAATTTGTTTATCGAAACTGCTCTCTTCTGCGGCACAACTGAACCTGCAGCTATAGAAGCCAAGGAGCTGAAGCAGAGGCTTCAAAGCTGATAATGACATGAATAATGAACAGTAATGCACAGGAGTGCTGCAAGGAAAGCGACACCAAGTTAACGCTGATTGGAATTTTTGGCACAGAGAGAAAATTCCAAGTATTCTGAGTTTTAGTCCAGAAACAATCCACAAGGCAGGAAAGAATCTCACGATCTGGCTGCGATTCCAGTGTTTTCATGAAAAGAAAACAGGGGAAATGAAGAATTCTTACCTGACCCTTCCCAGACTGGAAGCAGCAGAGCAAAAATACCAAAGCTATCAGCATTCTGTTAAAAAAAAAAAAAAAAAGCAAACTTTGCCTTTATCAGTGAGGAGAAACATGTGAAAACTTCTAGAATGTGCAGACTTTAATAAGGAAGGAATGGATGAACAGAAGTACTAATGCACAATAATAACATATGACAGTAAGTAGTCAGTAAAGCCCGAAATAAACTCTTGTGATGTTTAAAAAGCACCATAATAAAAGAAGTCACCTCTCGGGTTTGTCGCAACTCCAGGCGCGTCCTCCGAATCAGTCCGTTCGTGTCGGGGCGGTTTGTCCCCTCTCGCCAGGACAGACAGGACTGCGCTCCCAGCAGGGGAAACTTAGGACCCCTCTCTCTTTCTGACTCTCTCTCTCTCTCTCTCTCTCTCTCTCTCTCTCACACACACACACACGCACACACTCCTGCGCTCTGGTTTAATGCTGTCGGACTGAATGCGCAAAATGCGCCAAATTCCAGCACCTGGTTTCGTTTACGCGCAATAGTAAAGAGGAGGATCCTGGGAATTCTGCTCTTATAAATGACAAATAACCAGCTACAAAGACCATTAAGAGGGAAAAAAGTCGACTGTACAGATTATACGCGACTAACGATTTTCAAATTACTGTGTATTTTTCTTTCTTGGAGTTCTGACTTATTTTTTTTTCTCAGCTGACCAATAGACACCGAATTTGCAGGCCTACGCCTCCTTCTAGACCACGCCCACTCATACAGACTCACAAAACCAAAGAGCAGAACCTCGAAAATCTTCTTGGGTTTGTCTCTGAGATAATCCTTAAATGATCCAGATATAACCCGTTTAACCTTACAGCATCCAAGGACCCCTTTAGAAAATTACAACGGAATCGTATCCTAACAGCCCTTTAGGAAACATTCATGTTTGTAGATGTAAATATATACACTTGCATGGCGTACATGAACATCTTGTGATGATGTTTAACAGTTTTGACCCAAATATCTCCCAGCTGGCTTCCATCAAACAGATTGCCCCTCCTCCTTGGAACAAAAAGCACCAGCCAACACACACACACACATACACACACGCACACACATTGATTTATACTCAAGTTGTATGTCTCAGAAATATGGATATTTCTAGAATAAAAAATAAGAGTAGCCTATGTGTTTTACTCATGGGTGCGGTGGTTATACTGTTGCCTCACAGTGAAAAGGTTCATGGTTCGAATTTTTTGGCAAGGGCCTTACTGTTCATGTACTCCCCATGCCTGTGTGGGTTTCCTCTGGGTAGGTTGGTTTTCTGCCACATTTAAAAGACATGCTCATTAGGTCTACTTCACTGGTGACTTGTTCACCAGCCTCTCACCTGAAGGCAGCCGGGATTGGCTCCAGCTTCCCTGCGCCACAGATGGATAAGCGGTAAAGATAATGGATGGATGGTTTACTTTTCTTTCACCACAGTAGTTTGCCACTAATTTTGTATTAGTATTTTGTAAAGAACACTTATTTTTACTTTTATTCATTTTCATTTGTACCTATACGTATTTTAAGTCTGTTAAACAAGTTTTTGATTAAATTATACCAGCTAAAAGCTGTCATTCCATCACCATCACTCATGTTTTCTTGTCTTTCTTCTTTCTTTTTGAAAGGGAATGTTCTGCTCCTATAAGCGATGAAGATGTCAGAGTGAGTGGCATTAATCTGTACGGTTTAGCAGAAGTGAGATGAGGCTGCAGTCTGGCTTCTCCAGTTACACCTTATACCTCGAACCAGATGTTCTCTTGGCTGTTCCAGATATTCAAGACAACCTTCAAATATCTCACAAAGAATCAACACTTTATTTTTCATACTGATCTCAGAAACTATACGGCCTGGAACTTCATCAGGGCTGGATGAAGGGTTAAAGCAGTCACCTTGAAATTACTTTTAGAAATTAAATCAGTGTGATATACATACGTGTGAGTGTTAGACTTGTTACCAGTGTCATGAATTATGCATGATGTTTAACTCATTTTAGATGCATAAATGGTTATTTATAAATAAAGAATTTAATACTAATAGTAATAATAATAATTATGGTGTTTTAAGGATTCAGAGCCACATAAAGTGTCTCGGATGTCACAGGGCTGTTTATCACAGATAAAGAGCAATAATATGGAGCTGTGAAGGAATGTTAATAACAGGATTGGCCATGATGAGGACTTGAAGATCACACAAGTTCAGTATTTGTTAGGATTAACATTTTATCATAGACTAAAGACGTGTTTTACTGATGTTAACACTAAGATTATTCAATTTACTATAGATTTGATAAAATTATTCTTTTGGTGCTTTTAAGATAACAGCTCAGTAAAAACACACACCTGATGTTCCCCCTAACCCATTAGTGTAAACAATGAAAACAGTAAAACTATAAAATGGCGGCACGTCTGCAACACAGAAAGAAGGCCTGGGTTCGATTCCCGGGCTCGGGCGTTTCTGCGTGGAATTTGCATGTTCTCCTCGTGCTTGCTTTCCTTCGGCTACACAATCCAAAAAACATGCACAGTAAACTAATTGATTTTCCAAATCTTCCTTAGGTGTGAGTGTGAATGGTTGTGTGTTGGCCCAGCGATGGCCTGTCCGGGATGTACCCTGTCCTCGCCCAGAGTTGGCTGAGATAGGCTCCAGCCTCATTGCAAGGAGATAACGTAGGAATAAAACACTCTCTGGCTTTTCCTGGAAATTAATCAATAACAAGGCAGTGTATGACTGTTTCAAACAGACTGTAGCTGACACTGGAGACTCCTTCACCCAATCAACAATTTCACACTTGTGCACTGCCTAACAGCCAATCTCCCCATGAAATTTCTTTTTCATTCATCATTAATTATTCTGCATTTTGTAAAAACTGTCTTAGTATGCATTTTTGGATATCTGCAAGTGTCAGGTTCCTACCAGAGGAGCCAATCAGCACTGTGATGCACCACAACACCAAAAAGGGATGGACGGCCAAGCTACATGGGAGCTCCGCTCTTACGATACACGGTAAGGCCTAAATTATGTGCACCTCGTTCATCCCATCCCATGTGCTTCTTCCCAAATTGTTGCCACAAACATAAAAGCACACAATTCTAAGTCTCTGTATGGTGCAGCATCACAACTTCCCCTTCCCTGCAACAAAAAAACCCCAAACCTACTCCAGTACAACGTCCCTGTACGCACAGCAAGCTACATGAAGACTTGGATGACTTCAACTCCACTGAACACCTTCATTATGAACCGGAAGACCGACTAAACCCCAGACCCAGTTCTGTTCTTTTCTTCTTGATATTGATAGGTTTTATTCTTCAGTTTTTAGGACAGTCGTAACAAGCATTTCACTACATATTGTACTGTGTATGAGTTTGTACGTGACAAATAAATTTGAATTTGAACCTCCTCACTAATCCCACAGGCCACTCCCCAAAATCTAGTGGAAAGCCTTTGTAGAAGAGTGGGTGGAGCTTATTATAACAGTAAAAAGGGAAAATAAATCTGAAATGGGATGTTCAACAAGTTCATACATGTGCAGCAGACTAAATTTTGGTTGTATGGTGTATGAGAATGGGAGTCAATTTCCATCTTAGGCAAATCATTAGACCAATCAGATTCATGCAGTGGTGTGGGATGGAATAATTCTTGACACTCTTTACACATGTACAGACCAAATGTTTGGACACACCTTCTCATTCAATGAGTTTCCTTTCTTTTCATGACTATTGACATTGTAGATT
>JAQMYF010000027.1:1512595-1531724 GCA_030014195.1 Neosilurus mollespiculum
TCTCTCTCTCTCTCTCTCTCTCTCACACACACACACACACACACACACACACACACACACACACACACACACAGCCTCTGTGTGGAGGTTTAGGCCACCTTTATAGCATCTGTTATCCTGACACAGTGCTCCGAGGCTGTTTCAGTGCTAATCAGCCTCACAACACAGGGGAGGCTAATGGTTCACCCAAAACAGTCATTTATCCCAAGAACTCCGGACAGAGTGTCGGAATAAGAGGCACAAATCCGCAAGAAGTCCAAATAAATCACCGAAGCTCCGTCCAGCCACTGTTCCTGCCTCCAGAGAGAAGAAAATCCGCTTTGTTTTGGTTAGCTTCTACCGTAACTGCCACCTCGACTTCAGCCATCACCGGACACACTCGTCAGAGGGGACGTGGACGTGCGCAGAGCATGATGGGAAACTGACAGACCAATAAAATGGCTTGGTATATGTGACGTCACATCTGATGCCGGAAGTAAGAGCGCTTTTCCACTCAGCGTCAACAAAAGTTAAAAGATTCATGGAAAAAGTATACTATATATATATATATATATTTGAACAAACAAATAAATATTTCATAAATAAATCATTAACACATATATAAGAGTTCACTATAAAACAATGGAATGAGCATCCATATTCACATCCTTTATGGGTTTCTCCCAAAACTGCTGTCAGACCTTAAAGAACACAAAAATGTCTTTATATACTGCAGGATTACAATTTCCCCTTCACTGGAACTAAGAGGTCCAGTACGGCAACAATGCCCCTTGAGATCCATGAAGACATGGTGTGTGAAGATTGCAGTCGAAGAAGCATTTGTCTCCCCAACACCTCCACCCCACTCAACACTTGAACACTTGAACTGGAACACCAGACTTCCTTGACATCCCCACAGCAGTGTCTGCCTCCCCACCAACGCTCATGAACACGAATCCTCAAGAGTCCAGCATCTAACAGAAAACCTTTCCAGAATGGAGCTTATTATAACAGCAAAGGTTGGATAAATGTGGAATGGGATGCTCAGCCAGCACGTAGTGTGAGTATACTTTGGGTGTTTGGATAAATGTTTCATAGATAATTGTCTGCCTTTCGTTGAAAACTGCAGATGTGGTGTTATTTACACATGCAGCATTTAGATTTACAGCATTTACTTTAAACATTTTAATAGTTTGATTTATAAAGATCAAAGGACATGGACAGCTTTGTATTTTTTTAGTGTTTTGATGTTTATTAAAAGAAATCAAAGTGAAGAATTACAGCCAAGTTGTACCAAAAGTAGCCATGAGTAAAAACCAAATGCAAATGTTCCACAGAAAAAATTAAATAGAAGCCTGTCTTTAAATACCTTATACAATCTGTTTCCACACTGCAGATGATTCATTTTGAAGTCAAAGAAATCCAAATGATGATAAAGATGAAAAGGAAGTCAAGGAATGAGAAGGACGAAAGGAAACGAAATGTCGAAACAGAATGCGAGTTTGCCGCCGTCCACCTCCTGACACACAATATAGCTTCATTTCTATAATGTTGAGCATCTGATAAAGATCTCATATACATCATTTAGTCTTTCATCTGCCACCTGGATGAGACTGTGGGTGCATCTCAGGGGTGTAAGTCAGGAGGACGATCATCACCCAGAGGTGCAGTAGTGCCTACAAATACACAGACACGTTAACATCACACACTGATTCAACCAATACACAACAACACAGCAGAAGTGTCTGCTTTTCAGCTTTACTCACCATATAAACAATTACAAAGACCCTGGCCATGGGGTAACGTCTGAGAAAGATCCCCAACCGAATGCTGGAGACAAGAAACACACAACTTGATTGACACAAACTGAGTTACACAGATTCATATGAATTGATTAAGACAGATTGATTTGTATTATTACATCATTTCATACATTATAAATTTTCCTGAAGCGTGCTCACACTCTGTAACAGATTAACGATGAAGAATGCATGTACTCTCACCTGAAGCGATCTATGGTACTGGCTGCTTTGCGCACTTTCCCGTACACGCCCGTCTCAGAACCGTCTTGATCACTGAACAGCACCGGTGTGTTTCTCTGCCTCGCACCTTCACGCAGAACAATGGTATTAAACAATCAGTGTCATGAAGAAACCCTTTCTATCCTGCAGGACTGGATTTAAATACAATTGCACAAAGAAATCACAATAACTACTTTCTCAAACATCGACTTTCCTAAACATCTGCTCTCTGACGCACAAAATGATGGTGATGTCTAAGAAGTTATCATCATCATCCCATATGGTGGGATTTTATAACCCCTTTGTTGCTGGAGTTGAATTTTAACCTTGTTTTCTTACATTTATATAAACACTGAGTTAAATATTTTAAAATCTATCACCACAAGTACAAACATACAGGATTCCCATGAATACAAGCATTTCAACCACAAAAACAACAAAAATCCACTGAACATCCTGATATCAGAAACTAACAGACAGGAAGAGGTGTAAAATAAAATTGAGGCTTTGTCTGTTTTATCTGGTCAAAACTATGTTATAAATCTCTCTCTCCGCCTCCCTATTTGCATGCTGACCCGCTCCATCCATGGCGGCCATGTTAATGTGTGAGCCGCTGCTCTGGCCTCCCTGCATGCTCTTCAGCTGCTGTTCGAGCCGCTCCAGCTGGAAGACGAGTGAACTTTTCTCCGTCCCCAGAGCCTCCAGCATGGTCTGTTTCTGGATCAGCGTCTCAGTGAGCTGATGCAGACGACCTTCAAGCTCAGCCTGGCTGCTGCTCAGAGACTTATTGGTCAGCTGGAGAAAGAGAGAAAGAGCGAGAGAGTCAATAATGAAATCTTTAAGTTCAACATTGAATATCAATGACTCTCTGCAGTCTTGACTATGAAGATCATGCAGATTACAGACATGATGTAAGAAAACATCTGTGTGAGTGTGTGTGCGTTGCTTCTCACCTGGTTCCTGAGTTTCTGGATCTCATCCTCTCTGTCTTTGATACGACTTTGCAGAGTGCTCTTAGTACGATGGTGTTCCTCCTCTACGTAATGCAGTTCCTGGCTCACACACACACACACACACACACACACACACACACAATAAAATTAGACCTTCTCTTGCCCTTTTCTGTATCATTCTGCTCTTCATGGGTTACAATAAGCAAATATTATTATTTGTAGTAGTAGTAATAGTAGTGATCGTATTACAAGAGCCGGTTGAGGTGCTATTGAGGACCTGATTACAGTTACTAGTGATGTTCTGGACTAAATGTTTAAATCCAAGCGAGATCTACACAGAGACTTTCATGGTATTTTAAAAATTCATTTAATTCTTTATATCATTTCAAATTCAAAAGGCTGAATGTATACGTTTAATCTGATTCAATCATAATAATAATAATAATAATAATAATATAATATCAAGATTTACACGAGCAAATCACAATCATGACTTTCTTCCCCCCTGCTGACGCACCCTCTCTCGTTCCACTGCGTCATCAGGGAAAAACTTGTGCCCGAAAACATGGATGGAATCCAAATGCATACAAATTCAAACCAAACCAGATGTGGTTCGTCCAGCTCTCTCTCCACACACACACACACACACACACACACAGCGTACCTGTTTGCAGCGCTCCAGTTCTGACTCCACCTCTTGTTTCTGTCGGCTCTGTTGCAAGTTTTGCTCCTGTAGCTCCAGCCGCTGCTCTCTCCAGCTCTCGGCCTCCACCACAGCCTGGTTCTCCAGATCCTGTGTACAACAAAAAAACATGATGCTGACAAATAAATTCAGTGTGTGACACGTGTCAGTACACACATGCAACCCATTCACGTATATATGAACACACTGTTTTATTTCAACACATTTAAAAAGATTCAGGAGTATTCTTTATAATACAATATTTTTATTTTTTATTACATAACTATATATACATATGTGTACTAAAAATGAGTTAGCTGACTAGCGCTAACCCTAATGCTAATGCTAGCAAGCAACATGCTGCCTCACTGTTGTATTAGCTTGCCAAATTTAGCCATGGTAACGTCTGATGACAGTCTTGAGAACGAAAAAAGGTGACACTGACACAACAAGCTAATTCATGCTAACTAACCAGGCTACTGTCAAATTTACCCACTAGTGGATTTTCTGTCAATTTATAAGGCAAATATACATTACGCAGAGGCTACACAGGAATGTAAAGGATGAGATTAACTCTTCAGAATAACTTGTACTATAACTTGTCGAATACAATGTAAAGTGACTGTGCTGATGTTCTAACACATGATGAACCTGTATCTCTGAGCGGAGACTCTGTATCTGAGCCTGGAGTTTCTGGATCTCCTCTTTCTGGAGTTCCTTGTCATGTCGTAATTCTTCCAGCTCCACTTCGGCTGTTCCTCCGGCGTCCAGCACCTCCAAAGCGGAGCCCTCCTTCAGACTGCTGATCAGCTTCTCTTTGGACTGAGAATGGGGAAGATGGAAAAAGAAAAGAAGCAAAAAAGTCAGATTTTCCTGTGTAGAAAAAAACAACACCACTTATTTCCTATGAAAGAATGTGGTGGTGGTGGGTTAATGGAGTAATTGTTCCTACTGCAAAGATGACTATTTTCTTTCCTGTCTTGGAAAGCTACAGCACTGTGGTGTAATTATTAAGAGAATTAACATCACACTAAATTCCCACATGCCGCTGGGTTTCTGTGACAGATACGAGGTGAGACCTGGAGGATGCGGGAGGCTTTGTTTTTGTAGTCATATAGCTCCTGTTTGGCGTAATCGGCTGCTACTCGGGCGCTCTTAGCCTGCTGCTGCAGCTCCTCTGCTCTCTGTCTCTCTTCTGTAGCTCTGCGCTCGGCGCCTGTCAATGACTCGGCCAACGTCTGTCGCTCCGCCTCCACCCTCGCCAGACGTGATGCAAACTCGCTCTGTTAAAAAAACCCCAAAAAAACAACAGGTTCATTTCTTAACACGTCAATATTGACATCTGTCAACGCTCTTTGACTTTAAAATATTTTGTCTTTTTATCAGTGAGTAACTTGGTGATATGTATCTGAAGCATGTGACTGACCTGCATCTGTCGGTAGCCGTCCTGCTCTCTGCTCAGGGCTGCCTCTGCCTCTCGGAGTCGCTCCTGCAACGTCTGGAGAGCCTGAGAGTGCAGACTGCTCCCGTCACTATGGTCCTGCAAGATCCTGTCATCACAAACAGCACAGCAGTGTCCTCATTCACAAGCACAAACCCATACAGCTCAGATCTCGAAAAATCTCAGTAAGTAGAGCAGAGAAGACGTCATTCTTTCGGGCCATGAGTTACCTGCACCTCTCACTCTGAGCCTCCTCCAGTGCTGAGCTTCTGGCCTTCAGTAACTGATCCGCCTCATCCAGTCGCACTCTGAGAACAGCCAGCTGAGAGTCCTTGGCTGTCAGAGCCTGCGTGAGGTCATCAACCTGTGCTCTCAGGTCCCTGACAGCGCGGTCTGAGCGACTCTGCTCTGCGTTCCACCTCTCCGCACGAGATCGAGCCTGGTTCAGATCTGTCAAAGACCCAAGGAAGGTTAACCAGTGAAATACATCTCATTTTCAAAGAAATAACTTCAGACCATGTGACAAACCTCGATTGGTTACAATAAAGAATTTCAAGCAGCTTCTCAAAGGAAACTTTAGATTTTTTCCTCATTAAATTCCTGATCCAGGAGACATTACATTTTGGACACATTAAATATTAAAATAGTATTCTGGTTTGAGAAGCCACACCTCCTTCATTAACACAGTCACAAAGGTCACACCTCCTTCACTAAGACAGACAAAGAGGCCACACCTCCCTCAGTAAGACACGTTAAGTGGCCATACCTCCTTCATGGGCACAAAGAGGCCACACCTCCCTTATTAACACAGTCACAAAGGCCACACCTCCTTCAATGGGACAGACAAAGAGGCCACACCCCCTTCAGTAAGACACATTAAGTGGCCATATCTCCTTCACTGGGACAAAGAAGCCACACCTCCTTCATTATGACAGATTTAAAGGCCATACCTCCTTCAGTGGGAGAGACAAAGAGGCCACACCTCCTTCAGTAAGACAGATTTAAAGGCCATACCTCCTTCACTGGGAGAGGCCACACCTCCTTCATTAAGACAGTCACAAAGGCCACACCTCCTTCACTAGGACAAAGAGGCCACACCTCCTTCACTAAGACAGATTTAGAGGCCATACCTCCTTCATTAACACCTCCTTCACTGGGACAGCCAAAGAGGCAACACCTCCTTCCCCAAGACAGACACAGAGGCCACACCTTCTTCACCAAGACAGACAAAGAGGCCACACCTCCTTCCCCAAGACAGACAAAGCAGCCACACCTCCTTCATGCAGACAGACAGAGGAAACACAGACTTCACAAAGACACAGACAGAAGCCACTCATACTTGACTATGGATTAAAGAGGCCACACCTTCTTCACTGTGAAACACAGAGGCCACACCTCTTTCAGGAGGTTAGACACATAGGCCACACTTCCTTCAGGAGAACAGACACAGGCCACACTTCCTTTACTGTAAAGCTTTTTTTTGTTATTGTATTTCTATATCTGTATAATATAAAGGAATGGGAGTCCTCGCACCCTCCTGCATGTCCTTGGCTCTCTGGATGAGTGATGCCATCTCCTGGTTGAGGGAGGACACTTCATTACGCAGGAGCTGGTTCTCCAAACGCAGACCAGAAACCACCTGGCTGAGCTGCTCGTCCTGAGCAGAGGTTGAGTCCACCACGGCCTGAACATCTGCTGCTACTAGGCCTGAATCTAAAATATCCTCCGGGATGTCACCTAGAGAGAGATGGAGAGAGAGAGAGAGAGGGAGAGAGAGAGAGGGAGAGAGAGAGAATAATGAAGATGAAGATGTAAACACGAGTGTAAAATATAGTGACAATTATTACATACAAGAAAATAAAATCTTAAAAACCATAAAATAAGGAAAGCTTTGAGTGCTCTTTTTTTATTTGAAAGAAACAAAAATGAAATATAAGACATCACATTACAAGACTCAATAAATGAGACATGATGAATAGTTTAATAAATGAATACCTTGGCTCCCATCTCGAGTAGAATCGTTCTCAGTCTTCGTGCTGTGTGTGCTCGCAGTAAGGGAGGCAAGGCTGGAGTTTCGGGATATTGCCCGTGTAGACGGAGGAGTAGCTGGCGCAGACGGGACCTTCGCCTGCCCCTGAGATGATATTTCAGCCACACTGGTTGTCTGGGCTGCTGTTTCTCTCCTCACCTCCTTCCGGTCGCTCTGAGGTGGATCCGAGCTGTTCAGGAAGTCGAACAGCAGATCATCGTCCACTTCAGATCGCTTGGGCCTCACAAAGTTGGACGAGGCTTTGATCGCACCAGTGCTGCTCAGAGATGATCCCAGAGGAGTCGTACTAGACACGTTCGCTGTACCTGCTAACACGGTGGCTTTAGATTTCTTAATGTTCTCAGCAGCAGCAGATATGAAGCCGTGCGTCTCGTGGGCGGCGCAGCTATGACCGGACTCGTACGGCGTGCTGTAGGGGGTTGAATCCAGCTCCGGCGGGTCAAACGATGTGGAAGAGGAACTGTGGCTCGCATGTTTGGTCAAAGCAGTGGCAGCCCCCTGGTCCACTTTGTTCAGGAAATCCTCTGCTCGGCCAGCTAAATCAACCAACCAAGACATCTTGGGGTCTGAAAGCAAATTCACATTTAATTGGCTGTGAAAAATCTTACGACCATGAGCACAAATTTACAACCAGCACTGAGTGAGGATTTTATCGCAAAAGTGAAAAGTGATATTATCCCATCATTCATCAGCAGTCTTATTTTATTTAAGCAACATTTTCTTCGGTCCCTGATGGTGTTCAAACCCCAAGACTTCAAGGAGCAAAATGATTTCATGTATTCACACCCATGTTGATTTGGATCATTATATATCATTAAAGCCACAATTTACGGTCAAGCTGCGACCTCCTGGCAGAGGAACAGGATTCTTTTCTCTGATTAGTTTTTATATGAGCAATGTGACCTGCCCAGGTCAGTGTCTGTTTCCCAAGCATTTAATAATGAGGTTTCACACAGTGATCCAGTACAATTTCTTCAACATTCATTTTGTTTATTTACATTACCATGAATTTTAAACAGACACCAGTTTTGCTAACAATTTTTACTTTAGTTAGAACAGGGTGAGACTCTCTTTTCTGATGTCTAATTGAATATTTCTGATCACTGCGTGTGATGTTTATGCATGTAAACATCAGGAGGGTGCCAACACTTTTGGAGTTACCCATACAAGGCGAAACTGGTAACTTTTACATATAATTTTCATTCGACAGCAACACAAACTTTACACAAGGAACGTTTCACATTACAAATTAAGAAAAAAAAAATAATAAACTAAGCTAACAAGAGATAAGCATTCAGCTAACAACACCTAGCTAAGATTATCCTTCCCCCCCTACCCGCATACTGATAAACCCTCCCCTGCTGCTCTGTTATTGGTTCGCATTTTGTACGAACATCCACTCCATCTGCAGAACACCATAACGAGCCAATCACAGAATCGAAAAAGAACAGCCTTGTCCAATAGTGAAAGAAGAGGCGGGATTTACCACAATACACTTGGGGTAAAAATTACCAGACTTAGCCTTCAGGCTCGGATTGATAACAAATACCAAACAAAACATTATTTTCAGTTCCGTGACACGCGATACCTTTTCTGTATCAAAACGCAAAATACCGAACCTCCACCAGCATGTTCATAAGAGCAACTAATTACAATCCACTCGCTGTTAAAAGTATTTTCTTTCCCGTGATATCATAAGCGAAATCCTTCTTGACGTGGACCAGGAACTTGAAAGGCCCCAAAACAGAGCGCCCATGGATATGCCTGAATAAAATTAAATAGCACGATGCAAAGAACTACACGGGAAAAAAAGCTGCTTACAATGATGCCTGAATAAAAATGGGTCCTTATCAACAATGATTATTATACATAAATAAATATACAAATGAATTAAACACAACTATCTGCTTTAGCTTGGGCATACAATAAATATATTACAAAAGTATAATAAATAATAAAATAATAGTGGAAGTATAAAGACAAAAAAATAAAATACCCATCCAGTGACCAAACACCAGCTTTTAAATCATTATATTTTTAATTAAATATACTTAAAAAAAAACAACTCACAACAGGTACGAAACAGTGCTTCTTTATTGTTGCCGCACTCATCCCAAATGGCCAAATCTTATTTACAAAGCATGCCACATGAATACGAGAACTGACCAGAAGACATCATCAATAACCAATAATTGTCACATATCAATCAGCTCTGAGTGGAACAAAGATCAAAGTACAAGGGGGAAAAAGAGAAAAGGACAAAAATAATAATGCCTATTGAAGAAACACATTTGATACAAGTCAAAAAAATTTTGTTGATACAGGGAGTGATATTAATAGTCTCTAATTTTTCTTAATAAAAGACACCAGGATTGAAACTTAATTCCCCCCCCCCCAAAAAGAAAGGAAAAAAAATGTCTCCACCCACACACAGTCAGATTTAAAAAGCTCCAGGAGGAAGAAAAAAGATCCATAAAAATCCCCCCCAAATATTCATGTACATTTAAATAGATTTGTCAGAATTTGGATGAACATAATGACATAAAAAAAAGTAAGAAAATAGATAAACATGGAACATATCAGGTATTTGCGTATAAATTAACAGGTGGACGATTTCTGCTCTATAAAGTACGGCAATTTTGGGGTGGGGGGGACAAAGCAAAACAAAGCCGCCACATTTCACGGGATTTTCGTATTTTTATTTTATTTTCAGAAGACTTGCGCATACAAACTGCACAAGTGGCTCGCAGTCTTGCATCGGATGGATGTCTCACGTTTTAGTCATACACACTTGCTCATTCTCTTTCATACAAACACACACTTTTACAAAGGTTTACATGTGTACAAGCTCACATTCATTCTCCATCTCTCCATCACACACATAGGGAACAAGGAGTCAGAGTCAGAGTCAGAGAGAGAGAGAGAGAGAGAGAGAGAGAGAGAGAGAGAGAGAGAGAGAGAGAGAGAGAGACTGCCTTAAGCTCCCTGGCATTGTTCACAAACACATGCAGGGGACTGATGGTGGTAAAACTGGAAGACGCCAGCATCAGATGAGGCCTCGTCTCTTTTTGTAGTCCTCCAGATTGAGAGAGCGGCGAGGAGCTCCGTCCTTCACTGGCAGGGAGTTGGAGCTCACCGACAGGGACTTTGTCTCTGCAACACACACAAAATTACTTTTACAATAAAAATTTTTTTTACCTGTTAATATTTTCAGCTTTATTTTTATTTCACCCAAAAACGTGGTGATGATTTAAAAAAACATGTTTCATCAAAGAACACACCCACTCACGAGAACACACTCACCAGCACTGGGGACCTGCAGGTCGATTTTGACATCGAAGTCGTGAACTTTAAACAGATCCTCTGAGAGGTCGCTGGTGGGTTTTGTAATGTCTTTATCCCTCATGTTTGCCGGACCCTGCTGCTCTCACACACACACACGTCAGAGAATGGCGTTTATATTCTCAGTGTGAAAGCAATGGACTGTAACACCCAGTGTAAACATTCAAATCCATAACAGGTTGCTGCTTTTATTGCTTTATTTCTGATTCCCCTCTTTCTTTAAAACAATCAGGAGTGCATTAATGCACTAAAGCAGACAGATAACGAACCTGATGGGAAGCACTCAGGAGATAAAACAGTTCCGTTTAGTGTCGTGTAATAAACCTGAAGGAGGCATGACCTCATTGCCAGATTCAGACAGGAAGCTGCTGAGGGGCGTGTCCTTTCGCACTCACCTGTTTGCTGATCTGCTGTGCGCTGTCTTGGCCGGAGCCTGAACCGTATTTCTGATTCAGATGGGCGAGAATAGCAGCATGGACTGATGGGTCTCTAGCCTGGAAATGGAAAAAAGAAAAATTATTACGAGCTCTGAACTGCTGAGTTCTGGATGCTGATTGGTCAGGATGTTTTGACTGAATAATTCTGTCTATTTTCTATTAATGTGCTTCCTCTTCGCTGCACCTTCAGGGCAGTTGAGTTTACACTTTGCTAGCGAAGGAACGGCTGTTTACATAAACAGGAGATAAACATCTTCAGGAACCTCGCTCACGTTGTACAAGCGGAATAAAACACATGCTGTTCTGGGAGCATATATAACTTTAGAACTCTGCTTGTTCACACCACTCTGTCGTTCAGGACACGCTTCAGCATTTGGTGAGGTCATAAAAAGATAATTCCTCGAAAAGAGAAAGAGAAAGACAGCGCGGCTTACGTTGGAAACCATGGTGGGTTTGCACTGGCGTCTGGTGAAAGGATCCATCTGCTGGTGTTTGGAGTTCTGACCCTCAGCCTGAGGAAAAGAGCAGCGTAGTGAGTGCTGTGGAATCTAAACGAGAAAATGGCGAGCACTCGGACTCGACTGTACGTACCACTAACGCTTTCTCCGACTCCACGATGTTCCAGCTGCGGTTCCTCTGGTTAATGTAACTGAGAAACAAGAACAATAACGTTAATTGAAACACACCCCGACTCTCAGCCTGTGACATGCACGTGTGTGTGTGTGTGTGTGTGTGTGTGTGTGTGTGTGGGGTTGTACCTGATGGCAGAGATGTTTTTAGTTCTCTGTCTGTCTAATGCTTCCGCTCTCTCCTCCAGCTCGTTCAACTGATCCTGCAGCATTTTCACCTTATCGCCATCGCCACTCTCCTCTGCCATCGCCTAACACACACACACACACACACACACACACACGGTTTCACACTACAAAATCTGCCGTGTTTTCCTCTCTCAGTGCGTATTAACCGCGATAAAACGAAGACCCTTCAGTGAGAGTCACCTTCTCTTTGAGGAGCTGCGTTTTCTTCATGGCGTAGTTGGGTGGCGCTTTTCGGAATCGGTCCTTCTCTTTCACGATCTGTTCACAATGCAAAAAATAAGTATACATTTGTTGATTAGTACGACTTATCCACAATCTGATAAGAAATTAGTTCAAGTTCAAGAAGCTTTATTGTCATTTCAACCACATATAGCTGATGCAGTACATAGTGAAACGAAACAACGTTTCTCCGGGACCAGGTGCTACATAATTAGGAGCGTTCGTGTGTAACGATGACGAACTGAGCTGATGTTGGATTTATGATCTACAGTATAATCCAGATTAAAGTCACTCTCAGAAGGATTTTATGGAAATAACCTCCATCTGCCTACTTTATTCGAAACGCTTGAGAAACATTTCAAAGTATTATTTCATTATTTATGTTTATTGTCGAGAGAAAGTGGGTTCATTAAGAGAAATACTGCGACTAATAAGAGCACGGAGTTCACTTCTAATCGTTTTAATGGATGAAGACTCACATCCTCGATGTCCTGGTCGTTGAATTTGTAGTTGACGGCTTCTTTGATAGACTGCTCTTTTTTTGCGATTTCATCCAGGGTGGGAATCTGCATTCCTGCTCCGTGCATCTGAAACAATAGCAAACATGTACACAGACCAATCGGGATTTAATCGCCGCCATCATCACCACCACCACCAGAGTTCCTCCACTCCTGCAGCCAGAAGACTGTTACAAAACCGAGGGCTGAGTGTCAGCAGCACCCCTTCCAACACATCCTTCTTATACAGGAGCTGGGGTTGAACTGACCTCACAGACACCCATCAAAGTGTTTACACTCCACCACTACAGCCACAGCTCTGCCTGAGAGCTCACAGAGGAGGGATTGAACAGAAACACAGACAGCCAATCAGACTGTCCGGTTAAGACAGGTGTACAGTTTGCTGAACGACTTACACACAGCGTCTGTGACTGAGACTACAGCAACAGCAGGAAGGACAGCAAAGCAAATTTATAATAAACAATGTTTCTGAAGTGTGTGTGTGTGTGTGTGTGTGTGTGTGTGTGTGTGTACATGTGTGTAAATCACTCACCGCTTCTTTCCATTTCATGAACTCGCTCTCTGTAAATTCCTGATTGGATACAAACTCAAGCCGGAACACTCGGGTATCGTTGCCGTGTCTTTGGAAAATGATACACAAACAAATAAACAAACAGCAAAGAAATTCTGATAAAATCCTGTTCTAATGATTGCAAACATTTGCTGATGTTGTTAACCCTTAAAACTCCTGACTCACCCATCAGGTGTTCAATAATTCTTAAAAATAAACGACACAAAGCTTTTAGGGCAGTTGATCAAACTTCACCCGTGCTGGATTTCAGAGTATTAACTCTTAAGCGTCTCAGCTTGAGTACATTTACTGCTACATGACTTGACGTTCTCATTAACTCCCTCTAAGGCGCCACATGATCACCGCCGAAACGTGACGCGCCTCAGGTACGTGGCGTGAGACGGATCACTAGGACGTGTCTGACAGAAAGCTCACCGTAACTGCAGCCCTTTGTTCGTTCTCGTTGAACCGAGCTGGTACACTTTCGCCGTTTCCACCACATCGACAATCTCGGCCACCTGGTAACCAGCACCAAGAAAACAAACATTACTTAAAATTCTTGATCTGGACGTCATGAAATTCAGGCGCTTTTAAAAAAAAGGTAGAGAGAATAAGAAATAATATTTTTTATTTATTTATTCATTATTAAATCACCTCCACCAGGAGGTTATGTCTTCACCTGTGCTGGTTTATTAGATAACCGAGTTATGCACAGATCTGAAGGTATTTTTTTGGAAACAAACCATTAGATTTTGGAGGAAATCCGTGCATTGGATCACACTGAAAAATATTCGATGCCCACTAGGGGGAGACATTTCGTTCTCTCTCTATTAGGCAGATTTTTCGGGTTATCCAGTGCGCGGATCACCAATAATCCACGCGTGCCTGGTGGAGGTACCTCGCACTCCATGAGTGATCCTCCAGCGTTAATTTTATTTTAGAATAACATGGAATGGCTAAATAATCTCAAAACATGTTAAAACACAATCTAAACATTACAGTGTACGTTTTAAAATTAAATTATGAAATAAAATAATGAATAAAATCAATAACAACGTCTGAAATTATTCAATTATTTTCTTTAATACAACTTTCCACCAGGCTGACTGACGCACAGGATTATGGGATATGCAAGATGACAAAGACAGGAAGAAAGGGAAAACAGAAGTTATGAGTTGGCATTTAAAATCAAGTCCATCACGAGGCTTCAGTGGACACACACCAGAATCTCGGCTGCATGTACGACTATAACGGTATCACCGCGTTTAAATTCTCCTCTAAAGAAACAGGAAGTACCCAGCTCGTACCCTGTAGACGGGTTTACTGCTGCAGTTGCCGATGCCGATGCGTACGAAGCAGCCAGTGACTGTTTTGGCGAAGAAGGGCATGTGACACCAGCGCTCCAGTTTGTGCCGTGACAGACGAATGCGGTTCAGTTCCTCCGGCAAGGACACTGGCTGAGACTTCGGGGGCGTTGCTTCTTTCCTGAGGAGGGAGGAGAGAAAAGGAGCCAATCAGACCTAACGTTGACACTTTGACCCCTAATTCCTTTCAGAGGATTCAGGACTCGTAGATCTCACTCACTCTTCTTCTTCATCGGAGGACGACAACCTTGAGCTGCGGTCGCTCTTCACCGAGGACTTATCATCGTCTTCCTCTTCCTCCTCCTCGTCATCGGAGTACACGTCGCTGGCTTTCAGAGGCTGTCGCTTGGTCAGCAGCTCGGCTGTGAGGTTAAAGGTTATCACTCATGGTGAGAAATGTATGATGCATATGATCCTTGTGATTAAAGGGGGGGGGGGGGGACGAAAACAACCTGTTATGTTATTTTTCTTCTCTCGCTCGGCTTTCAGCTCCTCCATGGCCTGAGACTTCTTGTCCAGCTTCTCGTCTCTCTTCGACCTCCTCTCTTTATTATGGGACATCACCTAAAACAGGTCGAGCCACGGTATCAGAACACCAGACATCTCGAGATCTGATCTTTCATCACAGTGAGGAGTCGAAACACTGATCCACTCACCACCTGAGTGTCTGTAACCTGAGACTGCTTCTTCTTCTCCTGCTCTTCCTCCTGCTTCTTCTTCTTCTTCTCCTCTTTCACCTTCTTCTTTTCTGTCTTTAGTTTCTGTTTGATTTCGAACCTGAGTGGAGCAAAGGAGGGCTTAGGGGTGACCAATTACTGGCACACAGCAAGGCGACATTTACAACATGCTAACTAACAAGTAAACTAAAACCTGAGGAGAGTGACAGAGCGCTCCACCACGCCGTACACAAATCAGTACACACATCTCACTGAAACCCAGCCACATACACTTCATATATATTCACACATTTATATACACATTTGTGTGTGCTCATGCATATATGTGTGTGTGTGTGTGTGTGTTCTCCGGACCTGCGTTTGAGCACCTCTCTCTTCTCGATACGGTTGAAAAGCTCCTGCTCTCTCTCCTTCTCCGTCATCTGCTCCAGCCGTGCCCGGTCCTCCTCGTCGCCCATCAGATCATCTCCGTACCCGTCCCGGAACACTTCATCCTCCGAGGACGAGTCTGAATCTGAGCTGGAGGAGGAGCTGTTGCTCTCCGAGTCGGACACCTCGCCTGCGTGATCATAGGTGATCATTTAGATCATGTGATTTAGATCATACTCTGCCTCCAAAAACCACAACATTAAGAAACATCGTAAGAAATGAATATTCAGAGGCACGACAAATGCTCTGACGGTTTCTGGTTTATTTTTGCCCCTCACCCTCCTCAGGGGCGGAGCTTTCGGCTGAGCTGTCTCCATCCGAGCTCCCAGAAGAAGCGGCCTTGTTCACTTTCTTCTTTGTAGGGTTCTTTTTGTCCGCTCCTTTACTGGGTTTTGCCTTTTTCTTGGCTTTGGTGCCTCCGACAGTCCACTTCACACACACACACACACACACACACACACACACACACACACGATCAAATGCCCAAAAAAAACAAATCAGCAATAAGCCCATCTTGAGCCGGTGGATTAGCAGAGTGAGGATGTGTTGAGGTACCTCATCGTCACTGTCAGACGTCTCAGAGTCTGTCGATGCAGCAAGTTTGCTGACGGGTTCCTCTGGTTCTTCAGAGTCTACACGCTTCCTTTTGGCCAAGCTCAGCAGCTCCTGCAGAGATGAAGAGAAATTAGATGAATCTGTGCATCAGTGTGTGAACCTTCGCTGTACAAGTCACAGCACCTGCTCTAAACCACATCGAAAAGTTCCAGATCGCCCAACTAAGAAATTCATTCAAAAAAAGACTTTTTAAACAAGTCCTGACGATGACAGCGCAATGTCACTCGGGGTGTTAACTCACACATATTACTGCCGCACATACGCACACACACACACAGGCAAAATGAAGAGTCCTGGAACTTTTGGATTGCAGCCTGAAATGTGTATATGTGAAAATAAATACATGGACCCACCCCGTGACTCAGACCTGCTCCACCACATTCTGGGTTCATCTGTGGACCACACAAGGTTCCACCAAGGTTCATGGGAATCCGTTCGATACGTTTTCGTTTGGCAATCTTCTTAAAGGGAGACAAACAACCTGCACTAAAGCCATTGCTTCACTGGCGGAAGTAATCAGCATGAATCCCCTTCTCATGAGTCTAGAAAACACCCAGTGAGGGGACCAGAATCATGTTTTTCAGGTGTTCTATGAATATTTGATTATTCCATTATCATCACTAATTTTTCTCCCTAATTTAGTTCAGGCCGAGTCCTATTACGAATCCAGTAGCTGATATCGACTAGCTGTTCGCCATCTTGTGACAGTGACTGACCAGAGATTTCAAGCCATCTGCATTTTTTTTACAATTCAACACACTAGGAGGTCACCTACACAAACGCTCAAAGACACCAATGATTACTGAATGCCACTGTGATTGACAGGGAAGTCTGATGGCTGCAGCATCAACAGGGTTGTGGAATGTGAAATCTCTAGATGACAGGATTAACACTTGCCTGTTGTACCACTTGGGAAGCCAGGGTTTTTAAGTGAAGTCCTAATTTCTGCTCGTACTTCCCGTTAACTCCTCTTCCTTCTCATATGAACCTGGTGCTAAGGGCCAGTTTCCTGCACCGTTTCTCAGTTCCACTAAAATCCACGGTTTTGCATGGAGCCCTTCATTTCCATGAAACTCAAAATGTGTCAATTTCAGCAGCCGGTCATTCAAAAAAACCTACGAAACACTGAAGTTTATGACACTGAGACCCAAGGACCACAAATTTTTCCAACACTGAGGAGCCCAATGTAGATCTCAAATATTGCAGAGAACCATCTCAACCAAACATAAGCAACAGCCTCCAGGAACTCTCTCGACTCAACAAATCAAATTTCACGCAGCCTTTAACTCTGAAAAGCAGCACGATGCAAGGTCACGTAGCAGCGAGGGGGTCTGAGAGCGCGCCTGTCTCTCTCACCTCTGAGAGACCTGACGATCCGCTTCTAAGCGAAACTGATTCAGTGAATCTGACTCAAATCAACGGGAGGAGGTGAATCAAACATGATGTGCATTATGTGGTGGAGGTTTGGAAAAGAGAAAGCAAGTGGTGAATGTGGCTCAACATGTATTTAACAAGGATTACTGTACAATTATTCAACCTGTTTTGATTAACATTCCCAACACGGCACTATAACTTATTTATCTACCTTTTATTTATTTACCAATCTACAAGGTGTCACACTGCGAGGAAAACCAACAGGACAATGTACGTAGAGCTCGTTTTGTTAAGTTTGTGCACTTCGGTAGTGCTGTCAGGATTAACGGGTGCAGTGCGAACCCTGAGCTGAAGGACTGGGGTGAACATGTGTGATGTGTTTATAGTCAGGAAGATAATTCCCTCCTGATGAGACAGATATATATTTATAACTCAGCAGCATAAATCATCATCATCACCACCACCACATAAAGTTCAGCCATCACAGGGCTTTGGTGTGATATAGTTTTCACTCAGGTCTCAGTTTCAGTGCAAAAATAAACAAATGTGTGAGGGTGAAGAGCTCTCACAGCTCAACACGATGGATGGAGTCATTAATAAGAAACTCTCTCTCCACGTCACTAAGAATAAAGAGATAATTCAACTCGTGGAAATCTGGTAAAGACAATTCATGAGATTTTCAGCCTCGGGGTGTGTTTACTTTAGAAAGCTGATGATAACTAAGCAACCTGCAGCACAACACGAAGCAAAACCACACACTGTTTATCTACTAAAAGACTGCACCATATGAACTCCTGAAAAACCAAGTGTCGAGACTGCCCATTTCTAATGTTTACAAACGCTCAGGACATGCTAGCGCGCTAGCATGCTAATTTACATAGATGCTAGCTAACAGGCTAGTCTCCGATATCTACAAGACAGTCCAAGTGGAATGCTTTGAAACATATAAATTTTACTCTAGTGTGAAATAATATACACGAGCAGTACAAAGCTACACGATTATAATGATTGTGTATAGTAACTTTTTAGGACGGTTTACCCGGCCTAAAGACTCTTTAAACAACTAGCTTGCTAGCGTTCTTTTCACCTGCGTTCCATGTAAATACATTTCACACCTCTTTTCACCCAAATCCCGCCTACTTTCTTATGATTGGCTGACAGTTTCCCGCCTTCAGAATTGCAATTGGTTTAAACTTCACAACGAGGGTAATGACGCATCCAATCACCGAATAGCTTGTATTGTGACGCGCGAGCTCAGCAAAGAACACTGGCCGCAAAACGGGTTGGTCTTTTAAAAAATAGCGTAGTTACTACTAGCATGGAGGTCTGTGCTAATGTTACAAAAGCGAAACATAAAAACCCGCACTAAACTTTTTGGTGCACAAGCACTGAAAGAGATCTCACTTTACCTGATCCAAATTGTCATCACTCGCGCTGTCTTCCGAGTCGGAATCTATAACGACCCGACCTTTCCGTTTCTTTACGTTCACCATGGTTAGCTTTGGAGGCTAAGCTACCCGCGGTGGATGTGCTCGTGCTTATTGGACACGAACACCAAGAGCGGCGCTAGAGAGGCCCGCTGCGCGTGCGCAACAGTGAAAGTCGGACTGCGCATGCATGTTACGTATTTTTGTTTATTTATTTTTACTCCCGGGGCGTG
>JAQMYF010000027.1:1538201-1557121 GCA_030014195.1 Neosilurus mollespiculum
TATATATATATATATATATATATATATATATATATATATATATATATATATATATATACACACACCCACACACACACCCACGGAGCAGTGGAAGACGCTCATCCGGTGTTCCAGAGGGTGTTTGTTGAACGTGTGTTTATTTTTGGAGGAATTTAAAGAGCTTCTAGTAAGAATGGCGCAGAATAAAGGAGCAGCCAGTGAGAAGGAACAGCTGGAACAGTTAAAACAGAAAACAGCAGAGGACATTTCAACGTCCAACATTGATAAAAAGTTCTCTGCTCATCGTGATGCTGTTGAACAAGAGCTCAAGTCAAGCACTGTGGGCCTGGATACTCTGAATAACATGAAAGCGAAGCTGAAGCCCTCGTGAAAGAACGAGAGAAACATCTGGAGAAGAAGGAGCAGTCTAAAGAGCTTCAACTAAAATTATTCATTCATTCATTTTCTGAAGCGCTTGATCCTAATCAGGGTCGCAGGGAGGCTGGTGTCCATCTCAGCCGACTCTGGGCAAGGGCAGAGTACACCCTGGACAGCTCGCCAGGCCATTGCAGGCGGCTATGCGGCCTACTCTTGACGAAAGTCAGCAATGGTTCTTTTACATTCCTCTCACCACAGACAGTGAGAGACGTGGCCTGCATTTGATCACACAGTTAGCTGCACTGGGGGACAGCGGTGACAACCCGCTGACAGTGGGGCTTAAACCCCCGACCTTTGGATCAGTAATCCAGCACCTTACCACCGGGCCACCATTGCCCCCCAACTAAAATTAAAGAAGCGATAAGAGGAACAGAAGAGAAAAATCGCCAGCTTTCTTTCAGTCCAGATGAAGGAGACGAGGAAGATGAGGAAAAGAATGCAGAAGAAGATGACGCCCCAGTTACAAGAAAGAAGATGAGGAATAACCCAGATGTTGACACCAGCTTTCTTCCAGACAAGGAAAGAGAGGAGGAGGAAAATCAGATCAGGGAGGAGGTTAGACAGGAATAATGGAATAATTGTCATAAATAAATATGATATATGAAAACACACACACAAAACGTTATTTTCCTTGGTCTGGGGTTTTTTTTACAGAATAAAAGAATATATATTATTATTATAAATATAATTATTTTATAATTAATAATAATAATAACAACAATAAGTAGGCAGGATACTGTCCTCTTCCTCTTCTATTTTTGATCGCAATTTATACATCAAGACGTGTGGCTTGTTGTTCTTGTATTACATTTTATATCCACTTCAGCAAAACATGTAATGTTGCCTACCACAGTAATGTGCTCATAAAGTAAAGTAGCCATTTCAGATTTAAAGTCTCCTCTCATTATCCTCAGATATGTCAACGTGTTAAAATGTGCAAACCCGTCTGTTTGTCCCGTGGACACAAAACATTTCAAATTGTTTTTGTGTGTGTGTACATTCTTCAATGAGCTACTAGCAGCATGCTTCAAAATGATTACAAACACTATTCATTTTATCAACTTGTAAGAATTATATTTTGTATTAGCTTTAAAAAGATTACAATAATATATTTATGTTGTACATTTGATTTGTTTTTTTGCGACTATGTTGTGTCTCGGTCCGTTTTGTAGCAGTACTTTGTTTCCGTCCGGACATTTTACAGAACGGACCGCAATGGCGGCTCACAGAAACGGCAATGTCAGATTGCGTCTTAAAATTAGTGCTTATTTTCTTGTTAAAAATAAACTTTGCACCATGTCATTGTTGTAAACTGATTCTCCTCGACAGTCCCGCTTGTTTTGTGTAAGTACGCGCTTTTCTGATTTTTTTTTTCATACTTGAACACACTTGAAAGGATTGGAGTGGCAGCGAACTGGTTAAACACCAGATTTAAATAATTCTAATACACTTAATATACTATAGATAGATTGTAAAGCCCTTCTGTAGAACGACTAATAATTTAAGTCCCATAATGCACTGCTTCGAGTTACTGTTCAGGTCGGTTCCTTGCAGGTTGCAGAAGAGCCAGAATCCAGTTTGCGGTGTGTAGCAGGGCAGAACAGGACTAAACTGATGGACTAGTGTTTAGTTCTACTCTGTCAATAACACGACATTTTCATCTCTCCTTTTCTGAAGCCGTGTAAATGCTGTAAATTTGGAGGATATGGCCCATTCAGGGAGAATACTGAAAACCTCCAGCATCTTCCAGCGGTGTCTGTTTCAGCCACACATCACCAGCCCTGTCTTCCTGAACAGCAGGACTGTGTATGAGCGAGATTACCGCAGACCAGGCCAGGCTCCAGATACGCGATGGCCCTGGCAAAAAATCCGCTTTGACTTCTCAAAAGGTGTGGACGGGGTAAAAAAGCACTTGGGACTCCTGAAGGATGAGCTCATGGAGCGCTGGTCAGGGCCCGAGGGCCGTCCGTTGGAGGTGCACATGTTGGAGCAGACACGCGTGCTGTGGGAGTTCCGTGGCCCCGAGTCGCTCAGTCAGTGGGCGGTCACCTCTGATCAGGAGATTGGTGGCCGGAGTGAGGCTTATCTGAAATTGGGGAGGAATAACTCCACTTGCCTGCTGTATGGTTCTCTGTGCTCAACTCCACCCCGGGACGGAGAGACGCGCTACAGCGGATACTGCACCATGCGCTCCAAGCAGCCTCGGGTGAGTGCCTGGGTCCTTTTCTCTCAATACAGATTATTCCTAATTATCAAACTTTAAGTCACATAGATAATAAGATGAATTATATAACAGATGAATCACAGCTGCTGGAGATTCAGGAGATGTTTCCTGGTGGTGCTCTGCTTGGTAATCATGGCTGTTTGTTTTCAGGGTTCATTTGATAGGAAGAAGCATTTTGATTGGTCAAGCTTCAATACTCTGCATTTGCGTATCCGTGGAGACGGCAGGCCATGGATGGTGAATATTTCAGCCGAGACGTACTTCTCTCACCAGCGAGACGACATGTACAGCTACTTCCTGTACACCCAAGGGGGTCCGTACTGGCAGGATGTAAAGGTTTGAGCCTCAAAAATATATAAATAAATCCTACAGAACTCCGGCGACCGACACTACATTTTCTTTTTTTTTCTCCCCCCCTCGAACTTTCAGATCCCTTTCTCCAAATTCTTCCTCTCAAGCCGTGGGAGAGTACAAGATGACCAGCACAACCTCTGGCTGGACAAGGTCTGATGGCATCACAACTTTACTTTAGAATGTTAAAGATGCTCTATTAACATGAATTTTATATATATATATAAAAAAAAATGCACATTATTCTATTATTTATTTTTACCTGTTTTATTGGTGCACTGTTGTCTGAGTTGCACTTAAAGAAATTTAATCACCAGCTCCTAGCCTATCAGAATTTTGCATCACTATGAATAAGGGCAGAGTTAACAATAATACAGCAATGCAGATTAAATTCTAAAAACTTTACAGCACACACCCGTTCTGATCACTCTGTTTTGATTTTCAGGTGAACACGATCGGCTTTACGCTAGGAGATAAAGCGGATGGACCGTTTCAGTTAGAGATAGACTTTATTGCTGTGTGTAACGACCGATCTCACATTGAGGAGTTTGCGTACGAACTCTACAAGAGAAACCCGCAGGTGTAACGGAGACACAGCGGAACCATAGCACACAGCTTGAGGGATGTTTGGGCTCTCAAACTTTTGATACAATACACAGTCACACACACACACAAAAAAAATTAATTGTGTTTAATTGTAAATAAAAGCAGAGCTTAAACATCTCTGAGCATGTCTTTCTCTCCAAGCCTAATCTATCCATCCTGACTGGTTTATATACAAACAGATGAAAGGTAAAAGATTTCTTCTTTTAACACACGGTGCTGAACATTGACAAAAAGACACACAAGCTAAAAATAGTGCAAGTAGCTACAGTCTGAAAATCTTACTTTAAGAAAAAGGGAAGAAAGAAAAACAGAAAGGTTAAGTCAGAACAAGTCCACGTCTGGCACCAAGCATCTTCTCCTTCTTCTGCTTCCGGTCCTCGTTGTGATGAACGCGCCGCTCGTCTCTGTGACGGAGAAGAAATCAGCCATAATGAGCTGAACGTACACAACGTTCGGAGTTTCATCTCATCACGAATCCCATAAAAAAACTCCATAAAACAACAGTTTGAAAAGGGATAAGTGAGACGCTATTAGAATATTTACAGCACTTAATTCTATTTATTTTCAATGGTTAAGAGAAAAAACACCCCCCCTCCCCCCAATATTATCACCATTTCCTTTCATTCATATTTCTTTATTTTTACGCAGTGTGTGATGAGTGTGTTTGAGAGCGGAGCTTCACTGACCGCGTCTGCACTCGGTGCTGTTTGTAATTTTTCTGGTGAGAAGGAAGCGTCTGAGACTTGTTCAGTGCTGCGTTTTCCTGCGTCGCTCCATATGGCTTCAACTTTCCTACACACACAAAAAAAAGGATTTTATTTTAGAAAGGAGCCTAAAGTGAGTGTAAACTCATAACCACACACGTCTGCATCACCTGGACTCGAATACAGGAGCCATGCTTTTCCTGAAGACGTTTCTCACTCACCTGTGTGGGGTTTATAGGTGAGCGGGCGAGAGAGGCTCGCTTTCAGATCAAAGGTGCTTTTCTTGTTGGTCGCCGGAGTCCCTGAGGCGCCGCTGAAGATGAACGGAGTCAATCCTGAGACGAGGAAAAGAAAATGTGTTTAAAAAGAGCATGAAGCCTCACATTGCGCGTGTGTGTGTTCATGTTCTGACCTGGCGTTCTGTTGACGGGAGCGGCGTCCTTGTTAGCGTGCACTTCAGTCTTTCTGCCTGGAGTGGGAGTGAGGGGAATCCTGAGAGACATGCGGGACGGAGTCTTCACTAAAGAGCGCTTATGCTCGTTGTCCTGCGTTGTTTGGGAAAACCTAAGACACGATAAACACCAGTGTGTACTTCAGCTCATCACAGCACACAATAATCACTAACGCCCCATGAGCCTTGCACCCCCAGTGCCTGACCTGACGTTAATATTGTTGCCTGAGAGGACGGATGGCCTGAAAGGGACGCCATCCTTCTTCACAGGCTTGCTGGCAGGTGCCAGAGAGACCTTGCGCTTCTCCACTTTTGTCTCCGGTACGCCAGGGCTGAACAGCGATGCGCGGCTGATGACGGGCTTCTGTAAACGATTTCAGACTCTCAGGAACGTTATTTTAAAAGAGCGTTGTAGAAAAGGGAAACGAAGCAAGCTTACCGCTCGGGTTTTGGTGTCTGCTGGGATCTTGACACGGTTTTCTGACTGAGCCTGAAAGCAGAGAGCGCTCAGTAAGGAAAACACAGACCATGGTGGGCCATACCAGTTAAATAATCAGGGGTGGAGTTACACACTCTTACCACACCGAAGGGTTTTATTTCTCATAACACCACAATGTGAGAACCAACCAATCACAGATTCATTCCAAAATATCATATTACACTTTTATTTAAATGTAAACAGAAAACATACCTTCACGTCTTTCACGGAGTTCCTGAACACCTCCATCTGCTTGTTCCTCCTCTGCACATACGAATCGATGGACTCCATCTTGTTAAATTGGGCCTCGTGGAGCTTCTTGAAGTCTGAAGGATGTGAATACAATTTTAATGCTAAATGTGTTAGCATTGCACACAACAGTGGAACGTATAACTACCAAAAGGTGACCTTACTCGGCGTGGTTGGCTTCAGAGCGACTTTCTTCATCAGACCCTCGTGACGGGGGATTTTCCTAGCTGTTTTCTTCACTACATCTGTGGAGAGTGAGGGATTTATTCAAACGGATTTCAGAATCTACAGCAAGTCCATCGTCCTTGTGAAGTGGGTGGAGTCATGTGACGTTTGAATAGCGCCTCATCATCAATATGAATTTTAACGACTGCTGAGTAACTCATAATTCCAGATCTCCGACACCCCCCAAAAATATAAATAAATAAGAATCCATCGTATTGATACACACCTTTGTTGCTTGCCTCAGCGATGGCTTCATCACAAACAGGTTTTATCTCAGAAGCTGGAGTCTCTGTGTCCTTAGCCGAAGACACCTTCCTCCTCTTGGAGCTCCTTTTACCTTCCCCCTCCTCCTCCTTCTCTCCTGGCGACTTGGCGTCCTCCTGTAAACAAATGCTTTTTAGAATGATTAAAGTTTTCTTTTCAAACTAAGCTGATCTGAGACGCTTCACATCCTCACACACACCTGAACCCTGCTCTCCTCCTGTATAGGATTCGGATTAGCTCCGTCTCCGAGGTACTTTCTCTTGGCCTGCTGTTTTTTCCCGCGGCGTGTAGTCACCAGTGCGTCGTTTGTGCTTCTGGGCTCGGATCCTGCCTCCTCTGGAATCTGCGCATCATCCGAGGTAACGGTGTTACCCTGGGGGGTAAAATATATCAATCATATGCAGCTAAAGAGCACTACAAGGAATTGAGCTTCAAATCCTTACATGAATGTGATGAAATAAGAACTTTACACCCTGTACAGTGCACTGTATATCCATCAGGGAGGCCTTAATCATCCCAGTGAGCAAACGCTTAAATAAACACAACCTTACTTACATTCTCCGAAGTCTCTTTCTGCTCAAAATGTTGCTTCAGTGCCTTCAGCATCTTATCTGCCTGAGAAAACAAATTAGAGCCTATTTCACTGACAAGACTACCATTTTTTGTTTTACACTTTCAACTTAAATTATTTTTTCTTTTTAATTCTTCACTTTTTGGATTAATAGTTAAATTATCTAGCATTTTAATCCAGTCTGTGTTCAGCTGCAGTGGACGCTCGGTCCCTGAAGATCGCTGCTGCTAACATTGAGCAGTTTCAGGTTGATGTATTTATTTTTGGTCCAGACTTGGTATTACTGTATAGACTCAGAATAAATATTGCGTTGGGAGATTTTATTTAACTTTTCTTTCTGGCAAGAAAAACACTCACACAATCACACTGCTGTATTTGTTGTGAAATTTATTATAAAAAGAGATTTCTTTTGAGGTTAGGGTGGCAAGGATTACTTTAAGGGTGGCAGAGGTCACCTGCACGACCACGCCTCTGCCAATCAGACATTGCCATGGAAACCAAACTAGAAACTTCCAGAGTACAATGATTCCATCCAGGTATCTCTTCTAGAGTAAAAGAAACTTCAAATAATCAAATAACATCGCACAAACAGTACTTTTGAGTTGGAAAAATGTTTATGTGAAATAAATGTGCTTGGTTTGTAATATCAGCTCTTTAAATAGCTAAGAATGTGCACCAGAGGAAGGAGGAAAGAAAAGAAAGGTCTATTCACGACATTATCTGTATTTAAGGGATGCAGCATGAGTTTGGTGCTGTGCTGGGATTAAATCTGTTGCATTAAATTCTCATATGCCAGGGTTTTATAACCTGTTGAGTTATTTTTGCCCACTTTTTTGTTTTGGTTGTTGTTGTTGTTTTATTTTTAACATATTTAGGATGTTTGGATCATGCAAACCTCAGAGTCCTGATGTTTACCATAAAAAAAAACAAGAGACCAATCACACGACGCAGTAAACTAAAGTCTGTGCACACATTCCTCACAGGAGATTTAAGCTTTTAACTGAATTTAGCTAAAGATGCTAACAAGATCCGGCGGTGTCCATGAAACCAGTCCTTTATTAACCATCTCACCTTCATGTTGGCTTTTAAACCAACGGTCTTGGCGAGCGCCTGTAGGTCCGAATACTTCATCGAGTCTAAATCCATCTCCGTACCAAACTGGAAAAATACTAACTCGAAAAAAACAACCGTACAGGTTTATCATGTACTGGAAACGACCGTTTGTTTTCAGCCGTTCACGCGAGTCGCCTACAACACTAAATCGCTTACACGCACGCGCCAAATTGTTGTACTTGTTAAAAAATTCAAAAACAGCCACGTTTTCACGGGATTGGCTGGCTTTCCATCTTCTCTTGTTGTGATTGGTTCGCCGTTTAAATGTGGGCGGGGTACACGGACACAAAATACGAGCTGCTCTGTCTCTCCCAGTGTGGAGCGTTCTGGCTGCACGAGTGCACTACATAGGGCGTGTAGTGCAGTCACGTGTACCCTATATAGCACACTAGGTTTGAGGAATGGCTCGTTTGGGATTAAAGGCGTGGAGAAGAGAATCAACGTGAAGAAGGGAAACCGCTTGTTTATGTGTGAAAATGTCAAAGGGAAACTGTTCTCTGAGTGACTTCGAGTCTTGTGACAGCAGCGGCCAGAGCAGTGTGATATTTACCAAACTGAGGGACATGGAGGACACGACGGAGCGCAGTGTGGGGTATGAGAAGTGCTCGGTTTTTCACTGCGCGAATTCCAAGTGCAACCTGGTGCTGGGGGACTCGTTAGGAGCCTGCGGGGAAGTCCAGAGTCTCAAAGCTATTATATGTCTCAGTAAGCACATTTATCCATTTATTACTAATATAATCATCATCATCACCATCATCATCGAGATAAATGTATCACTGACTGCTCATGTTCACTTTCAGCATGCAGGAACACCTGGACAGGTGTGCACTGCTCAGCCAATCACGTGGCAGCATTTAATGCAGGGCATCAAATCATATAGATGCATGTCAAGAGCCTGACAATAAATATCAGAATGAGGGAAAAGTGGGATCTCTTTAACCATGGATTTAACAACCTGTCAGTACCAGATGGACGAGTTTAAGTCGTAGTATAAACTGCTGATCTCTTGAGATTTTTACACACAACAGCCTAAAGAGTTTAAACAGAACGAAACCTTGTGGTGATAACAGAGATCAGAGGAGAACATCCAGCTGACACAAAGTCGATACTCACACAATCACGCCGTACAACCGTGGTGAGCTCAAAAAGCATGCACAGCATGTTAAATCTTGAGATGGACCGAATACAACAGCGGAAAACCTCCACAGGTTGCACTTACAGGAATCTGAGGCCATCATGGACACATCTGGACCGATCAACCTGTAAAAACGAACAGGTGTTGTGCGAGTGAACGGGGATGTCTTGTCTCTGTTTAATATTAATGTGTTTATTTGCAGAAATCAGTAAGGATGTGAGAGTGAGAGGGAAACTTGAAATGAGCAGGGAGGGTCCTCTTAGATTCTGGTAAGTATATAAGCAAATTTTGTTGTGAGTTTTATTGTATTACGATCCATCAGCGATGGTGAGGAAAGAGCCCTGATTTTTTATGGATGCCAATTTCTGTGTACAAACCTGCTGAAACCTACCTGGAGTCAAGGTCATGTTTAGTATCACAAAATGGACAGGTGGAGTGTTCCCTTCGGGTTTGGATGTAGGCGTTTTTTTGTACAAGGTTGTTTGAGACTGTAATCTGATTTGTTGAAAAATTGGATCAATGCCTTAAAACACTTGTTACTTAGCAACAGTCACAGTGAGGTTTAAATATCATTAGCATTTCAAAGTCAAGTGCAGATAAACATTTATTAGATACTAAACATTATTTATGATATTTTATTTGTGGAAGAAGAAATAAACTAGGCGTTTGGAAGTAATGTTGCCTTTTATATCACTACGTTTCTTTATACAGTGACTTGTGGTATAAAAGCTATAAAGCACAGAAGTCTATGTGTTTGATAATCTGGTAAAGGGTAGTTTGTAGTTCAGAATCATTTACTTTCATTTCATCTGGAGTTTTTAACGTAAGAAGCATAAAAGATTTGACCAACTCTGCTTTCATCTTTTGTTGGCATAAAGCAAGCCAGCTGACTGCCATGAACTCATGGCATGTTTTTAGTCGATGCTAATATTCAACATTGAGCGTTCTATTGCTTAAGTGCACACAAGAAGACAAAAATCAACTTGTGGCAGCGCAGTCTTGTAGGAAATGACCATGTGATGACCAATAGAGCGCTCAATGTTCATTACAGTGTATTGGCTGTACTGTACTAATTTAGATCAATAAAACTGTAAAGTATCCAGAGAAGATGCTAAAAAATATCCAGATGAAATATGTTTGAAGAGAAGTTATTACATTTTGTGTAAATTTATATTATATTTATATCAAATTATATCATTTATATCGTCTAATTTAATCTCAAAGAGCCTTGAGTCCGACTCATCAGTATTTAATTGTTTTTGCTCTGTTCCCCTTCATCATCCAGCACGTACCAAACCCTGGAATGTTCAGGGTGTCATCGTGTTGTCGGGGTCATGCTCCACTCCACGCCACATCACTTATCCTCTCTGAGAGGTCTCTTCCTGTTGCGCAAGGAAGTCGTCAACTGGTGAGAATCACAAAAGTGCTTTCAGTTGGATTTGATTTTTTTTTTTAATTGTATAAAAACACTGTTTATATTCTTTCAACTTTAATCTTGAACATTTAGACAAACTAGCTGACTCCACTAACATGCTGTGCACTCAGTGCTGTGATTTGTTCAGGTTTTTTTTTTTTGTTTGTTTGTTTTTTTTTTGTTTTTTTGTTTTTAAAATTATTATTTATTTATTTATTTTTAAGCTATATGCTAAAAAGCTGCATCATTGTGAAAGCCTCCAAACTCAACTTTGAACACAGACTTCTGGGAAAGCGCATCAGTGAGGTGAGGAGGAGCATGCTTACTATTTTCTTTTGCACTAACGTCACTGAGTACCAGAAGCTGAGTAGAATTGTGATTATCCTGAAGGAAGTGATGTCAGAGTGGTGTTGGTGAAGTTACACGTGAATATATGCTACGGATTGTCTGTGCAGATGAAACAGGACCTGGAAACTCAACTGAAGAGTGTCAACCTTCTGAAGGAAACGTTGGATGAGAGCAGGCTGGGACACACCCACGTACCGCTGTCCTCCACCGTCTCCGATTAGCATCTCCGCTACATCCTGGAAACGTGTGTTTGTGTTGTGATTGATTTATTTGATTTTGTGTTGTTAAGGAGGTAAAACTCTTTTCCCGAATTTGTGCTGTACATTTCAAAAATAATTAAAATATTCCTCTTCATTCTGTTCGAGAGTTGTTTGTTTTTTCCAAGAGCTTTTGGTAAGAAGTTTTTTAAATCTGCTGATTTCATTTTATATCTGTAATGAGTGACTTTTTGAGTAAAATACACACATACACAGGTGTAAAGTTGGCACCATGCTGTTTTTATTGCTAATATTAATTGTTATACAGATTTTTTTTTTTAATTGTACAAAATCAAGAGGTTTATCTCCGCATGCTTAGCGCATCTGTAGTGCATAGATTTAACCAAACATACTGTACAGTGTTCCCATCCTGTGATTCAAAAAAACAAAATACATCATGGATTAGAAAACAAGATTAAACTGGGGGAAAAAAGTGAGCTGGTGGTCAGGGGGTTTGATTTTAGCTGGAAATTCTGTGTGGAAGTGAATGTGTGAATTTTTATACATTAAACTAATACTAAAGGGCACAAAGTGATATATATCAGAAAAAAAGTTTTATTAAATCTGATGATTGATTATTATTCACTCTTTAATCTCAGTAACATCACCCCATCAGGAGTTGTAGAGATGACACTGCAAACTGTCCCTCTTGTTTAAACGTATTTAAAATGTAAAAATAATAAAGTTACACACAGAATGGGTTACAGTTATAAAGCAAACATATGACTGTGGATATATGTGTCGGCTATATGTATATATAGATAGAAGATTCCTAAACTGAACTGAGTCGAAATCAAACACGTCAGTCAGTCAGTCCACTTGCTTGACGTGACATTCTGCACATTTTTTTTGCATGACACCGCATGCCATTTTCTCCAAACGAAGCTGAATTATTGCATGCAGCACAACACACGTGGTCCCCACTTCTACCATGCAGTAGCTAAATATTATCCCCCCCACATTCCCATACAGAAACACCAACAGGCTCAGTGGCAAAATGATGTTTAGCATGTGTTAAGAGTACCGTAGTGTCTGAAACCAAGCGTCGGCTTCACCATCACTTCGCTCCTATTGCTTTCAGACTGCATAATCGAGATGTGTGCATTTTCAGAAAGATGAACCTCCTCAGTCAGGTCTCAGGCCTCATGACGATGTTCTCATGGAGCTGTTTTTGTTTGTTGTTTTTTAATGAAACACGAGTTAGTCCTGGAAATCCCAGGTTCCCTCTGGTACCAGGATGCTTTAGTAATGAACAGGAATAACGAACACCCAGTGATGTCTTAACACACACCACGGCGAGAGATATGCTACATCCACAAAACACCATTCTGGCACTATAGAGTTCATGCATAATAAGATTATTGCTTCTAAATGATGAGAGTCTCGCCGTGCCAAAAATATACACACATGTTCAGAGCGCTCAATAATTATCCATACTGGATTAGTGCAAAACAGACATGGATGATGTCATAGCATGAATTTGTATAGAGTAATTTGTATAGAACTTTTATTTCTGTAAAATTGACTTGCTGATAAAGTGACATTTCAGCTCTTGTTGTAATCTTTTTCTTTTTCCTCCAATTAAAATGAACGAAAACTAAAGAGTAAGGGAAAACAAACACACCAAAAGGGTTAGGGTTCGTTCACCATCGTGCTTCGCCACTGCTTGAAATGAAAACAGGAATGAAGAACGACACGTATGCACGTATTTCTTACTAAACACACCGTGTCAAGACATTTTCGGCACGGCTTGAACCTCGCGTTAAATATCTAACATAATGCGCAGTATGGCTTGCATATTTGTCAGTGGCATCTAAAAATAGACTTTGCATTCCAGTCATTGAGGTATTTAACTATCTACATCACCGTACGTTGATCAGCTACAGATGCTAGCTGACTAAACTAATTAACGTTAACTAAAATCTATCGGGGTGCTACGTTAAAGCTAGTTAAGCTAACTCTTTGATGCATCCATAACCATGTAGGAGAGACAATGCTACCTTAAAGCTACTGTTAACTAAAACTTTTTTAAATTCTTGTATTTTTTTTCTAATTTACATCCATGAGTACTGATCCAACCTAGTTAGGTAGACACTAGTCAGGTCGTTCCATGCTAGGTAGCAAAGAATTACGACAAAAGAACAAATTTATATGATGACAAAAATCTGTGTGAGGTCCTTTTTAGGCTCTGATTTTATCCTAAATATAAATCCAAAGACTGTTTTTTCTTTAAATATGTAAGGTTGACAGGGCAAAAAGCCCTAGCATCTTTTTTGGGAAAAACGCCTCATGCAAATAGGTAAGGTTTTTTTCTAGTGTTTTGTTCTTGTTGTTTTTTTTAAGCAGAGTGATCAAAATAAACAACTATGAATAAACTATTTCACTGAAAGATCAAAAGACAACAAACTCAAAAAAAAAAAAAAAAAAAAAAAAACGATTTTTCTCCAAACCTCACAATTCTCAAACCTACACCGTGCTAATTAGCCTAACCGTCACCTGCTTAACTAAAATGCATTAAAAGTTAATAATTATACTGTATTTCACTACATCTACTCTGCAAGCATCGATTCCGCTCATGCATGGCCACACAGAACATTGGCACAACAGATCCCGCTACCAAACAAGCGGATGAAACTATACATCATTTAATGGAAGACATTGGTGATTTTGTTGTTTGTCGCACGAACAACTCGTCACTTGTTTGTACAAAATACACGTTTATCTCGAAAACAGGACACGAAAAAGAGGACGGACAACCGTATTGCACATGTCCCACGTCCGGAGACGCCATTTACGTTCAAACCGCACAGAACCGGTTTGTTAAAAGCACGGTCATATTCAGATCATTACTGTGAGTGAGTGAGAGAGAGATTAATGTTATGCTCACTCTACCATTTAACAATGATTGTGTTAGCATGCTTTTGTGAGATCTTTTATTTAATTCGACCCGAGATTTTCATCACCAAAAATCAAACATGGGAAGGATCCCAAACACCCATCCTCACACATACCTCCCTCCCAACCTCCTCAGAAAAAGGTAAATGGAAATAAATATATGAGACTGAACTTGTACATCATTTGCTCTAAATAATGATGTTTATACTGCACATTTGCAGTGTGCAGTATACAATATCTGTTTGTTATTTTCAACAAACAGAGCTCCTGAATCTCAGGCGAATATGAAATGCCAAGTGCCGTTTCCTTCGCTCGCAAACCCATTGCACTCGGATGATCTTTTAAGGAAACAGAAATACTCCACTCCAATTTGTTATGGGATATAGACGGGGAATATCAGAACAAATTCAATCGGATTAGTGAAAAATCTTTGGATGTAAACACGGCCGATGACGAGATGCTGACACGGCACGATTTCAACGCTGTATGAGTTCAGACCGAATTAAATATTGAACATGCAAACAATGACTTAAACCCTCCTTAAACATAATCATTAAAAACCCTCCTTAAATGTAATCAGAAAGCAGTTATGATGACCATATTTCCTGGATGTTTTGTCACCAATATATTCTGTAAGCTTTGAGGAAAAGCCCCTATGTTATTATTATTATTATTATTAGTTTTATACTGTGTGTATAACAGATTTGTAACAGTGTTTGTAACAATGTCTATGATTTTATCCAGGTAAAGCTGCTTCATGAACCAAATTATTTGAATACAAGCTCAGCAAGCACTATCTTGATGTATTTCCGTATATATATATAAATATTTAGCTGGATACTGGAAATGAGTATAACAATTCATCAGTCTCCTGAGATGAGAAAGGCGAAAAGACTGATTAAACTTGAGTGCATGTAGAAAGTATAAATAAAAAACTCCACCGATGATGCCATCCTCCTTGATGAATGGTGTGTGAAATGCTACCCAGGCGTGATATTAAGCCGATCCGAAGGACGTGTGCACACAACAGGCTTCATCATGCCGCTCACCCACTTTTCACCTGCGCAGTAATAACACAAGCTGAAATGAACCCAAACTGCAGGTTTTATCAGACCAGACGACATTCTGTACTGAAACTCACCTGCTAATACTCTCTCTGCAGTCTTACACTCATGCATGTTGAATTCTTTGTCTAAGCCGGATGCTGGATGACTTCTGCAGAGTAAGTGGTTAAAAATCAGACGCACATACCACTGTTGATGTGAACTGAGAACTGACTAAATTAAGAGAACATGGAGGGGGAAAAAAAGTCAGCAAAGGGTCTCTCAGGGTGGAGGAAACCTAGTGTAAATATCATCAAATCTACACTATCGAGCATTTCATTACTTCAGAGTGGGTGAAATTCCATCAGTGCCTAGAAGAACTTGAGGGCTAAACCAAAGTATTTTTGCTCGTGATCAGAAGGGTGTGGGTTCGAATCCTACACCCTTAAACCAGGTCACCTGTCTAGATGATCCCTTCTAAAAATCTTCCTGTCGTTCACTGCGGATTAGTATTTGTTTATAAGAAAAATAAATACTGACGTAGAATATTCTATGCAGGAATGTACCAGAGTATGACATGCACCAAAACAACACTTACTCATGATGACTGATTCCGGTGTGTAATTAATGAACACACGGCCGGCTGGTAAACAAAGAGGACGCAGTGTGTGTGTAAATAAAACAGATAAAAGCATCATACCGCGGATCTGCTTGATTAGATTTTCAGTCTGATGATAAAACACAGGGGTTCAACTCCTTTCCTGCGCGGTTCATGGCCGGGTTTGTCCGCTTTTAACCGGGCCCGGGTCCGTCGCTCACACAGACGAGCTACGCCATTTCAGCTCCTCATAGCGACTCAATTCCACTTCCGGAATGACCTTCGGTGCGACGCTGCTGCTCACTGATTGCACAGGCATTCGATCAATCATTCGATAAAACCCACCCCTTCTAAAACAGGCCGAATGTAGCCACGCCCACATTCCATAAGGAAACGTCAAACCGACATTGTGAAACAAAACAAGGGGACATATTTTATTTATGGGTTTAATAAAAATTTATTTTGGTTGTTTTAGCATCAAGGATATTTTTCTTTAAAATAATAATAATGATGACAATAATATTAACAATAATAATAATAATAATAATAATAATAATAATAATAATAATGATGACAATAATAATAAAAATAATAATACTAATAATAATAATAGTGATGATGACAATGATAATAATAATAATAATAATAATAATAATAATAATGATGATGATGACAATAATAATAAAAATAATAATAATAATAATAATGATGATGATGATGATAATAATAATTATAATAATAATAATAATAGTGATCATGACAATGATAATAATAATAATAATAATGATGATGATGATGATGATAAGAGATTCATTTCTATTTACTTTTTTACATTTTTTCCCAATTTTGTACTACTATTATTGTTATTATCATTGTTATTATCATTGTTATTACTATTGCTTATATGATTCTTGGTCTCCTAATAAGCTGAACATAGGTATAAATATCTGCACCGAAACATAGAATGCAAATTACAGGCCTGCTGTTTTTCTCCATAATTATAATCTGAATGCACACGGCCATGATTGTCTATGCAAATGTCACCTGGTGTTGAAAAAACATACTTGATTGCTGCTGCTGTCCATATTAGCCAATCAGTGACCCTCCCCTCGACACCGAACACCTTGTGAATCATTCATTCTTTCATTTTCTGTCCCACTTATCCACTTGGAATTCGTGGGTGAGCTGGAGTCAGTCCCAGCGGACACTGGGTAAGAGGTCGGGTGGGAGACAGACAGCTACAGTATATTCACACAAGCAGGTTCGAGCCCAGATGGCAAATGCCTTAACCACAGAAAAACGATACCGTCCTCTTCCAGCACGGTGAAACAAAGAACAGCACTTCTTATAAATGTATCAACTGTATCTCTAATTCTGATAATAAAGTCTGCAGATCTTATACTGTCTTCAGTCACAGTTAAGTGAATATTTTCTCTAGTCCATTTCTTGGACGTCATATTGTGGTAAGCTAATCCTGTCCGAATAGAGCAAATAAAACCGAAGCCTGGGCGAAACATAAGCCTTTTTTTGCGCACTGCGCCTTTAAGGCAACGCACGCCTCCACCCCCGCCTCCCTTCATCCATCCTCCCTCGTGCACGCACCATCCGCGCCCCCGATTTCAACCTTAACATCAACACCAACATGAACGTGTTCAGCGCCAGAGATCCGCTCGGTGAGCTTAATTAGCAAAACAGCACGGGATAAACAGCTTCAGCAGTAAAGACTGACCTTTGGGTAAGATTTATGTATCTTTTTTTTTATTTTATGTTCTAATTGTTGAAATGTAAAAATGAAAGCGCGCGCACGTTAGGCCTTGATTTTTTTTTATATTTTTTTTACCTGGAGGAAAATAAACACCTCAGTCACAGAACTAGTGCACAATGCACACTTTTTATTTGTCAACATTCTTTCTGAGTTTACTTCCGCGTCAGAAAGCTGGCATGAGGTCTGCATTGAAGCTCAGTGTGCAGTTTGTGCTAATCATGCTAACAATAACAACAACAACAACAACAACAACATTGACCTTTTCCTATTTTAATCTGGGTTTAAAGAGTTTATCTTGGGGACTTTTTCTGTACTGTAGAAAATAAAATGTTAATACACTATAAAATTAACCAGGACAACCAGGGTGACCTGCACACTTTTCCAGAATTAGCCGCTTAGCCACCTAGCTAGCAGTGTTTTAGCACAGACATATTTTCGATGCTACTCACATACATTACCATAGAAATAAGCACCTGGATGACGTATTTATTGTGTCCACGTGCACGAGACCACGTTTTTTCTTTTTTTGTATGTTTGCAGTTTATTATCAGCAGAAGATCATGTCAGCAGGGTTATTTTTGTCAACAGCACTGACATGTTCAGGCTCTGCAAGACCTGCTGTCTGAGAAATTATAACAAAACTTACAGCTGTGTGTCCTGAGAAGCAAATGTTCACATCTGGATTAACAGCAAATGATCAAAAAGGCACTATAAGTCATAGTATGAATTTGAGTGCACATTGAATTATTATTGCATGTCAGAACACGTCAGGAAGCTTTTCTGAAGAAGCCTGCGCTCTGTTTGTTTTTGAGGTGGGAAGAGCGTCTGTACAGACACCTCAAGAATAAAAGTAAGAGTCTTTTGTTATCTCAACCTGCCGAGTAATCAAACAAATGAAACTTGCATGCAGTCAGTCTGCGTTCTGGAACATGAACCCACTGACATACATTGGTGTGACGGAGTCTCTCACAGTAATAAAAACCATATTGTGACATCAACAGTTTCTGATCCTGGTCCTGGAGGACCTCCCCGTCCTGCACGTTTAGTGCTTTCCCTGCTCTTTCACACCCACTTCATGTCATGAAGAACTGATTATTAGCTAATCAGTTAAATCCGGTGTGTTGGGAACAAGGGAAACACTAAAATGTGCAAGGCAGGGGGTTCTCCATGACCAGGGTTAGGATCCCCTGCACTAGATTTTCTTTTGTTGATGTCTTCTTAATTGAATCCCAGAAATAACATTGTACTAATGAAGACAGGAAATGTCCACACTAAAAACAGAAATTGTTTTTGTACATACTTATTGTAGCTGCATCGATTTTGCATTTTTCACTTCATTCTTTTTATGGACTGATCACTTTTAAAGGTGCATTATATAAGATTGGATTTTTTTTCCAAGATTGGGTCACATGGTTTGGACCTTTGTATGTTGTTCATTAAGCCCGGCCGACAGGCTCTCCACTGACCCATAGTGCCAATAAAGCATGTTTTCTCAATGATTTAATAACTTTTTTTAGAGACCACTGCATAATCCATTATTTATATAATCATGTTCTGCATAACTTTTCAGATAATTGTTCAAGTAAAGAATAAAAAAATATTGTGTGTTGCACCTTTAATATGGTCATGCAGTTCATTTTAATTGTTCACTCATTGTAAATTTTTCTAAAAGGATCATTTCCTTTAAAAAAAAAAACTGTGAGTCATAGTTTGTCTCTCCCTTAGAGATAGGGTAAGAAGTTCTGTCATCCGGGAGGAGCTTGGAGTAGAACCGCTGCTCCTTCGCGTTGAGAGGAGCCAGTTGAGGTGGCT
>JAQMYF010000027.1:1559881-1593785 GCA_030014195.1 Neosilurus mollespiculum
TGGATAGATAGATAAATGGATGAATATTTTATTTGGGTAGATAAGTGGGTGGATGGATGGATGGATTTTGGTAGGTGGATGGATGGATTGATGGATATTGGTAGGTGGATGGATGGATAGATAAATGGATGAATATTTTATTTGGGTAGATAAGTGGGTGGATGGATGGATGGATTTTGGTAGGTGGATGAATGGATGAATGGATTTTGGTAGGTGGATGGATGGATTGATAAATGGATGGATATTTATTTGGGTAGATAAGTGGATGGATGGATGGATGGATGGATTTTGGTAGGTGGATGGATGGATTGATGGATATTGGTAGGTGGATGGATAGATAGATAAATGGATGAATATTTTATTTGGGTAGATAAGTGGGTGGATGGATGGATGGATTTTGGTAGGTGCATGGATATTTATTTTGGTGGATAAGTGGACGGATGGCTGTTTGTGTAGATAGAATGATGGATGGATAGTGGTCAGTAGGTGGATAGATGGATAGATAGTTACTTGGATAGATATCTGGATGGGTGGATGAATGAATGAATGCAACTATCAATAGGACTGACTGGTGCATGGCTTGAAGAATGGATGGATGGTGACTCGAGTAGATAAATAAATGGGTGAAAGCATAAATCAGCAGAACTGATGGATGGACGGACGGAAGGATGGGTAGATGGATGTGATGATGAATGAAGAGTCACTCCAGTAGATTGTTGTATAAACAGTTAGAGATTTCTATTTTGTGCTAACACAGCTCTGATGTAGCATTCTGTCTCTCTCTCTGTGTGTGTGTGTGTGTGTGTGTGTGTGTGTGTGTGTGTGTGTGTGTTGTAGAGCACTCAGTATGTGGATAAACGCTGGTCATGTGAGCTCTTCATCCTCGTGTTTGTGAGCACGTCGGTGATCCTGATGCGCCACCTGCTGCCCCCACGCTACTGCGACCTGCTGCACAAAGCCGCCGCCCACCTGGGCTGCTGGCACAAAGTGGACCCCTCGCTGTGCTCCAACGTCCTGCAACACACGTACGTCTCACTCAGGGGTCACACAGGGGTCATGATGTAGACATGGGCCGGTCTGTTTTAGAGAGCATCCTGAACAGAGACTTGCTGCTGGATGAGTATCATGATGTCATGTTGAAGTGATGATCAGAAACTTACATCTCTGGGTTTGTTCTGTCGACTTTGTGCTTTCAGGTGGACGGAAGAGTTCATGTGGCCACATGGGGTGCTGGTGAAACATAATAAAAACGTGTATAAGGCCACGGGTCATTATAACGTCGCAGTGCCTTCAGACGTCTCGCATTATCGCTTCTATGTATGTCCACACACACACACACACACACACACACACACATCTTGTTTATCTTTGTTTTTCCATTTTCTGTTCCTGTGAACTGCTCCATGTTTCATGTCTCTCTCTCTCTCCCTCTCTCCCTCTCTCCCCTCCAGTTTTTCTTTAACAGGCCTCTTCGAATATTAAACATCCTCATCATCCTGGAAGGAGCGATGATCTTCTATCAGCTCTACTCGCTGATGTGTTCAGAAAAGTGGTACCAGACCATATCATTAGCACTGATCCTCTTCAGTAACTACTACGCCTTCTTCAAGCTGCTCAGAGACAGAATCGTGTTGGGAAAAGCGTACTCGTACTCCAGCTCATCAGACCACAAAGTCAGCTAGACACTCCAGTGTTCCCGTTGTGCTGGCATCGGATGCAAAAACAGAATTAAAAGCATGTTCCAGAGCTTTTTCTTTTTTTAAATATTTTTTTTTCTATTATGTTTATGTTCTGACCTGCCATGGAATAAAAAAGAAATTATTTTTGTATTCCTTCATTCGTCTGGATCTCTAATTTTTGTGCTGCTTCTATAACAAATTACATTAAAACCTAATTTAAATACCAGGCTTTAAAAAAAGCTTTCCAGTGTGACGTCCTCCTTCACAATAGTTTCAGAGCAAAAGTTCATAAGACCTTCAGACAAAACTAGAAGAAAAACATCAAATAAATTGTCTGGGGAAGAATGAGGGTATATACTGTACTGTGGAGGATAAGAAAAATGTGTTTGAAAGTTTGTGTCCCCTTTATCAGAATTTGATAACATGGCAGCAATTCTTTTTTTATTTATTTAATAGTTAAATTATGTGACATAAGAAATGGCAAGGAATTATCAAGTATATAACTTCAACACTATTCAGGGTGCAGACTACACAGAGAAATATACAGCAACTGGTGAGTTATAGACACCTTCATCTTCAGAGAGCATCTCATTTATATTTTTATCTATAAATTAGTGAGAGAGTATATATATAAAATGGGTACACCCTGATCAACTCACCAGACCATTACAGGGTCCATATACAGTATAGCTAATTTATATATATTTTTTCTTTAAAGTATAAGTAAATAAATATTACCATGTGCTCATGACCTGCAGAAAAACAAACAAAAAACAAGGGAAAGCCACTAGAGAGAGTTTCTGAATCACTTGTGACTGAGAAAGCACTGATTCTGGAGACTCCTTCCTTCGGTCTTAAAGAATCAGAAAATATTACTTTTAATAATTAGACAGTTTAATTTGGATGTTTTTTTTCAGTCTTAGATAATGTGGCGGATACGACATAGGCTGCAAGTCCCTGTGAATGATCAGTTACTATGAAAACCTAACTGTATTAGAAAAAGTATTAAAATCATGTAATGAATTATAGCTGCACTTTTTTCAGAGGGCTTTCTGACCAATCACATTTAATTATGTTATGTGTTACTTTGTGGAGTTCCACCAGGCTCTCTGCATGAATGCACTGAGTTGTTGAAGATGATGATGATGATGATGATGATGAGAAAATGCGCTGCGGTCCCTTTAAGAGCGAATGCGCGCTCCCGCCTGCTGCGACCTTTTATTTCTCGTTGCTGATGGCGAGATCGAGTGACGCGCTGCAGTAAAGGAAAACTCGTATAGGAAGAAATGATTGTTTGTTTTCTTCCTAAAGGGGATCAGTGTGACATGGAGCAGTGGGACACGCCGATCGCAGTTTTTCCATGAGGAGGTGAGTGAACAGATTTCTGCCAGCACAAATCCCGCAAATCCCTCTCTCCATGTTGGGAAAATGGATAGATGAGAAAAGAAAAGAAAAGAAAGGAAGAAAAGGAAGGAAAATCTGCCTGCAGGAAGTATGTCTGATTAATATATCTGATCTCTATGTCCAGGACGATCATTTCTATAATGAAATCAATTTCTAATAGAAGGGAAACAGTGTATGAAGGTGCGAGTGTAAATATGGGGCTGCTGCTGAATCTCAGCCTGATCCTGTGGACAGTTTTACTGATTTTGATCTTATTTTACCATTGATCATTAACAATTCTCTAAAATAATAATAATAACAACAACAATAATAATAATAGTAATAATAACAACAACAACAACAACAACAATAATAATAATAACTATAATAATAATAATAATAATAATAATAATAATAACACATTGATTTGCCTGTGTGTTTGGATGAGTTTGCTACTTTTGCTCCATCTCTGGTTTTGCATTAATAACCTTTATTTTACTTTATTCATCTCAGTATCACAACACAAATCCTCAAAGCCAGTCCAAATCCACCACAGGTTTATGGAACACATAACATGACTTAATTTATATGCCACGTACTTGACAAAAATATATTATTCTGTGAATAAAACAAACACAGTAACTTTAAGAGAATAAGGATACATGTATGTATAAAAACAAGCCTAAAATGTGACAAAAAGCTTTAGAAAAAATGCAATAAGAAAAATACACATAAAACAAACAATCAGAAACAGCAGATAAAAGGATAAGAAATTTAAAAGAAATATTGTTAAAAGCAAGGCATTTAGCTGCTTTATTTCTTTATTCCTTTTGTTAAAGAATCCGAAAAGAAGTATCCTGATAAAAATCTCCTCTTTCATCGATCACACCTGCTGTATTCTCAGGAGGAGGGGAATCAGGTGTGTCGGAGGTGACTGTGTTTCTGACGGATGGATATCAGACACTTTATAGTCCCACAGAGACGTGAGGCGTCTAAAAATACTGCACATGGCCCCGTGATGAGAGCTGGGCTTTAAATATAGAACAACGACGAGGCACAGAACAAGTTAAAACGTGCCTTTGAGCAAGAAAGGAAGTGTTAGTAAATAAATGAATGAAAGATGAGACATGTTTCCCTGGGTCATTGTTTCTCTGATGGAACATGGATGTGAGCTGATGAATAGGCTGTATGAGGCCAGGCGGAGTGATGTCCCCTGAGCACGCAGCACATCTTCGTTTCATGTTGAAAATGGAAAAGTTGCATTAATGCGCAGAGCGATCATTAGCAATCAATAGCAGTGTTTCTGAGAAGCTCTTTGCCTCAGTCTGGCAGGGTATAATGTTCTATAGCATACACGGTGTTGTTTTGTGTGTTTGACCTGCATGAAGAAATATTCAGCGAAATACACAACGTATTTATTTTACGGTGTTATGTTTACTTTTTTAGACAAAATAGACGACACCTGATTGATGAAGATGGCTGTCTTTATACTGTTGCACTGTTTAGCTACATTCTAAAGTTTAGCACCTTATGGTTTGTCTCCAGGAGACCCAGTTAGAAGACATCTCATCTACATCTGTTGCTCAGCAAGCGGTACAGAAAAAAATTAACCTTAAAAATGGAGGACAAGAGGAAAAAGAGGAGTCCCAAAGTGTCTCTTCCACAACCACCACCTCCGCCAGTGAACCCACGCAAACTCTCTGTCCTCCCAGCCAGCAAGAGTGCCACCTTCTCTCTGGGTCTCCCCCAACCGCCGTCCCCTAAACCCCGGGGCAAGTACAAGAGATCTGTTGGAGCTATGGGGACCACCAAAGAAGTACTCACTGTGCCCATGCTCCCTCCCAAGGCCACCAGGTTTGTACGAGAACTAGCATCAGTGAAAATTAAAATCTTATAACTGCATCAAGATCTGATCTCAAGAGCAAAATTTATTTGACACATTTTACATAATTCACAGTTATTTAAATAAACAAATAATGTAATCTTTTCCGCCCTGCGATGGCCTGGAGAGCTGTCCAGGGTGTACCCCGCCCTCGCCCAGAGTTGGCTGAGATGGGCGCCAGCCTCCCTGCAACCCTAATTAGGATTAAGCGCTTCAGAAAATTAATGGATGAATGAATGGAAGAACATATAAAAGCAATAATTATTAATTAACAATAGCACCTTGAGAGTGCAAACCTTTACCAAGTTACAAGCATTAATTGAATGGGGGTTTTACTTGTCCAAAGTCTCGTCTGTTGTGGAGATTCTCTGAAAATCCACACAGAACGTTTTGTTGAACCTGAGACCTGACTAAAACCATAACTTTCCTTGGTGGAGGTAATCAATATGAAAATCTTCAGCCAGCTTTGATAGCAGAGATAGGATTCCTGATGGAGAACGCTTTGATTTATTAGCCTGAGAAATAAACGCTTCTCTGAGGAGACGAGAAGGTCATGACACTTTGTTGCTAGAATTTGTGGCTTTTCAGCCCTGACTCTGATCCTGTAATGACTCTGCCTGTGATCTTCACTGTGATCGTGGTTATGATGGAGACAGTCGGCCTCACAGAGAGAAACCCCGAGCACCTCAGCCGGCCGGTCCCAGCCGAGTCGCCCAGTCCTCTCCACTACAGCACTCGTTCCTCACTGACGTCTCGGATGTGAGAGAGATGGAGGGAGGACTCCTCAACCTGCTCAACGACTTCCACTCAGGAAAACTGCAGGCCTTCGGTGTGCGCATACACACACACACACACACACACACACACACACACACACACACCTTACAGGCAGGAAGAATGAGTGTAAATACAAAGCTCTGCTTGTTTAGGGACACATGATTCCGGTGTGTCTGAAAGTGTTTGTTCTGTTCACTGGTGAAGCACATTTGCGTGTGTGTAGGTGTGTATGTCACTCTCTCTCTCTCTCTCTCTCTCTCTCTCTCTCTTTCTCTCTCTCTCTCTCCCAACAGGTAAAGTGTGTTCGTTTGAGCAGCTCGAACATGTCCGAGAGATGCAGGAGAAACTGGCTCGCCTTCACTTCAGCCTGGACAGCCATGTGGAGGAGCTCTCTGAGGACCAGAGGAAAAGTGCTTCAGACCGCAACCTGGAGCACCTGCTCTCAAATGTAACACACACACACACACACACACACACACTGGAAACACTGTGCTAACATGAACTAGCTTTGTGTTGTGCTGACTGCTTTTGCATACATTTACATCCAGTCAGCTCAGCACATGTGCGCACAAACATCTTCAACTCGTTCAGGCCCCTGATGGCGGAATCGCACCAGACGCCACCTAGCCATGATACACAACTGGGGTCCATATTGCTGACCTTTAACTTCACGGTGATGTCGGCAGTTGTTGAGATACAGGCGTGGAGAAGATTGGTATCTTCGCTTTTCAGCTTTTAATAAATAATAATCACAAACTTTATTTATTTAGCATCATGCAGACATTGTTTATTAATGTGCATATTGATATCACACGCTCGTCTCAGATCTTATTTGGGATGCGGTATTTCTGTGGAAATGAATCTGAAGCTCCAGGTGTTTTGTCTCTGTGTGTTTATAAATGGTGTTAAAAGCCTCTCTGGCTTATCAGAGCAGCAGATAACAGGGACGTTCGGTCACTACGGTAACAGCAGCATGGACACATCAGTACATTTCTGCCTTTTAATTTCAGACCCACACACACAGACACCGTTATTAGCACTCAGGATGCTTTAATCTGAATTCATTTCTTTCTTCACTTTAAATTCAGCAATTAATTTCCTTTTTAATTATTCCTCTATGCTCATTAAGCACCCCCCCCCCGTTTGTCTCTCTTTCTCTCTCTCTCTCTCTCTCTCTCTCTCTCTTTGTCTCTCTCTCTCTCTGTCTCTCTCTCTTTCTTTCTCTCTTTATCTCTCTTTCTCTCTCTCTCTCTGTCTGTCTCTCTCTTTCTCTGTCTGTCTCTCTCACTGTCTCTCTCTCTCTCTCTCTCCCTCTCTTTATCTCTCTCTCTCTCTCTCTCTCTCTCTCTCTCCTTATCTTCACAGCTGGAAGAGCTTAGTAGCTCCATGTATCCTTTCTGTAAATTTAATCACGGTGTTTCAGCACATTCGTTTTTCTGTCACCCTGAATGCCTCCCGCTGTATGAACAGATGTAAACCGGATCCCTTTGGAACATTTTTGATATGTGAATAAACTTAACTCAGTGTGTCTGTGGTACTTTTGGTTTAAAAGTCACTGTATTACCTCTGATTATGAACTTATTAATTATTAAAAACGAACTAATTAGCTATGGTGAGATCTTGACATCCTGATTAGAAACACACTGTAGGTTATTTTCCCAAGAGCTGAACTTCGAACACGATGAAGAGATACAGATTGAAAAATAAAGAAGCTCCAGCTAAAAGCTTTCAGGAGGACATTCCGTCTTCACGCGCAGGAAAGAAAGTGCTGTTAAGATGATGCTTCTTGTTACATTGTTTTTTTTTTTGTTTGTTTTTTTTTTATGTGGTTCCTTAACACACTTTCTCCAGACAGAAGTTACACCTGGCAGAGAATCAGGACTTACCCAAAGCCTCTGATCCGTGAGACCGAGAGCAAAGCAGAGCAATCCACTGGCATCCTGGAGCCGATCATGTCATTGCTACAGCTTCATCAGCTAAGCTACAGCTACTACAGAGAAGCAGACTGCAAAACAAGAAGCTGTGATGGCACCGAGCACAAAACGTGAAGAAACACCTTGATTTTTTTCCCTGTGGACGCTCTCTGATTTGTTTTTTTGAAACACTGTGATTTCTGAATATCCTCTTTCTATTGGTTTTCACGGTACTTTGAATTTCAAAAGGTAATTGATTACGTATTCCGGTGTGTCTGAATGTTGTGAATGATCAGAGGAGAAACACCAAGCCTGCGCCATCTCAGAAATGATTTATTGTGGGATTTTTGAATTGAATATGTTTTCATGACTTTAGAGGGAAATCTAACCTCTGTGGTGTTTCAGTATGACAGGAATGTATTCATCTCTCTCATTCTGTTTCACTTATTTTGAGGGTTAGTGTTTTTTTTGAGGCGCAGATAAAATCCACAACCAGATGACTAGCCAACATCTGGTTTTATATATTAATTCAGCAAATCTGTTTTTCTGTTTCTGTTTTTCCAAAACGACTAACAAGTAAGACAGGCTATTTGAACTCACAACCTTCTGGTAGCTAGCACAGAACCTTCACTACTAGGTTAGCAGTGCTTCATCTTGACCACTAGCTGCAGATTCGCTCAGGGTTATTTGAGATGGTGCCTCGTCGATTTGTAGCACAATCAAGAGTATTTTGTTTAAAGAAAGAGATTTAAAGGAATAGTTCAGTCCATAGTTCACAATTAATACTGCACAACTCTCCACGCAATACCAAATCAGACAAAACATGTTTAGTGCCTCGTTAAGATTCTTTTCTCAGCGAACAACAAATCAAATTGTTTCTCTTGCTAATTTTTTGTAGATTGTAGCAGGCAGTAATAGAGCATGTATTTACAGGGAAACAATAGTCTGAGATACGAGTTAGCTGCTTTAGCATTGCAGCTTTCCAACAGCTCAAACACTAAGCATGTCTGGACTGATTTGCTTGATTTGGATTAAGGGGAAGATTGTGTATGTTAGATTGTTCCTTTAAGCTAAAATGTATACACAAGTTTAGAACTAAGCTTGAATAGTAATAATATGCAGTAGCTTTTCAGTCAGGTTTAGAAAACGAAACACTATTTTACTGACGTAGTGAACAGAGCAATTATTGAAGGGAAAAGAGTAATTTTCTAAATGGTTTATTTATTCATTCATTCATTTTCTGAAGTGCTTAATCCTAATTAGGGTCGTGGGGAGGCTGGCGCCCATCTCTGCCGACTCTGGGCGAGGGCGGAGTACACGCTGGCGGCAACCCAATGGCCTCCTCTTACGAAAGTCAGCAATGGTTCTTTTACACACCTCTCACCACAGACAGTGAGAGACATGGCCGGCCTTTGATAACCCAGTTAGCTGCACTGGGGGGACAGCAGTGACAACCTGGTGATAGTGGGGCTTGACCTTCCCCGACCTTCAGATCAGTAATCTAGCACCCTTCCACCGGGCCACAACTGCCTCTGGTTTATTTATAGAAACTGTATTGTAGCTTGTTATTCAGTTTAGGTACAAGCAGCTCAACGTCCTTCACATCCTTCTCTTCACAAGCTATTGTAAAATTCTCACTTTTGTTTAAGGCGAATGTTTTGTTAAACGATTTTGCTCTTGTCATGAAGCAGTTAATTGTGAAGTAGTTTGCATTTTGAAAAATTAAATAAATTTGATTTAATACAGAAGGCTGTTTTCAGTAGATTTCGCTCTGCCAGTAGAGTACGTTAGCTTGAATCCAAAATGCTAGCGAAAATCTGGTTAGAAATTCCAACTCATCTTAGGCAGGTGACAAACACTGAACTGTAAAATTCTAAACATTTATTAATCGTACTTTAAACAAACATTTACAGGTTAGCTAAGGGAAGCTAAACGGTTGCATTAATATTAATAAAGTTTCAAAGATTCATTAGAAATACTTCTTATTTATCTCTCTAACCAACAACCACTGTGTCCTGTAGACACTTGCTAGCTAATGTTGATCATGTCAGGCATCCTGTCACCTGATGTGAGGTAAATCAAATAGAAAGAAAAGAGGAAACGTAAGACATAATTCAAATGGGACACTGGAGCAGTTTATAAGGTACAAAAATAATCAGAAACATTACATTTTATTTTTAGTACATCATCCTTGTACTGCAGACAACACTGATGATAACCTGTAAAAAGAAAGGTGCTTTAGATGTAATATTCTGTGATTTTCTACATGTTTAATAAAATAAACAGTAAATCCACAGTTTGATTTTATGACACGAGTCGCAATTTCCCTCCAAGACTCTAGATGGCGCAAAATGTACACGATTAATTCGACGGTTGCACAAAGCGAAGAAACGAACTGTTCTTGCTGCTCCGTGACGTCGTGTCTCAAATGGTTACAACCCTCACTACATAGGGCATACAAGTCGAGGCTTCTGTAGCTACATGGTAGTACACTGTATGTCGGATAGCGCGCTATTTGGGGTCGTGCCTGGACTGTCGCTTACAAATCATTCAAACATTTAGTGACGTTTGAAGAATAAATATAATGGGTAGAAAAGAATGGATGAATAATATAACATACTTCCAGGTATGTTTATAATTAGTGTAAGGTAAATAAAATTGTTTAATTAATCAGTTTTCCAAGTAAATATGGCTTACAGTGGCTAGCTAGCGCAACCTAGCAGATTAGCGAGAATGTTTACTTCCGGTTTGCGTCTTTATCGTGATAATGAAATGAAGGTTTGTGTGTTTCAGGCGCGATGTCGCGGATATTTGATGAGGAGAGAACTGAAATGCGTTCACGCTGATTATGAGGACGTAGTGAGGGAACTGGAGGGAGGTGTGGAGCACCTGAGCTGGAGAGGACAGATCATACCCAGACCTCACTTCACTGATGCTGTAAAGTTCATCATTTCACCGGTTTCAACACCGGAAGAGCAGTTTTTGAGTTACCATTTAAGGCGAAAAGGGGCGGGGCTGGGTCTGAAAGGTGTTGTGCACAGCCAAGAAACCTAATTTGACCATAAATGAACTGTACACGTGCAAAAGATTCACTTAATGCTGTCATTATTTGGCTTGGGAACACTCCAGTAATTTTTCATTAATGTATTTTTAATGTGGTGCCCTTCTTTCTGCCCAAATGTGATCTTGTTATCAGTGGAATCTCGTTTCACTCTACTGAAGTTAAAGTAAATAAAATGAAAAGTCTAAACACGGTGCTACATGAGGGTATTTCAGATTTTTAATTTTTTTGTCTTATTTAACTCAGGATGTGGACAACACCTTTCTCACATATCCACAGCCAAAGCCGCAGATCCAGGAGTGTCCTGAGGGCGAGGAGAACCTGAAGAAGCAGGATGATACACCTGAGATCCTGGTTCCTGAGGGGGACGATCAATCAGGGACAGACTGCAGAGAGACCAGCGCACCATCAGGGGGCGATACAGAGCAAGACAAAGTCCAGAGGGACAGTACGGCTGAGAAGGAGTGTCTGAATTTACAGATGAACCACAGCATACAGCAGCTTGGTTAGTGTTCGTGTTAACTAACCAGCACTCTTCCACACTTCTACACAAGTATACAATCATCACACATGCTTTGTGGGGCACAGTTGCATACATTGTGACATAGGAAGCACCCCACATCCTATGTTAGCACACGTTGTGTATGCAAGTGTATATTTTGTAAGTTAGTTGATTATTTACATCCTCACACCTTTAGCATCCTACCTTCAGAGCTTCATCATTGCATATTTACACATCTGCATACTTGCACACTAACATAATACCTGCCGTAACATTTTACTGCATGTAAGGCGATGGTTTGCTGATCCGAAGGTCAGCGGTTCAATCCCCACCACCACCACTGTTGGGCGCTTGAGCGAGGCCCTTAACCCTCAATTGCTCAGTTGTATAAAAATGATAATTGTGTCGCTCTGGATAAGAGCGTCTGCCAAATGCAGTAAATGTAAAAAAAAAAATCTCTTGCACACTTTGTAGTGTTGTATAATTCCATGTTGTCACACTAGTATCAGTGCAGAGTAACATTCATTCATTCATTCTTTTTCTGAACCGCTTAATCCTAATTAGGATCGCGGGGAAGCTGGCGTCTATCTCAGCCGGCTCTGGGCGAGGGCAAAGTACACCAAAAGCTCGCCAGGCCATGGCAGGGCATGCAGACTCAAATATTTTGTCCATTTCCAGGCCTGTATATACTTTCATATAGTACATACTACCACTGTACCAGCATATTGACCTAATAGCATATTTCTGTGTGTGTGTATGTGTTGTCTTTGGCAGCTCCCCCAATGTGCACTCTGCTGAAAAATGTAGCACACACTCCGGAAGCTCTGAAGCAGCACAGAAACACTCTGGCCATGGAGCTACTCTGGATACAACAGGCCATCGCTAGCAGGAAGAAAGTACGCAGTGGGGATTACATCTTATTATTATCAGTAATATTCTCATTTTTATTAGTGTTATTCTTATTTTTATTACTATTATTAGTAGTAATAGTGTTATTCGGCTTTTACACCTGAGCTTACTGGCTCATCAGGCCGGAGCTATTCGCAGTTATCTTAGGGTGAAGCAACTAGGAGTTTAGCTCCTCCTGGATGGGACACTAGTCCATCACAGGTTACCTTTCAAATATTTTTTTATTGGTTCCCATTTATACTGCTGGGTGGACATTGGCACACTTGTGGTTAAAATTTTGCCCAGGGATCTTAACACAGATAACAGCGATTCTAAATCATGACCTCTCAATCATGAGCCCAGCACTTTAACCAATACACCACCGACCCCACACATTAATGTTATCATTGTGACATTTTAGATTGCTTTTATGTATGTATAAATGCAAGCGCAGTGTAATGTAATAGGCTGAGAAGGGGCGAGGAGGGACTGAGAGGGGGTAGGAAGGGTCTGAGGAAAGGGATGAGGTGGTGAGAGGGTGTTAACACTATTATACTTAATGATGTAGAGATGCACCTAACAGTTGAGCCTGTTTCTGGATGATTTTAACCAGTAGAGAGCGTTTCTGAGTCATTTTCAATTCATAAAATCCTTTCTTTTTTTTTTTTTTAAATCAAAGTGGTGATTTTGTGAATACTAACTAGCACCGATATTAATATATTTTCCTACAGTAGGGTTATACCTTACTTTCCACCTCAGAAACACATTTAAGTGTGTGGTACATGTTTACGTCTTAAGACACCCAAATAGTAATAATATTAACCTAATGTTTTTAGGATTACATTATTAAAAGTGTAATATGTGATGGAACCTGAACGTTGCTCAGGGAAGGTTCAGTGCAGTCTTGTGGGTGAGTTTTCATGGACACACAGTGAAGGAAGTCTCAGTCTGCAGTGTCGAGTCCTTTTCAGCAGCCAAAGCAGAACTCCGCCTTCAGTCGTAAAAAGGTCCGTTAATTACAGCATCACGGCTCGTGGGATCCCGAGGGGCTGTGAAGCACTTCTCATCGAATCGTAACATAATGCTGGGGTCAGCCTTGACACGCCCCTGAACATTAAGCTTTAGAATATAAATAAATGTCTCAGCTGCCCAGCAAACACATGACGGTTAAGGTTTAGATAATGCATTAAAGTCCTACGCGGTACAGTGTGGAAGTATCCAGCCCCAGAAATGTTCTCATGTATGTAGGTGCAGGCAGATGTATTCCAGGATTGAAAAAGAAAACCGTCTGATCGGTTTGTGGATGGTTTCCGATTCATTAGAGAACAGGGTGTTGGACATTTTATCCATTTATGGTTAGATTCAGTGAAATGTATTCGTTCCTGTTATACCAGTTACAGTTATCAGTCGTTCCTTCTCTCTCTCTCTTTCTCTTCGCTCTCGGTGTTAATAAGATGTAAAGTTACAGCTTTACCTCTGACTGTTAGAAAGCACTGACACTGGAGACTCCTTCCTTCCAAATGAAATAAACATCTTCTTAAAAAAAACGTTACCATATTAGCTGCTGTTATAGAACAAATGTATCAACACCTTCTGACCAATCAGAATCCAGAATCCGGTATCAGCTGTATTTTAATTCGGGCAGGATTTATTTTTTAAAGATGATAGTACATTACTGTATGTGTGTGTGTGTGTGTGTATTTTAGTATCTGACCCTGAAGCAGAAACTGGAAACGTCGTAGCGATGAAGTACCTGGACCTGCTGATAAAGTGGACACTTGAGTGTGTAGTGGCTTAAATTGGACCTGAATGTGACCTTCTTCAGTCTGCCCGCCTGCCACCTTCTGATCCCTGCTGGAAGAACTCACGGGACAGGAAGTTATCAGAACTGTCACGCCGTGCCTGTTGATTTGGTTTTAAATCTTGATGAAATAAATATTATTTATTTTGAACACACACCCTTGTGATCTGTGAGAATTTGGAGGGATGATTTCGGGGTGAAATGCGTGGGGTGTGCTCCCTGATAAGAGCGTAAACACCCATTTGCACTCGTTTCATCCAGCAGATTTACAGCTGTACGTCATGTACGCAGTGTGTGTGGCCCACAATTGTCCCTTTTTTTTTCAATCTATGCATTAATGTGTGTCGTCTTTAGTATGGTGGAGTGAGGGATCATTAGAGAAGGTCGTTAGATTTATGTGCACTGAATCTTTCGCACCTCTCTCTCTCTCTCTCTCTCTCTCTCTCTCTCTCCCTCCTTCTCCCCCTCTTTTGTTGTTACCAGTGATCACCGGCAATGCTGCCATAGCAACCAGGAAACACTCCAGTGTGTATGCATGTGTGTGTGGGATAGACGCTAAACGCTTGAGGTGGTGAGGAGCACAGGACGCCGTAGAGATATATTCAGTCTGACGTTGCAGGTTGTAAGGTTTCTGCAGATGAGCTGATATTGTGTTAGTGTCACAGAGAGACAGAGAGAGTGTGTGTGTGTGTATGAGAGAAAGAGAAAAGGAGAGTGTGGAAGAATGCACTAATGTATAGTGTAGAAATTCCCCAAATCTATGCAGTTGTTGTGTGTAGACTCAGAAAGTGTGTGTGTGTTTGTGTGTGTTTGTGGGAAATCAGATTTTGCCCAGGTCAGGCATGATGGCCTCCAGCGGAGTGACTGCCCTCCTGCCCCCTGTCAAGAGCGTGGTGGTGTACAAGAACGGAGATCCCTTCTTCTCAGGTTTGTCCTTCTCTACTTCCTGTATAATGATTAACGTCGAGTGTAACAGACTCGAACACTTCCATGATGTTCCTTCAGAGTTTATAATTAAAACCATGAAAACGTCCTCCTTCTCTCGGTGCGATACAGGGAGAAGGTTTATCGTGAACCAGAGACAGGTCTCCACCATGGAGTCTTTCCTGAACGATGTCACCCTCAGCATTGGAGCCCCACTGGCCGTGCGGACGCTCTACACGCCACGCCACGGGCACAGGGTCCATGATCTGGAGCACCTCCAGCAGGGTGCGCAGTATGTCGCTGCCGGATTTGAGAGATTCAAGAAGCTTGAGTGAGTGTGTGGGAATAAAAACGATGATAATAAAAAGGAATGAACTCCTTATTTAGGTGCAGGGGTCGGATGATCTATCGGTATCACGATACACTACGATAATAAGAAATTGTAATTAATTTTAAAAATATTGCAACTTTTGGTCTTGAACCCTTTTCAGTTGGTAAATGCTCCTGTGATGTAACGAGAACCATGAATCTATGTTGTTGATGTTATTGTTGTTGTTGACGACTATTAATCATAATGTGAATTAATTAGATTGTACCGTCACTGTTGATTTACTAATAAATGATGTAGTGGTATTTAACTGTGTATTAATCATTATATCAAAGTTTATGATGTAATCTGGTATTTAAGATGATTTACATCCATCCAGAGCATTTCAAAGTAAGTAAGGAAGGAAATAAATAAATAAACACAACATAAGCAGATAAATTCTGTGTGAAAATGGTAGACTCCTGTCCTTCTTAAGCTGCCAAATATGTGCCAGTGCTGACCAGCAGGATGTCGCGACTTTACAGCTCAGTATTATTCCCTCAACTTACTTTTTGGTGATAAAGTCAAAGGGCAGATGGCTCGTTCAGTCCCGGTGGCGTCATCCCAGCTCCGTTCAAACAAGTCATCAGGAGTCCCAGAAACCAGGCTGTAAAGGAGTTGTATTCTCCAAACATTACCACACCGGCGTGGGAGGCGTTTCTGCACCAGTGTTAATCTGTCTCTCTGCTTTTTATCACTTTCCCACAGTTATCAGAATCTCGGCATGAAGAGAACTCCAGCGGCTCGAATCGGAGACGTCATGCAGGTGAGTGGATTTTATTATTATTATTATTATTTTAATTATTATTATTATTACGTTTTATCTCTACAGACTAATTGCTGGTTAAAGTACAGCTGAGACTTGATTACTGTCCAGAAAAGCTCATTCGTCATCTGAGATATAAACAGGAAAATGATTCGAGTGTTTTTGTGCTTTAAAGGTGTAGTGAAGAGGTACAGGACACTTCACTTGATCTTTTCATTAATAAGACACAGCTGCTTGTGTGACCGAGGAGCTCACCTTCCTGATGTTTTTCTGTATCTTAATTTGTGCTTTAGATGTTCTGTTTTTGTTGGTGTGTGTTGAAAAGAAAGAACGCTTCATCATTGTCCTGTCTAACAGCTGAAAGGACACTTTGAAATCAGAGTATTAAACTTGTCTGGGCATGTCGAAGCTGTAACTAAACTTTCAGTCAATTTCAAAAGGGCAGCCCTGGCCTAACGGTTAGAGAAGCAGCTTTGGGACCAAAAGATTCGATTCCTGAACCAGCAGGAAAAACGTGTGGTGGTGGGGGAGGGAGCTGCACCTTCCCTTCCTCCACCTTCATGGCTGAAGTGCCCTTAAACAAGGCACCGAACCCCCAATTGTTCTTCGGGCGCCCCGATCTGTGGCATCCCACTGCTCTGAGTGTGTGTGCTCACTGTTCACGTGTGTGTGTGCCCTCATTTTGGATGGGTTAAATACAAAGTCAAAATTTCCCTTGCAGAATAAATACAGTATAAATAAATATAAAACTTCTGTCAGAGCTCAAGTGGTTAGCCAGTCCGCCTCACTGCAAGAAGGTTCTGGGTTCGATTCTCCGGCTCGGGGTGTTTCTGTGTGGAGTTTGCATGTACTCCTCGTGCTTGCGTGGGTTTCCTTTTGGTACTCCGGTTTCCTCCCACAGTCCAAAAACATGCACAGTAGGGTAATTGGCTGTTTCAAATCACCACTAGGTGTGAGTGTGAATGGTTGTATGTGGGTTGGCCCCGCGATGGCCTGGCGAGCTGTTCAAGGTGTACCCCGCCCTCGCCCAGAGTCGACTGAGATTGGCGCCAGCCTCCCCGCGACCCTAATTAGAATTAAGTGGCTTAGAAAATGAATGAATGAACTTAAAAATGTGACTCAGAATATCATAATTGTTTTTTTTATCAAGTCTTTGTGTTTATAATGACAGTTTTATTGACAGTGTCGCACATGAAAGGCAAAAATACCGACCCTTAAATTACGACTGTTATATACATCATCAACAAACCCTTAAATATCTGTCTTTTAAAAAGCTTCCTACTTTTAGCATAGTTTTAGCCTTTTTAATGCAAGAACCATGTGTATCTTACTGTAATTACTGTACTGTAAACATTTTCTCTTCTTTGATCCACGATTTATAATTCTAATTCCAGCTGCGTAAAATGAAAACTGTCTGTAGATGGTGTATGATGCATATTAATTCACTGAATTATTAAATACCCTCTCTGCGCATCCAGACGTTCATTATCCATGCAGCTCTGCTTAATCAGTGTCGGAGCTGAAACGAGGTGTTGTGTTTCCTTCACAGGAATCCTGCAGACACACTGACAGGAGTGACACAGACTTTTGTTGTACTGATTGATTTGAAGGTACATGAGAAAGGAGCTGGGTGTTAGACGAGGATTAGACGCGTGGCGTGTCGTCTTTTATTTACGACTCGTGAATCCATTCCAGGTGTCCATGTTTCATGACTGCTCTTTTACGTCTTTGTTTTTCGTCTCCGCAGGCTAAAGGACTCAACAGACCCAACGTGTCCGCAAAATGGAGGAAGGTTGTAACCCTGCCCTGCATTATACAGTGAGGAACAGCGCTCTTGCTCTCTGTCTCTCTTCATTTAACATTTTCATATACAGTACCCTCCAAAATGATTGGCACCCCGCATGGAAAATGAGCACGTGTAAGCAGTAGAAAAAGAATCGCGCATGTGATTAACAGATTATTTTCATTCAGACATTTTTATTCACGTTTAAACTACATTTTCAGCTCCCTCACAATTAATTGTATTTAAAGGCCTTTTAAAAGACTTGAAGATTTGATTGATTGATAATACCCAGAAACATGCACAGTAGGGTAATTGGCTGGTTTAAATTGCCCCTAGGTGTGAGATTGTGAATGGTTGTGTGTGTGTTGCCCTCCAATGGCCTGGTGAGCTGTCCAAGGTGTACCCCACCTTCGCCCAGAGTCAGCTGAGATGGGCGCCAGCCTCCCAGTGACCCTAATTAGGATTTTGTGGCTTAGAAAATGAATTAATGAGTGAATCATATTAGTGTTAAAAAGAATCGATATATTTGGAGTCGTTGGAGGGTTTGCCTTATCCTGATATCTTCATCTTATACACTTATTTATAAGAGGTGCCAGTAGTTTTGAAGGGCAGTGAATTTGTTATTATTTACAATGTATTTAGAATCTAGTTGTTATTTGTAAATAAATAGGAATATAGCATGAATTTAAAACTAACTTGATTAATAATAATAAGAGTTATACTTTAAATACTGTTTTAATAAATTAAACATAAGGCACTTTGATGTATGTAAATGGCATAATCATTACTCAATAATTAATCATAAGTCAGTTCTCTCTAACGCACTCCGTTATCTTCCTATCACATCCCCTCCAGCGGGTACGCCCGCATGCTAACCCATACTCGGTCTCTGTGCAGCGTCTTCAGGAACGGAAATGTCCTCAGTCCCGCCATGCGCTTCATCATTCCTCAGAGCGTCCTGAAAAACCTGGAGCAGATTCTCAGCCTGGTCTCGGAGAAAGCCATGCTGCGCACCGGTGCCGTTCGCAGGTAAACACACACCTACGACCACACCGCTTGAAAACGCCAGGCTACTACAATTAGTTCTGGAGTTTGTTTCAGGTTTCATGTGACATTTGACCTGTCAGGCTGTGTACTCTGGACGGCGTGACCGTGACCTCGGCGGAGGAGCTGGAGAGCGGCCAGTTTTACGTAGCCGTCGGAGCCGAGCGCTTCAAGAAACTCCCGTACGTTGAACTGCTGCTGAACAAAGTGCCAGGAGGCAGTGCAGACAGGTGAGGAAGAGGAGGATGAAGATGATGGTGGGTGTCGTGTGGTAAATAACTGACAGATTTTTCTGTTTTGTTCGTTCTTTAGACATTGCGTTGCAGATCGCGGCCTGCACAAGAGCTCGGAGGTAAAGCCGCACCTTGAACCTGAGGATTACTCTTGTAGCTGCCCTGAGTGATGTGGAGTAATCCTGTTTATTTTCACAGAACAGGAAGTTTCCTCATGACAGCAACAGTGACTCCGCCCTCCTTCACTCACCCGAGGTAACATGGACACTTCCCCACGTGTCATCTAGGACTGTTAGACTCTGCTGAACATTCGTGACCTTGTTCATCTTATTTAAAAGCCGGTTGGTTGAGTAGTGACTCTTCAGTGCTAAGTGTTGAATGTTGAGCCGACCGCTGTGTGTCTCAGAGAGACGGCAGGCGCGTGAAGTCCACGGGAGACGAGGCCGAGCTGGAGGGAGCCAATCTGTCTCAGCCGCTGCAGAGGAGGAGAGAAGGAGGAGGAGAAAGAGACCAGAGCTCCTCATTCTACGCCAAGCCCGTCCGAGTGCGCAAACACAGACCGCCATACAGAGCTCCGCCCAGAAACGCCGGTGAGAGCATAGAGAGTCTGGAATGTGCTCTGTACATATCACAGTAGTGTTCTTATTTAGATTATGTTCATATATCTTTTAATGTTTATTCAGAAAACACTTTTATTGTAATCGAAAAACAAAATGTTTTTTCACTGTGACTTATGGGTACAGAGGCCACACCTCCTTCATAGGACCTAACAGGCCCAAAAGCCACAGCATGCTCTGTAGAAGTGATACTTCTGATTAACGAAGAAGAAATCTTTGTAATAAACAGAGCTGCGTCTGTGCTGTGGGCTTTAAAAGAAAGAACTGTGTGTGTATGCACATGCGTGTGTGTGTGTCCTCTGCAGACCAAGCTAGTGTGTTTAAGGGCATTAGCAGGAAGAGAGAGGAGGTGCGAGGAGCTGAGGAGGTGGCTGAGGATGAGAGCACGGCCGTGGAGCTTCCTGTAGATCAGGTAGGTACTCTTGTCTTCACTCACTTCCTGTCCAGTCCATCCTGTCTCGGCCCATGACACTGTCTTCTCTCCAGCGATCTGATCTCACGAGTTGCTATTTTTAAGATCCTAAATGTACAGAGGCATCTTTGACAGACATGAGTGTGTTGTGTTTATAAAAGCAATAAAATAAAACCCGGATTAAGGGGCGGTACAGTGGTGGAGTGGTTAGCATGTTCGCCTCACAGCATCTTTCTACTGTCCATGGTGCTGAATCCACTGTCTTCACATAAAGCTCGTTATTTGCACTTGGACCCATTTGCACATGTAATGTTAAAAATCAAAATGTAACAAATATTTCCATGCAATTGTTTGTTCAACTTAATAACTGTTTCAAGTGTAAGTCAAAATAATAGTAAAGACAATTTCAGTATATTACAAAGCGCCGCCGCTTTCTTTTTTGACTTTATTCGTACAATAAATTGCCAATCTTCCAGCATGAAAGTCTGACATATCTGGTCAAGTTTAGTTACCGGCTTCAGAAATAAATATTACAAATTGGTACTACTGTTTTTGATTACAAAAAAATACATTTGGAGTGTGAAAAGGATGTTTAAAGTGTGTTTTTGCTAATTTTGTTATTTTTTGACACAAAATCACCTTTTTAATGAGATGGGCCTCTGAACGTAACGTCTGTCAAGATCTATTCATTCATTCATTCATTCATTCATTCTATGATCCGCTTATTCCTAATTAGGGTCGCGGGGAGGCTGGCGCCCATCTCAGCCAACTCTGGGCGAGGGCGGGGTACACCCTGGACGGCTCGCCAGGCCATCGCAGGGCCTGTCAAGATCTATATATCTGATATCTTGGTCAATATGATGTACATACCACCAAATATCTCTACTTGGTTTTAGTAAACTGGACAGAAGGTAGCACTGGTTGCACTCAATAAAAGAATTGTCCTCAAAATCCATACAGGAAGTTCTATCACTGTGAATAAAACACGGGTGAAATGTCTGTCAAACCAATTACATGTTACGTTCATTTATAAATTGGTTCACTCTTCAGAGAAAAAAAAACCCTGAATCCAAATATAATCATGAATATTTATTATTTCTGGACTTGCTCAGTGGACACTTTTCCCACTTCCTTGATTTTAGCCACAGGTGACGTAACGTGTCCATCAATGTTACATGACATTAATTTAAAGTAGAATTTATTGTGTGAATAATATTAACTTCTATTGAACATTATTTTCTTTAGAGTCGTAACTTCGTAAATTGAGAAGAATTTTGATTGTTTTTATGGTTTTAAAAATTTTAATAAATGTCCCCCAGAATGTACCCAAGACCCAAAAATGAGCCACAAAGACACATTTTTATCCAGATTAATAATTTGAACACTTTGTTATTTTTAGTTATTAGTAAAGAATGGTCGAGTTTTACTAGAGGAAGTGATCAAAGTTCAAAATAACTGAAGGTTAAAAGCAGCTCATGCTCACTGTAGAAGCTCTGTTTAAAACTTGGAGGTAAATAAATGCTGTGAAATTCCTAAAACTGGCAGCTGAAGTGAGAGAAACGGAGTTGATGCATGTTTTCTGATAATGGTTGATATTATTTTCCAGAGAGTTGCTGAAGTCGTTCAGGACGAGGAACCTGAACAGAGCAAACCAGAACCAACAACAAACATGCATCAGGTGTGTGTGTGTGTGTGTGTGTGTGTGTGTGTGTGTGTGTGTGTGTGTGGCGGTCATTACCGATCTTATCTTGTGTTCTAATTAGCCTCTCTGATGACTCGTCCTCCACGCTCTCACTTAGACAGGAGCACCTGATGAGCACATGATCACATCCACATACTCCAGTCTGTCTCCTAGCGACAGAGAGCGCAGCGTGACGGAAGACGGGCCGTCTGATTTAGAGACACAGTTACTGAGACGGCGCTCTTCTTCTCCGAACGGTGGGGTAGAAGTGAAGGATGAAGACATACTCAGGAACGACCTGGAACAGGAACGAGGCCGAGATGAGAAAGTGGGTGGAAACAAATGCAGTAATTACAGGGAAAAAAAGCTTATCATCTCTGTGATTAAGAGATTTGAGGAGGTTCAAGGAGGGAAATGATGATCAGAGGAGGAAAGTAGAAACAGTTAAATATGAAGCATAAAATTAAACAGATAAAAAAGTGAAGGAAACACAGGCAGTGGTCATTTTACTGTATCAGAAGGTTCAGAAAGGGTTAAAAAGACATTCTTATAAACTCGGAAAGTGATCAGGAATACTGAGGAGGAGAGTGCATTTCGTCTCACACCCAGAACACATGGCTGAGACCTTCAGAGACTCCCTCCATCAAGTTCATGATGATCGAAAAGAATTAAAGTGGAATAATTTATTAATAGAGGTTTCTGTGCGATTACTACATGATAACACACCAGTTTTCCAACATGGTCAGAGAGGACAGCTCTAAAGTGTGTGGGACGCAAAATTAAAATCCAACAACATTCAGTATCCTTAAACATAAAAACATAAAAACTCTGGCAGGGAGCACATCGTCTAAAAATAAAAATAAAATAAAGGTGCAGTGTGTGATTAAAGAAATGTATTCTTTTTCTTCTTATTATTATTATTGTTATTTTGCATATGTCATTAAACCTCCATACACACTGACACGCCCTCTCTAAACATTGCTCCACCCTCACTTCTGAAAAAACGTATCTTTCCTTTTAAGGGGAAAAAATGGGGAGTGGTGCAGATTTTTTCCACGTGGAACTGTGTGGATAGGGGTGGGGGGGGGGGGGTAGGGATGGACAGTGGACAGTATTGCCTATTTTGCAACTTTTTGAACTTTGCTAGCAACTAAAAATCTCATTTGGTGACTTTCTGCAACTGTTAGCGACATTTCAAAGTGTGTTGAGATTTTCTGGGTAGGTGGCGTATGCAAATTAGGTGTGAAATATGTATTGCATGATGTCATCTAGTGACTTCTCGTGAGATGATGTAGATGTGGTGGAGTTTATTTCCAACCCCAGTGCACCCCCCAAAAAATAAAGCAAAAGCCAAAAAAAAAACTAAAGGAATTTATTGCATGAAAATATTGTGTGATAGTTTTTTAAATATTGGTTAAGAGATATGAAAAACTTTACAGTCTGCTGTACTGTGTGTGTGTGTGTGTGTGTGTGTGTTTTATTTCAGAATGGACATCCTCAAGAAGTTGATGAGCCTGACACGCAGGAACACACCCGTCCACCCTCGCCATCCTCACAACAGGGAGAGTAAACCATCCAGAAAGTATATGTATATCCATTACATCCATAAATAAACACCCCATAGTGTGTAACGTCTCACTCTAAACACAGTCAGCTCCTCAGCATGTTCTCCAGACTCTTCCTAACCTAGCATCTCCGTAATACGATCTCCACACTGTTCTGTTCCAGCCACATCATACAAACTTCACAGCATGGGAAACTTATTCACCTCTGAATGTCTTTGAAGCTCGTCATGTGATAATAGACGCTAACGAGATGCCGTTAGCTGATACGGCTCGAGATGAAGTCAGCATCACTTATAAAGGAAACGAAAAAGCATCACACCACCTTTAAATATTCACTGTCGCTTATGAAATATGAGGTGAAAATGTCGATCTGGGTATGTAATTAGAATAAGGTGTGTTCTGAACCTATTGGTACCTTCCAGGAGAATCTCAAAAATTATAAATATAGCGAAACTTTCGACCCTCCTCTGTAACACAGCTGTTACTCTCTCAAAAATGACAAAATTAATTCTATTTTATATTAGATGCCGTTTTTAAGATATAAAGGGTTTACTGACTTTTCACAGTTTTATTTTAAATATCCATAATAGCATTTCACCTCATCAGTGTTATATTCTGATTTGTCAGAATGGCAGTCAAAGATATATGTGTATATATATACACACACACACACACACACACACACACACACACACAGTCACAGTCATACTCACAGTTACTGATATCTCATTCTTCCCAGCTGAAATTATGATGTCTACAACTTTGATGATACTCAAAACTGAATCTGAGAGACCCGAAATCCAGATAAACAGTGTCTGTTAGCAGATCTCTAAAAAGCCTTTCTGGATCTCTTCGGTAGCACTGTATCGGTCATCATTCTCACTGTAGATATCTCAAATTGCATTTTTCTTCTAGTTATAATACAAACAGGGAGATATTTACTTGTCACAATATATTCTGGATGTTAATCAGAATTACAATCTGGATTACAGTCTGGAATGAGTTTTCATCCTGGATATCTAAAAGAGAAATTATCACCAGGAACAACTGGATTGTAGATATTTGAAATATGAGTTTCATTTTGAATATCTGAAATTAAAAGCTCGGTATTCAAGAATGGCAAATGTGACGTCATATTTTTCAAGGTAGAATGACAGCTATGGTTAGGAAAAATGTGATTATGAATATCTGGAATGTTAATTTTGACTAAGAAGTGAATTATGGACATTTGCTGAAAGATTAAATGCAGCTTGCCGCAAGTATGAAAAAGTTGTGTGTACAATACCGTCCTCTAGTGGATTCCTGCGCGATCATTCCGAGTACACAGGTAAGTGAGTTGTCACATAAACACGTGGTTTAAAAGCAACTACATCTCCAACAGTGGAGTGTTAATCTGTAAATAAATATCTAAAAACTATAGAAACTCTTTAAAAAGTGTTTATAGAAGATAGCTGTCTTTGATTAAGTAAAATCCGTAATTCCGAGTCGAACACTTTGATTCACATGGAATAAAAACCTGCACTGATTAAAGCTTGATGCAGACATGTATTAGTGTGTGGATGGTGTGTGTGTGTGTGTGTGTGTGTGTGTGTGTGTAAGTTTTATAAAGAGTGTGTAGGAATGTCCAGGTTCCAGAGATCCTGTTGATACTTTGGTACCTGTGTTCATGTAGGTACCTGTCCAGGTACCTGTGAAATTTGTTCTGTTTCCTTTTGAGCCTTGAAGAGAAGGACTGAAAGTCTTTAGTTTGAACCTGGACCCCTCACAGGCTGGGATTCTGGAGGTGCAGTGAAGGGAATACTAAAGGAGCTGTGCTGTAAGAGGGAGTCGGGACAGACACTGACAGCTCCTGGGAGATTAAAGGGTTAATATGAACTTGTGCTTGTGTGTACGGAATTACTTTCCTGGATCTCTCATAGAAATGTGAAAAATGATAATTATACAATTATTTTTTCTGTCCTCAAGATAAATGTGAAATTTATTATGTTTTCTTATTTTATGTCTGTTAACATTCAGGTCATATAGTATTAACAATAAACTGGTACAAACTGTGGAGAAAAATCCAGTTTATTTTTGCTTTAACATAAAAAAGAAACTCATTACTTGTTTATAGAACAGTAATTATAGTATTTCTGTCAAATACAAGAATCACAGCTGAGAGTATCCAGTTCTGGATCTTACAATCAAGACATTTCCATAAAATGAAAAAGTTTAAAGTACCTTCATGATCCAGCACAGCCTTTGGTTCATTTTGTTCTCTAATCATGGGGAACTGATCTAAAAGTTTAAACAAATAATTGTAGCAGTGCATTGGCCGAGTACTCCGGTTTCGTCCCACAGTCCAAAGACATGCAACATTTGGCTACTCAGCTGTTCCAACGTTTCAAGGAACTCATCCAGTTCAAAGTGCTGAGGTTCATCATGATAGAAAGATGGTTGTGGATCGAGTCATGACGTGGTGTGGACTCCAGCACTGTCAGGCTCAGAGACAGAACTTAACACACACAGAGTCACACCTGATGTGATGAGCACCATCCCCAACACCGCACCTGAGAGAGGGAGAGATGGGAGTGAATTGGAGTACTCTGGTATATGACACTGAATATAAAATAATAAATCTAATATTCTGTGCTTTACTGTCATTTTAACAAGGATGATATCACCAAGCGTGTGTATCTAGACTTTTGAATGTTATTAAAATACTTAATCACTTCTGCAATCCTTCAGCCTGCTCTCCTCAATCAACTGGAACAGGAAGGAAAAACACATGAATCATAAGCTTTATAACACTCAGACCTACTTTTCCCTCCAATTTCCTCCCCGAGCAGTTTCCCGGTGAACATCGTGAACACGAGGCTGAGTGAGTTGACCGTCGGGACAGCCAGAGACAAATCTGTAACATCCGACACCACGCGAGTCAATCACATCTCTTCTCCATCAGACACGAGAAGCGTTTATGTTCATCATCGTCATGAACCTCATAAATCTCCCTTTTACCTCAAATGCATTGGATTTCTGGTCACAGGAGGACCAGGTGTAAAAAGTGTAACAATGCAAAGATGTGTGAGTGACCTGTTGTAGCGAGGGTGAGGTAGAAGACGAGAGAGCCGCTCTGGTTCAGCAGAAATGGCACCAGATACTACACAAACAACAGAGACCTTTTAGACATGAACTTTTGAATCCCTGAAGTATATAAAGGCATGAATCCATTATTTCATAACCTGTCAAGTACACTAGTGCCTGTACGACATGCAGGCTTAGGCCCGTCTAAAGAAATGCTGAAGACAAAAATACCTTTAAAAATGATCAAAATTAAGTGTTTCTGCATCTATAAAAATATTATAAAGGGGAGTTAACAGTAATCAGTGAAACAAATACAGAAAATAGTATTCTCAGTGCACAGTGGGTCCAGTTTAATATGGAAAAGCGTTCCTGAGGATCGTGCAGGAGTTTTTATGAAGACTGTGAAGATAAGAGTGAGGTTGAAACGTTCTACCTTGACATTGAGGAACAGAAACTTGACTTCAGACAGGAACTGTGAGATCTTGTCTCCTTTCTTAACGTGTTCGATGCCCTCGGTTCCTTTTCTGAGGAAGGGGTTGGTGGCTCCCCATAACGCAGCGACCAGGAGAAGACACAGCACTTCCACTGCACAAAAAATGCCCCCCATCACCCTTCACATTCCATCACAAGGTCTCTACTGGACAAACTTGGGTCTCACTGGGTGTGATGATGTCTGTTTGGGTGTGTTTCTGAAGGAGGAACTGGCCTGGTGGGATTATTACTGTGGTGTTATCATCTCTTCATCTTTCCAACCATGGGCACCATTTAAAAGGGATCAGAACTGTTTGATTTTACAAATCAATACATCATTGGAAAAACATACTTTGGCTCAATAAGTTTATATTACAGTACAGTGACAGAATAAGGGGAGGTTTCAGGTCTTAAAACTTTTTGTACTTTATTTATTTTTTATTAAACAAATAGTGTGTGTTTAGATCTACTTATTTACTACCTATTTATATTTTGGTATCCTCCATCAGAAAACTTGTAGTTTATTTATTTATTTATTTTTAATTGTTATTATTCAGACGCCCCCTTCCACCAAGTGGATTGATCCGTTACCATGGAAATGACGTGGCGGCCATTTTTTTTTAAAAGCAACGACGCGCAGACTCTGGTAAAACGTAACGTAAGTTTTTCTGAGAGGAAAATATTTATATCTGTGTTTACAGTTTTAACAAATAAATATATATGTTTCAGACACCCCCATGCTTGCTATTGCTATTCAAACACCATTTTTGCCCTTGAAAGTGCTGTAAAGTGCTATTTAGTGACGGAAGTGCACAATTTTAGTCAGTATTCCTGGTAGGCAGCTTTGCAGAATTATTTTAAATCTCCACAGAAATAAAAAATAGATTTAAAATACATAAATTATGAAAAAAAATGTACATGCTTAATGTTAAACGTTGAAACACTTACCCACTGAGACCATTTCTTCTGATATCTGCGCCGGGCAGTGCGCCTCAGTCAGCAGGAGTCACAGCGACACCCAGCGGCTTGGAGATTACCAAAAAAATATATATATATATATTTCTTTCTCTCTTTCTTTCTTTCTTTCTTTATAGCACAGTGTTTTGTTACATACAAAACGAACAAGTTACAGGGGGATCGCAGTGGAGTGTTTGAGAATAAAGTGAGAGAGGACAGAATAAGAGAGTTTGGGAAGGTGTAGAAGAGGGGTGAAAGAAGTTTGTCCTGTCATCATCATCATCATCTCCACACCTGGTTCACTGTCCTGAACATGTGTATGCTTTTATTGGAAAAGTATAAAAAATTATAAACTGTAGAGGAATAACACATTTCTGACTTTTTTCAACTGTGTGTGTGTGTGTGTGTGTGTGTGTGTGTGTGTGTGAAAGAGAGAGAGGATAGTTATAATGAGAATGATAATAATAATAAATTTTCATTTTAAACTCGCCACCACCGTGGACATCATAACTCTAAAGACTTTTAAGAAAAACTCCACTCTGGAACACATATGAAGCACATTTCTATTCTTCTCTTTCTGTTGACTTTAACAGTTGTTAATCTGGTGTAAATTTGATGGCTGGTGGTTAGTGTTGTAGTTTCCTAATTCTCATGAGAAAATTGCGTTTGTGTGCAGCAGTGATTTATTTTTTACTCCTAGTGCATTTAATAGGAGATAAAAATACAAACATGCTTTTCACTTTCCAGTGACATTCAACATCACATAATTAAGGACTCCAGTGTAGAAGTAGTGGAGACGTCAGTCTCAGTTCGGAGGGATCTACAAGACGGGGAGAGGACGACTTCACTTCCTCTCTTTAGGTTTTCAGCAAGGGCTGATAATTCCACTGCAGCCCCATCAGCAGGTATGCACACAGCATTAAATCCCAGCGAGGAGCACGTCAGAGGAAATGGTAAAACCAAAATGCTCATTGAATAAGAAATCTTTAATTTCACTGCATTACAAACATCATGTCTGGCATCTTAAAGACAAGTCACTACAAATATTTCTTTCGGTTAACCCTCATGCTTCACAGTGCTGCATTTTACTTGAGAAGGAGTGGTATTATGTTTCTGATTATCTGGAATTACAAGAAGATATATTTTAACTGGATTATCTGATACAAGGAAACAGTTCATGGTGGATAGTTTGTTTTATGCACAAACCTCCCTCCCTTTATCAGAGTCGATACTAGAAAAAAAAACACACACACACACACACAAAAGCATGTTGACACATGGAGAGATGATTTTTTTTCATGTTGGATGATTCAACATGACAAACACTGTGGAAAAAATGCAGCCAATTCCAGGTTTCATGCAATCATTCAGAAAGGTAATCCACAGGTCTACAAAATGAGGTGCTCCAAAGCAAATTCTGTCTCAGGGACTGTTCAGTGTATTATTGTTCATATGAATCACATTCAAGTGAAATAAAAGTCAAGCGTTTCAAACTCTCCTGTTACACATGGACATATTTATGAACATATATCTTCTTTATCTGGAGGTTTTAACTTACATTTTGCTAAAATATGTTTGATAGTGTTTGTTAAAATGTTTGATGCTTGATGAAAGACTGCTGTTTCACTCTGGTGCGAATGTGTAAAAGAAAATAAAACACGGTGAGAGACATCCATGAATGAAGAGGAGTGAGACCCATCACAGTACAGTGGGAAATTAGTCAGAAATGATTCATTTTGAGTTATTGATACCATTTTGTTGCTGATATCCTAAACTTTAAAATGATACCAAATGTTCTAACACATGTTGCTAGTTTTGGAGTAGCTAACCAAAACCTGGCAGGAATTCCTAGCCTTTTAATCATGCAACTCTGGAGTTTTTATAATTTACTAATTTCCGACTTAATACCCACTTTTCTTTAATGAGTCACAAATAAGAGGCGAATCAGTCACTGTGGATGAAAAGCTGTTCTTTAAAAGCAAGCGAGGAGGTCATGGTTCAGTGTGTTTATGTGTGTGTGTGTGTGTGTGTGTGTGTGTGTGTATATATATATATATATATATATATATATATATATATACCCACGCAAGCATGGGGAGAACATACACACTCCACACAGAAACGCCCTCGCCGAGCTCAGGACTTGATCCCAAGACCTTGCTGTGAGGTAGACGTGCTAGTCACTACACCACCATACCACCAACTTCTACTTCTACCTCAGCTGATTCAGTTTTGTGGGCATCAACAAATACACACCAGCAGATATTTCCAGGTGATTAAAGGTGTTCATCAGAGTACAGAAAGGTCCTGTGTGTAGAAAGAAAAATCAGGAGCTTTTCACACTTTTCTAAATGCAGAAGATTTTTAATCTTAGTTTTGCATCACATAAAAAACAAGCAACTTTACTTAAAAATGAAAAGGTGCTCAATGTTTTTTAGATTTTTTTACAACAGAATGTACAGTTTGTAAGCATTTTATTAAAATCTATACTTGAATAAATTTTTCATTAAAAATAATAAAACTGGCAGCTTTAGTTAGTTATATAATACCTCGTTTATTACCGCAGCAGTTTTACATTCTGAATTGGGATTGGTCAGAAGGTGTTGATGAATTTCGGAGAAGGTCCAGCAGCAAATTAGGGTTGTATTCATGTTCTTATTGTTTCTATAGTAACAGCTCATTCACGGGTCGGATGGTTCATGTAATCACAGTAAAAACGCATCATCAATGAGAAGTTTACTGTAAAGAGATGTGAGTATTTATCATTTATGGAAGGAGAGTCTCCAGTGTCAGCAGTAAAGCTTTTATTTTAATGTGCTCAAGAGAGAGAGAGAGAGAGAGAGAGAGAGAGAGAGCAAGAGAGAGATGAGGCGTATCTGTGGACATGTATATCTGCTGTAATGTAAGTGAGAAAAGGACTTTTAGTCATTACAGAGTAATAAATCTAACAGAATTTAGCCTAATGTGTAATTTTTAAATACATTTAACTTAATAAAAGATAAATCACTGTGCAATAAAAGGTATAAAACCTCAGAAAGATGATGTTTTGTGAAAATAAGGGACTTCAGAGAAATAATAAAATTCTGTACAGCAGGAATTCAGTGCTAAACAGATTTAAAGACTTTACAGGGTTTTTACAACACAACTTTCGAAGGAAGTAAAGGAAATGTTGGGAGAGTTTGAGCTGAGAATAGAAGGAGACGTGCCGAAATTATCATTCCTGAGCCAAAACAAAAACCAACCCACACCCAAAGCCTGTCGCTGTCACCTTAGTCACAGCAGGAATGACTTGTTCTGGTGTGTGTGTGTGTGTGTGTGTTTTCTGTTCTCACTTGATGGATTGAAAACGATCCCAGGTTACACAATAAGGTCTGTCTAAAGACACAAAAATGAAGGTTTCATGCTTCATTCTCTCCTCCAGGGCGTTTCTCAGGGTAGTACATACAGAGCAGTGCTCGTTTATCATTCCACCCAGTCCCACTGCAGCATAGGGACCAGGATCCAGAGGAAAACAACCATTGAATAACAGCAAACTCTTCATCTTCCCAAAGTATTCCAGATCTCTTATCACCACCACCATAATTATATGACTCTTCACCACAGAAGGAGCCTTCACGCACAAGATGGAATTACGCACATATTTAAATACTGTAGACAACGTCCTCAGCTTTAAAATCATCCAAACGGTTTGGATTCAAAACTATAACAAAAAAAAAGTTTTATGTAATTTATTCACAAAACGTTTTAGAAAAGAAAAAAACTATTTACTCAAAAAGTCAGTTTGGGGCATTCAGACTTGCTTCGTGGTGATAGGTTATATTTTTAATAAGGAAAGCGAGAGAGAGAGAGAGAGAAGATTCTCAGGAAGTTGCTAAAACATTTCCAGGCGCTGGAGACTCCTTCCATAAACACTTCTTATGGCGTTTACGTCCCAATCCAGAGGGGCTTATATTTTATCTCATTTATACACCTGGGCAGTTGAGGATAAGGGCCTTGCTCAGGGGCCCAACACTGGTACAGCTTAGTAGTATTGGGGCTTGAACTCCTGCTGTTTTAATCAGTAGCACTGGGCCTCCAGAGCCTTGCATAAATAAATGGCCCCTTATGGAAAATTTCACCCATCAATGATTTTTAACTTTATCTAATCAAACACGCATTTCTTTCACACTTCCTTCCTGGTTTTTGTTTTTTCCCTTCACAGAGCATCCATTCAGTTTTTTGTATGATGTCATCAATTCCTTTCAGCTTCATTTATTGTTCTGTTTATTTTTCACAGACATAAAACATTCGGTGGAAGTAAAAGTTGGCTTTGATAACCTCAGCACGTTCTAACTGTCGCATACTTCTGTCACAATGAAAAGTTCTGCCCCTGAAGTTATTTATTAAACAATTCACTTGAATGTTGATTTCTCTCTCCCGTAATGTAAGTTTTTTTTAACGCAGTGTGTCGTTTCAAATGTGCAAGCAAAACCTGATGCGTTCTCTGCATTAGAGTAAAGTACAAGGCTTACTAGTTGGAATTCAGGACGATGTAAGCGTGAGAAGTGAACTGAGCGGTGGCTGATCCTGGGCCTGAGCCCAAGGTAGTGTAATAAAAGTCTCAGTGCGGGAGCAACTCAATCTGTTTCAGCGTGTGTGCAGTGCCGTTGGTTAAAGTGCTGTTGGAAAGACGACGATTTCTCTGCATCTTGATCACAAGGACAATCAAGCAGAGAATCAGCAGTAAGCACAGAACACAAAGAACAATGATGGATAAAGTTCCATAGTTTCTGCCGTCCTCTCCACCTGGACAACGAAACAAAACTAATCATTAGTACCTCAAAGTGTTTGTTTACACACAGAGAACACAGACCCTAACAACCGCGTCTCCATCACGTGATCACGGAGCTTATTCTTTGGACATCACCTTGTTTCTTTTTTTGCTAGATACACGTGAGAAATATTTTGACACGTCAGATTTGTTGTTGGAGATTTATGTCACGACATGCAAACCTGGTGCAGTTACACATACTGTAGCTGTTAGTTAGTATCAACCCTACTGTGGGGATGTTATTACCTTATCATATCATGTTCCCTTTTGTATTGCTATGAGCACAAGTGCAGTGTGTGTCTGCTTTACGGTTCTCCGGATGTAAATAAATACTTCACCAGATGTTTTCCATCAACAGCAGGATCAACAGTCACAGTAATTACAGCAACAGACCCAGTGATAATGATCATATTTCCTCCACTCTCTATAGTGTGAATGTCCTCCTAAAATCCTCATATGAGGGCCATTGGGTAGTACACTTTTGATAAAGTTTTTCCTGTTTGAAGAAGTTGATCAAGTTCAGTATTTATCAGGTGGGAAGGAACAGGAGCAGTGCAGAGACAGGGTAGGGTTCGGGGCTTTGGAGGTTATTTACATCATTATACAGTATTTAAAGACACTCAGGGCCACTCACAAGATAACCGCTCAGGTACGGGGTACTGTATATATATATATTTAATTTGGACAGTGTGTCCTGTACAGACGAGTGTAAAAACTGAAAAGTGAGACATAATCCTGAAGGAATGAGAAGTGAAATTGTTCAGTCTGGTGGTACACGCACTATATTAGGGTTAGGGTTGTATTTCTAATGCATTGTAATATGTTATTGTTTCTATAGTAACAGCTCATTTACAAGGACTTCTACAGCACATCAGAACTTATAATAATAAACCAGACAGTCAATTTTACTTTTTAGGACTGCTGAAAGTCCACTCTATAACTTTTGAGAGAAAAAAACGTTGTTGTGCGTGTTTAATTCTCCCTCACGCTTTTAAAATCAGGTCAAATTTCGCTCTCATTATTCCATACAGGGGCGGCACAGTGGTGTAGCGGTTAGCATGTCCGCCTCACAGCAAGAAGGTCCTGGATTTGAACGCTGAGCTCGACGTGGGCATTTCTGTGTGGAGTTTGCATGTTCTCCCCGTGCTTGTGTGGGTTCCCTCCTGGTACTCAGGTTTCCTCCCACAGCCCAAAAACATGCACATTAGGTTAAGTGGCTATTTTAAATCACCCCTCAGTGTGAATAGATGTTTGTTCTAAAGGATAGGTATTTTATAACACATGTTTAGTGTATATAATATTATACACATTAATAATAATAATAA
>JAQMYF010000027.1:1658092-1674580 GCA_030014195.1 Neosilurus mollespiculum
TCTCTCTCTCTCTCTCTCTCTCTCTCTCTCTCTCTCTCTCTCTCTCTCTCTCTCTCTCTCTCTTGCTCTCTCTCTCTATCTATTTATTAATCTATCTGTCTCTCTCTATCTATTTTTTATCTATCTCTGTCTCTCTTTCTGTTTGCCTCTCTCTGCATAATTTTTATCTTTTTGTCTGTCTGTCTGTCTCTCTGTGTGTCTTTCTTTCAATCTGTCTGTCTGTCTCTATATTGCTCTCTCTTTCTTTCAGACTCTCTGTATTTCACTTCTCTTTCAGTTTTGTAACACCCCCTCCGACTACTACCAAACACATACACATTGAGTTTGTTTAATCTTTTTATACCACGTTTACCCCCTGGTCTAATCAAACCCCTCTTTTACGTGCACACACACACACACACACACACACACACACACACACACACACACACACAGACACACAGGTGCGTGCATGCACACACTCCTCTGATGTCACTTCAGGTCATCCAGGCTCACTGTTTGAAAGAAAGGTGATCTGAACCCCCTCCATGACCTTAAGCCTTTAATGGGTAGAATAAACGAGTGTACATGCTGTAATGTCGTTTTTTTTTTTAAATGTTCTAATGGTGTTGTGTTTGGAGTTTTCCAAGAAACGGTTGTGGCCTGTGGTCTTTCATAACAGTCACTTGTTTGTGAGCACTCCATCTTTTCCATCAGCTCCGTTTCATAACGCAGTCCCTGTTTATTGTTTTAAAACCAGACGTGTATTTTTAGAAAATCAAAACCTTACTTTGAAAGAGAGCTCTGGCTTCAACACAGACGATGGCTGCACCTTAGATCGACTTCATTCTCACCGGAATTGTTCGGCTGTTAGTGTGTTTACAGTCGGCCTGCTACTCTGATCATTACAGTAATACATGTACTCTCTCTCTCTCTCTCTCTCTCTCTCCCCCTCTCTCTGACTCTGTCTCTCTCTCTGTTCCCCCCTTTCTCTTTGACTCTCTGTCTATCTCTCTAGTCATTTGAACAGAGTGTTGTGCCTGAGGATCACACGGATATACAGGAAGTAATCAGCTCCATCATCAGCGTCCTGTCCAAACGCCACAACAGCACGCTGCTGCTGGCCATCCGAGAGGTCAAAGTTGAAACACAGGTCATGCCCCCATCGCTGGGTGAGTAGGAGGGGTTCCTTGTATTTCTGCGCACTGAGGGATCTGATCTGTTAAAACTAGATCCACAAGTTTGTTATAAAATCAGTTATTAGATAATCATTTAAACAAGGATGGAATTGTGGGAATTCATGTGGTGAACGCAGGAAGCATAAAAAATAATGAACACCCGTCTGCCAAGGAATGCTTCCTACCTGGAGTGATGCTTTTTTATTAAATACCCCACTCACACACTGCCCTCTCTCCTCTGTGTAGATTACCTGGTCCCACTGCTGTGTGTGCTGTTCTCCGTGTTGTGGATCTCCTGCACGGTGGTGTGTGTCTGCTGGTTCCGAAAGCGCAGGACAGCAAGAGAACATATCGACACGCCAGGGGAGGAGGGCATCAATAACCAGCGAGCGCCGTTTCTGAGCATCCAGCGCTCTTATAGAGACGACAGGAAGAGTGTGACGTATCCGCTGGACAGGATCGGAGACGGAGCAGAGAAACGGGACGAAGAGGAGGACGACGACAGAGAGGAAGAGGGCAACTCCAGGCTGGTGGTGGATAAGTGCCCTTCCTTAAAGTACACTAAAGGAGAGGTAGTGTATACCGTGTGCACCGCAGCCCAGACACATCCTTTACGGACGCACTACAGCACCAAAGACAACCGGTGTAAAGACGTGAACTGCCGGGAGCGAGTCAGCGATGGCTGCGTATGAGCAAAACTGCCCGGAGCGATTCCAGATTCTTCACTCTTCCTCTTTCTGTTTACACTTTTGTGTTTCTATTTACGTTTTGTAGGTATAAGAGGACTCGTCTCTGTGACCTGGTGGAAAGGTTGGCAGCTCGGCTTTTGATTTGTAATTTAGGATTTTTTTTTTTTTTTACTGAAACGTGTAATACGTGACGTTAGAGTATTTCCCTCTAGTGATCTGTTGGTGTGAAGTTTCCACCAAAGTTATGTTTATATTACTGTTTTTACATCATCTGATTGCAGTCATAAATTTACCATAAGCAGTGAGCGATATGGAAAAAGATTCCATCACAATACTTCAACAATTTATTTTTATTATTTATTATTTATTTTGTAAATAAAAACAGTTCAGTGCCGATTTAATTCAGATATAGTACAAGAAACATTCAGGATTTGATTTTAGATTTAAACTTTGGCCTTCGATACAGTAACTACATGTTTTGTAAAAGAAACAACACAGTCGTGAGAAAACTTCACAGCGTTAACAATTTCAGTTTCAGACTTTACACATCAAATAAAAACAAGGTTTACTCAGTTTTAAGATTTTCCCGTCTTTATAAACCTGAACAAAAAATTCCAACTAATATTAAACTTTACAGGAGTTTGCATGTTCTCCTTGTGCTTGCGTGGGTTTCCTCCAGGTACTCCGGTTTCCTTCCACAGTCTAAAAACATGCACAGTAGACTGATTGTCTGTTCCAGATCGCCCCCAGGTGTGAGTGTGAATGGTTGTGTGTGTGTTGGCCCTGCGATTGCCTGGTGAGCTGTTCAGGGTGTACCCCGCCCTCGCCCAGAGTCGGCTGAGTGGGGCGTCAGCCTCCCCGCGACTCTAATTAGGATTAAGCGGCTTGATAAAACTTTACACTCAATTCAAAATGATGTCATAAAAATAAAGTTTTAACAAGAAACAGAAAAAAAGAGAACGATAATAAAGAAATAAAGTTTAGTCTTCTGTTTATTTATTTTGAATTTGACAGGCAGTTGTTTAAGACAAAGCATTACGATTATATATTATTATATCGTATCGTATCGTCCACGGCTTGGTGAGGAATACAGTAAAATTATGCTTCAGTAAGTCTTTAATACAGAAATAAGACGGAATATCAGTTCATCCTCCTGTGTTCAGTCCTGACGAGGTGATGATCGTTAATAATAAACGTCAGGATGCTGTTTCCTGATCTCATCCCTGACCGGATCAGAACATGAGGGTTTTAGGTTCATAGTCTGGAAGATACAGAACACGGAGATGACAGGATGAAAAGGGAACGGTTCGAACCTCTTTCATCTCATCATCTGTGTGTAATAAACGCTTCAAGTGTGTAAGGTTTGGTTCCTGCGCTGTATGATGTTTCGGTGTTGCTTTTTACAGATTCACAAAGGAAGACTGTTAAATGAATTAATAAATAAATAAATCCATGTGTACATGTGTAAATAGGAAAGAGTTATAGCTGTGTATATTTGAGATTAGTAACTTAAGAGACTTTATTATTATTATATTATTATTAATATTAATACTAATAATATTTCTGTTTAATATCTCTGCTCAATTTTTTTTTTCTAATATTGTCATTCCTATTATTTAAGTTGCTTCGATGCTTCCTAACGAAGTTGGTATGAATATCTGAACCCTTGTCGATCCCAATGTTTGTGGTCTTTTTTGCTTTGTTCTGAAGTCTGTAATCAGGTCTCTGTCGGACTTGCTGGAAAGAATTTTGTTCAAATGAAACCATTTTACTTCACAAATCAGTCTGTTTCCTGTTTTCAAATGATGTATCGCTTCAAGCATTTGATGACTTCTTTTTCCTCCTGGACACGAGCAGGTGTTTTTTTATTATTTTTTTATTTTATTTATCCTCAGAAATTCTGTTGGTTTATTGATTCACTTTTTTTTTTAACTTTGTGAGACATTTTGGAACTGAAAGCATTTCAGAATTTATCGTAGTATGTATACACACACACACACACGGCTGTACATGATAATGGGTAAAACAACTCAAACGTAAATCATGAAAATAAAAATCTTAAACAGTTATTTTATTTAATTGTGTGACTTTGTTTTTGGTCTATTTTTTTTCACATATAAAGAACACAACAATATATAGAGTGCTGCAGCATTCACACTAATAAATAAATGAAGAGCTGAGAACCACAGTGGTCTAACCTACAGAAATCTGTTTTTGGAAAAAATGACATTAAAGTTTCTGTGATATAAAAGGGATAATGCTCACCATATGATTGAAAGTCATAAGTTATAGGAAGGAACCATTCTGCCACCCATAGACCACATCCACATCTGTCAGAATATCACCTTATCTCAGTTTTCTGTTTTTTTGGGGGTTAGACCATTGTGGCTCTCACCTCTCCATATATATTACTGCTGTAAGTACTGCCCTTACAGCAGTAAGCCATGAAAATGTAGAATGATGTTTTTGAGTCTCAGACAGTATTAATGATGATGACGAAGATGGTGTCTGGAACGTAAACAGAGAAACATGGGATGGACATAATGGTTTGAGATTCTCAGTTTGTATATTTATGTGAATGGATGTTTTGTTCCCTTAAAGTGCTTGTGGGATGTGTAACTGTGTAATCCTCTTCCCTGGAGTTATGGACAGGATTTTCCCCTCCTGGAGTCTGGGATTCTTCCATTCCAGCACTGAGTCTGACCTTGAAATGTGATTCATGACTTAAGCATTGCTTTGAAGGATTAAGCGACTACACCAGGGCTGACGTAAGCATTTTTAAAGTGCTACCTTTCCACAGGAAGCTTGCATTATGTTTACATTTGCTTATTTGGCTCGTTTACACATGAATCCGAATCTAAAGCAGCCATATGAGTTTTGGGTTTTACTCAAGGACCTCAAGGACAAAACAAGTCTATTTAAATTTATACCACAAAGCCGCTGACGCAGATGAAAGACTGTAATTGCTGGTATGATGTGTTTATTTAACGTTTCCATAAGGAATGTGCAGTGTCAGTACTTTATAAGAGTCAAAGGTAAATCTGTTTACATTTTCTAACAAGGCAATTCCATCTCGCCCCACAAATTTGCATTCTGTGGTTTCTTAGAAAGTTGTGGTTTTGCTGTTAGCTTCGAGAGTAAACAGAGGCTGGTGAGGTGACTGTTTACAGGTGCTCCAATGTAAGGAGCTCTAACAAAGGCAGGTACACTCTGAACAGCTTGCCTGTCTATCACAGAGCAACACACAACCATTCACACTCACACCTAGGGGCTATTTGAAACAGGCAGGTAGCCTCATGTGCATGTTTTTCGACTGTGGGAGGGAACTGGAGGAAACCTATGCAAACACAGGGAGAACATGCAAACTGCCTTGTTGGGCGGGAACCCTTCTTGTTGTGAGGCGGACACACTAACCACTACACCGCCTTCCTATAAAGTGTTATCAAAGAATATAAATTGTTTATTTATACAAGAAGCCTTCAGTGTTAGCGTTTTATCTCAATCTTTTGGCACAAGAAAATCAGCAGGACAGACGAGTATACGATACGAGGTTTAAGCATCAACACCACCAGGCTGCTGCCGCCGGGCCTTTGGGTCAGGACCTTAACTGTCGGTCCAGTCGACCCACATCGATGGCACACAGAAGCGAGAAAGGTGAAAAAGAAAACAGTGATCTGTTTATAGCTGCTATTATATGAGTGGGATATCATACTGTAATAAATAGAAATATTAAAATTGTATAATGAATATCCCTGCCAGATTTCTGTGTTTAAGAGGAATAAAAACATGTCCTGAAATATTTTATTCCTCTTATACACCAGAGGTTTCCAACCCAGGTCATGGAGGTGCTTTCCCTGTTCTATCACTCCCACTTCAAATCAGGTTAATTAGCTAATTAGTTAAAGCAGTTGTGCTGGGAACCAGGAAAACACCAACACACAGTCAGGGGGTCCTCCAGGACCCGGGGTTGGGAATCTCTGTTCTACACCACAGCCCTCACTAGTCACAATATTCTGTTTATTCTTTTCTTCACAGCAGTTCTGAAAATACCATAAACGCCCACAGACACAGAAAACAACTGTAAGAACCTGAAATTAAACATTTTATTCATACTCTTCCCCCAGTTTGAAAATGGAGACAGGCAGAACATTGGCACCTAAATAGAAGAAGTGGGCGGGGCTTCGGGTGAGATTCGAGTTCCGGGCTGTTAGTGAGTTTGTTTGAGGAGTTAGCTTCGATGCTAACCGCGATAGCAGGGTTCGAAAAGGGCTGAAGTGAACACGTCGAGTGAAACGAATGTAACAGATAAACACAAGTCGACACTTTCTGTGAAGTAACCGAGAAAAAGTTCCGGAGAATCATCCCACACACCCGACATTTCCCTTCCCTCTCACCCGCCTCAGCTGTCCGCCATCTTGTTTCTATCTCACCCGCTAGAACACCCGCCGCCACCATTCACCTCCTTCCTGCTCTTCCAGCCATTATCTCCTCTCAAAGGTCAGAAGAGTTTATTTACTATTACTAAATGTTATTAAAAACGATGTGGCTCAATAAAACAATTGTTTTAATTGAGAGTGAAAATGTTAAAACGCCCGTTAATTGCCTCATTAGGACGATTAGCATTAGCGTGAGGTTTCAGTCACGCGCTTCGTTTGTAGCATAAATGCTAACTTTCGGAGTGATATTTATCACTTTTATCGCGTTTTAAACGATGTTTATCATTGTTTTTATAATTGTGTTTTGTTATATTACTTTAAACTTGTGTTTTCTGTTAGTTTTATAGTTTGGTTGAACACAACATTCTCAGCATCACATATTCAAATATCAGTGCTCAGTCGATTTCTATATAAATATCTACATAAACACACAAATAAAGGTGTTTTGTATGAATTTCTGATTCAAACTGCATGTCATAGTACTGCCCATGAATTCAGGGGAAGACATTCGTTTGCGCAGAAATGTCGCCAAGTGACGTTACGCGCGTCATGCATATATTTGCATATACATTAATGTTTTGCATGTCATTTACATATCAAAACGGAATAACCAGGAAAGGCTGATGCCAAGCTTGCAAGGTGGTAAACAACACGTGTTAACAGCGAGGAAAGGGAATGAGAAAAGAAAAGAAAAGAAAATGTGGGTGCTTACTTTGACAGATGTTTGTGTCCATGCACAAGAAAAATCCACCAATCATGCTGATTGACAGTGTGTGTAATACATCAGCAGGATTCCTTTAATCGCCTGTCTGTCGTTCGGGGCTTAGAAATCCCATGATTTGATGGTGACTGATATTCCAGTGTGTTTGTGCGACGTGTCAGCACCGCTGAAGTGTAATATGTTTACACAAGGCTTTCCGAGTTATACCGTTAAGCAGAGTTTGGACATGCAGGCGAAAGAATTTGCAGAGTCTGGTTTTTAATCATAGCAAAAGAATTCAGCCGTGCAGAGCCATCTATCTGTCAGTTCACCTTATCGCACCTCCAGCCAGATGTGTGTGCAAGAATCTTTACTCCGCAGAGAGATAAACAGAACGAAAGAAACACACACAGAGAGAAGGAGAGAGATAACAACACACAACACTTTATTTATTTATTTATTTATTTATTTTAGCCTGTATAGCAGATGTACAGGGAAGTGTGTGTTTTTTGAAACTGTAGATTTAAACCTGTAATGACAAACTCGTGACTTGGGTGACCTGCTCTCTCTGGATCTGTGTGGATTTCCTGTTATCTCCTGCTACACAGATGAATCAGCCTTTTCCCTCCCTCCCTCCCTCAACACTGAAGCCTCTGACTGCGTTAATTGTGAAAGGAAACAGCTGCTGAGCGCAGCATCTGGAGGATTAAGAAACCAGGCTTGTGTTGACATTTGCTCCCGTACCGAGTAAATGCCGGCGGTGTGTAAAACCGCCGAGCAGCTGCTTAGTACGTTAAGCAAATCTCTGTGTAACAGTGCGTTCTGTAGGCTTGAACTTAATATTACCAGTATGTGCCAGTGTAACTGCTCGTCAGGTGTTGAACTAGTTTAACTATCAGTAGTTTATATCATTGAACTTGTTTATAGGACATTTATGGAAGGAGTCTCCAGTGTCAGCGCTGTCAGTAACGGTCAACAGGTAAAGCTGTAACTGGAAATGATCCGATTCTGCAGAACGCTTTACTGCCGAACGCTGTAGATTCCATATCATATGCGAACTGTTTTCTTTAAATCATTCTTGTATTTTGCACTGCTGGGAATTCCACAGGTCACTTTACTTTACCATTGCACTTTGCAGGATTTCTGCTGTTATCCATATCTGCAGTTTTTATATTTTACTCCTGTGCTGAGCCAATTGCAACGATTGTTCTTTGTACATTTGCTGTGTACTGAATGACAAAGTCGTCTAAGTCTTTTTGATAAAGTTGCTGACAAATAAGCGAACGCGGATAAAAACACGACTTATTGAGGCGGTAAATAGACACAAGATGAAAATCCTTTTCTCCCTTTCACAGTAAACGCACTTGGATCTGTTCTCCGCCGGGTTTCACTGCCGTGACTCTTTATTACAACATACTTTATAAAAACATCCAGTTTCATGTTTCTCATCGCACAGAGCCGAGATTTATTTTTACAAGCAAAAATGAAGTCACGGACAAGTCAGGGCTGATGAAGGCATTCTGGTGTAAATATGTTTTTATATGTTTTATGGGTTCTGTCCGCCTGCAGTTTATAGAAAATTTCAGTCATATTAAATTTACGTGAGTTTCCTCCTTCATTCGTAAAGGTACTCCATCATCCATAACTTTTATTTGTTGTTTTATACCTAAATGTTTTAGTAACACAGATTTCCACTTGCTAATTTAAATTCAAATTCTAATTTTATTTCTCACCTACAATACACAGTACAACATGTAGTGAAATGCTTATTACGACTGTCCTAAATTTGAAGAAGAATTAAAACTGTCAATGTCAAGAAGAATAAAATATCAATAACTGTTTGAAAACAAAATATTACATTTATATAAATATTAATATAATGATAAATAATACGGTGTGTAACGTGTCGGTGCAGTATGCAGTATTTTTTAGACATTTACTTGCAGAACGCTGAAGCTGGGGCTTTCAGACTTAGTATGCTCGTTCACTACTATGAGCGCTAGGATGAGTTTGTGTATGAGTGACCTTGACCTACTTTTCAAGGTCACAGAGGCAAACCTGTATATTAGGTTTCTGGACATTTATTTGCTGCGTGCTGAAGCTGGGGCTTTCAGACTTGCTGTGTGTGTTTTATATTGGCATCTTATGAAATGGTCCTTGCGGCAGGAGCGTCTGGGCCCCTGTGGTCGATTTTTTTTTTAATTTGCCTTTTAGATCTTACAATTACGCTAATCAAGACTATCTCGTGACACTATCCTTTTTTCACTAGAATTATTGTTGCCCTGTTGAAAAGAGGAATCCGTACAGAATCCAGTCGAAAGTTTCTGATGTTTGCTCGTTTGAGTTGTACTGTCGGTTTTCCTTATTTAAGACTTGTTGGCTGTGTGGTAGCCAGCGACAGGCACGGAACTCATTCAGGAAGTTAGGATGCTAATCAGTAGGGATCACAATCACCAGGGACCGATTTGTATCTCAGTTCTGTTGATATCACTTTGAATATCACTAATATGTCGATTTGAAAGTTAGAAATATTTTACATATGATTTGCATAAATTTGCATATTTAGTGTGAAATTATCCACCGATTTAGCTATCCCTGCTGCCTTGTCTAACTCAGCATATTTTTTCTTTGTTAAATTTAAGCCTGTATTTTGGGTCGTATTTTGTAAAGTTGGGTCGTACTACTGCAATAATTTATGTAAACATGAGTCGTGTTCATCCCTCCATCTTGCCGTCCCTCCATAATGACTAAAATAAAAAAACTCCAAAGTTTAAACCTATATTTTTGATTTAATGTCTCTGGTATGCTGCCTGTTATAAATGTTATTTCTAAATAACAAATCAGAGCTCTGATCACACGGCAAACTCCGCCGCCTACCGACCTGTGAATAGTTTATATTGTGCCACCTAGAGGAACACAGAGGAACAGCGACGTTTCTCCACCTTGAATTAAAGCGTATATAATTAATACCATTAAAATAGATTTTAGAAGAAGAATCCTCATGAAGGGACTCGATATTTCCCACGTCTCGACTCCTGATTAAAAGAAGTGAAATGCGCACTGCAGTCATGTCTGTCTCATACGTGTTGCTTTGTCCTCACGCGAGGCCTGTCTCAACGACTCCTCGTACCGTTTTCAGCGTCATTTCCCCTCTAACCTCCAAGTTAATACCTTTACACTGTATTAAATGTGTGGAAAGTGAAATGGAGTGCAGCTTTCGGGAAATAACTGGGCATGTTGTGATCTGCCTTCCTTCTCTCTCTCTCTCTCTCTCTCTCTCTCTCTCTTTCACTTTTTCTTATCTCTCTTTCTTTCTCTGTCACGATCTGTTTTTCTCTCACTGTCTCACACACACACACACACACACACACACACACACACACTACTGTGTACAGTGGATGACACACATCCTCTATGCCGCGTGCCGTGTCAGTCAAGTTTACTACGAATCATCTCAGTTTCTAAGTTGTGCTCATTAATATGAGAAATTTAGTAATTTTTTTTGAGGAAAGAAAAATCCAACAGGGTCCAAAATGAAAGGCACCCATCACTCAGTAAATGAATAAAATAAATGTGTTCTGGGTGAAATATAAATATATATAAACCCCTCAGCTGCTTCTTCAGCTCTTCCTGATGAACTTGAACCCTGGATCGGGCCCGGCGCGGTCGCGTGATGTTTCCTGTTCCCCCACCGGGACCATTTAGAACCAGCGCATTTGTGAAGTGGAGTGTTTCGTCTGTCGAGTTATGACAGCGCTGATGTAGTGACATTTGTCATGCTGCTTCCAGCCTGGCTGCGTGTCTTACGCGCAGCAAAAATAGAACAGGTGCGTATATTTAGCAGAATGCTGCCGAGGGTGACCTCTGAAACGTGCCGCGGTACATCTGGTGGAATTACAGGGATTGCCGGTAGTGGTTGTGATCAACTGCAGGGACTGGGGCACAGACGAAAAACGATGCCGTCACTCGACCACCCCCCCCCACCCCTCTCCCCATCATTCATTCATACCCTCTTCGGACTTAGTGTGCTATACCTAGCGTTAAAAATAAAGGCTAACTCAACTGTATGAAACAACTCGATCAGCGTTCAGGAACACGCGTCAGTCGTAAGCCGTCGTCCGCTACAGATGATTTGCGCGGGCTCGTTTGTTACGTGTCGGATTTAATGTTTGAAGAGAAAATTAAAAAGGTGTCACCGAGAGCCTTGGGTGAAATCATCACACCAGTGTCACAGCCAGGTCCAGGTCATCTGTGTGGTAATGGGCGGGGCAGTAAAAACTTTTAATCCTGAGCTAAATCTGATTCGACACATAATTTATGAAACAATCTTCCCCTGTTACAGCCTGGAATTCTGTCTGTGTTAACGTACGACAGGCGAAAAGCAATAAATGTCATTAAATTTTATTAATCATACCTGAGATGTAGAGAATTCGGAGGTGTGCTCTGAGAATGTTCCTGCAGTAAACAGTCAGAGTTTGATGTGTGTGAACGCGTGCAGTGCGTGTGTATGAGTGTAACGTGAGACTCAGGGTGACACGTGATTTCCGTGCATGTATACACACACACACACTCACCACACACTGAGGATTTTAAGATTCTGTGTAAGGAGAGAAAACTATTGGCACCACTGGACATTTTATCTTTGATATCTGGGACATGAAAAGGCCTGTGTGCTTAACACACCCACACACACACACACACACACACACACACACACCCTATCCATCTCTCCCTTTTTTTGGTAATGTAAAGGAAATCAAGATCTCATGGCCTGAAGTAGCACCGAGACTCGTGTCTGTGTGTGTGTGTGTGTGTGTGTGCGCGCGCAGGTCAAGGTTACGAGCCAGACCAGTTGTTGTCACTTAGACAACTGTCCGAATCTGAATCTCGGCTGTCAGCTGTTGCAATGTGGCCATCAATGAGACATTGCACTTCTGGATAAACAGAAGTGTGTGTGTCTGAGTGTGTGTTGTTGAGTCATTTCTTGGCTTCGGTTTTGTGCAGCCTCTATGAGGTAATGAGAAGTTTATGTAAATTTATTGCTATGAAGACGGTGATTGTGGTCTCACAGGATCTGAAGCTTTAAAAGACTCGCTGTGTCAGCAGGCGGCGGTGGCGATGGTGTAGTTCGTCCTTTAAAACACTGCGTTCTTCATAGTTAAAGGTTTAAAACTCCTCCTGATTAAGAGCTTTATCGAGGTCAGGGCTGAATCGAAGCGTTTTATTATTGTACACAATTTAAACCCTGAAATCCGAACCTGTAATATACGCATCACATCAGGACCTCGCTTCAGTGACGCGCTCTGTGTTGTGTGTGTGGCGGGACGTGTGTCACCTGAAGCAGACGTGGTGTTTAACGTTCTCGGATAATGAACGCTGTCGTGGTGCGTAGGCCTGCTGTCACTGTAGGTAGATGCTGTTATCAGGCGTATGATGTAATGACTTATTAAGAACGTTGGATAACATTCTGTGTAAAACTCTGAAAAACAACATTAAACGAATCAACTTTCTCCGTTCACGAAGCTCTTTGTTTATCTCAGTTTAAACTGGGAAATCAGAGTCCCTCCCACAGCCGGAGTCCACAATCGCTGTTAATAATGAAGGTGTGTGTGTGTGTGTGTGTGTGTGCGCGCGCACGCGCTTTGCATGCTTGTATATGTGTGAAATACAATATCGTTGTGATTGCATGTATTTATAGTTAAAAGCACAACTAAATCCTGCAGCATTTCTACGATAAAGGCGAGACTTGGCGGAGACTCGTCTGCACTGCATTGTGGGAGTTTTCCAGTGCAGCTCCTGCTTAGATTTGTGGGTTTACGAGAAGATAAGCAAACGTCTGCAGTGAAGCTGCATCTCGGAGTTGGCGGTTTGGATGGATTCTGTTTGGTGAACAGAGAGTCGCCTTGTTTTATTGGTACTTAAAATAAATTAGTCTGTAATTAACCACTATCGTTGATTATGTTTTTCTGTGGCCTGGCTTTGGCTCTCGTTGTTTCTCTGGCTCTGATGTAACTTCGAGCCCGAACCCCCCCGTCGTGTCTCAGAGTGTTTCCGCAGCTGTTGCAAACAGTTGCTTGTGGTGTTTTGTTTTCTCGCGGCTCACGCTTTCAGCGCCTCAGTGACTAACCACGGTCATGGACACAGCCTCTTCTTGGCCTCCTGAGACAAATACCAATCTGTGTGTGTGTGTATGTGGGGGGTGTGTGTGTGTGTGTGTGTGTGTGTGTGTGTGGGTGTGTGTGTGGCGGCAGTCCAAGTCCGATATTCATGTCCACATTCAGACATGCACACATCACTGTAATTGTTAAGACTTCTCTATAAACATGGACTCAGAACTCTGCGTTTATAAGCATAAAGGAAATGAATCTGGAGAAACAGTCATGCAGACGCCGCAAATGACCGGCATCAGTTTTGGCCGCGAAGCTGCTCGTTGGTGATTACAGCTTCAACACGTCAGCAGTGCGACATATTAAGCTTTTGTGCAGCTTCTGTATGGTTTGATTTTTGGCTCGTTCCTCATGGCAAAAAAAAAAAAAAGGTTTCGCAAAATCCAATCTAAATTTTCGAGGAGTCGAAGGTCAAAGAAAAGTCCTGAAACAAAGTTATCTTGAATGAAAACGATACCTCAAGTGCCTTTCTAAGGCTTGCCTGAAATAACACGTTACCATCGACAAAATTATCCTTCCATCCATCCGTCTATCCATCCGTCCATCCATCTTCCTCCACTTATCCAAGATCGACTCATGGAGGTAACAGGTCTAAGAGGGAAACCCAGGCATCCTTCTCACTAGTGACTCCCTCCAGCTCCTCCTGGGGGAGGTGTTCCCAGGCCATAATTCTGGGTTTGCCCCAGGGGTATCTCCCAGTTGCGACTAGGAGGCAACCTATTCAGATACCCGAACCACCTCAACAGACTCATTTCGAGTCAGAGGAGCAGTGACTCTACTTCGAGCTACTAATGTCTGAGCTGCTCATCCTGTCTCGAAGACTGAGCCCAGACACACTCCGAAGGAAACTCATTTCAGCCGTCTGTATCGATCTCGTTCTTTTAGTCACTGCTCAGATCTCATGGCCGTGGTGAGGTCTGGAACGTAGATGGACCAGTAAATAGAATACCTTTACCTTTTGGCTCAGCTGATATTTTCATTAACTAAATGAGTGCTACCCTATAAGGAGAAATTGAGACACTCACCAGAGTCCTTTACCTTATATGGAAGGGGGCCTGAGGTCTGTTACATGGGGCACCACACGTGTGCAGTGTGTGATTTGGGCGGGACCTTGGGAAGTCTACCGTGTATATAATACCGTGTAGGGATTTCACTCTGCTGCTGTTTGAACGGCAAGGTTTCCTTTTATGCCCTCTTGAGGTGTTTATCCTGGATTGTTGCCTTGTTCGTTTTTTTCTTCACTTAAAAAAGTTTACCCTGTACGCTGTATATGCGGGTATTTCTCATGCATGGTGCCTGTTAGTTGAACCACCCCAGAAATTATTGCACAGAAGTGCTCCAATATCACGATGCTCCCACCACCGCGCTTCCCTGCGGATATTATATTTTGAGCTCGGGCATGTAAATAGTCTCGTATCGCTGTCTTGTATCACTCTTTCAGGTTGTTGGTGGGTTGTTGTCTCTGTAGCAGTGACTCTGTAGTGAAAGGGCGATATTGCGCTAACGTTCCGTGAACGGCATCCCTTTTATCGGACCTCACTGGGTTTCACCTCCTATGCCTTCAGAAGCATTTTCCCTTTCACTCCAGCGCTATGTAGGAAGATTTCCCAGGAGGCGTGATGGCGTGTTCTTGTGAACGCTTGTTCAACACGCTTATTGAACTTCTGATATCGCCCGTGTAAAGTCTTCGAGCCTCGGGTTTGGTTTCACCTGCCAGATCGCACACCTCAACTCCGCGCCCACATAATACACACGGATTCTCCCTTGAGAATCACAGAGGTCATGTCTGGACTCGCACGCCATCCCATTAAAACGCATGACTCTTAAGGTGTGTGTGTGTGTGTGTTTGTGTGAGTGTGTGTTTTAAAGGCTCATGGGTGCAAATGCATGAAGAATCTTTCAGGGGCACAAACTCACAGTGTGTGTGTGTGTGTGTTCGTTCAAAATAAACGGTGATATGGAAGAAGGGTTGTCATGATTACTTTGGATGTTTGTGCCGAGTGTGTGTGGCTGGCTGGGTGGCTGATTGTGTGAAGAAGAAAACCTTAGTCATTAATCAGTGTCTCAGACAGACTGTTATAAACAAGAATTATTAGGCTGAAGGCTCCACTTAGACAAGGTCCAGTTTTGCGTGCGTCTGCGTGCGTTCCCCTCCTTCAGGCTGTTCTTTTCTCCTGCACTGATGAACGAGGACAGCTGAGTGTTTCATTTCTTATGTGACTGTGATTGTCACTGACAGCAGCGCCCCCTGGTGGACAAAAAAAGTAGACACACTGACACCTTCCCAGCAGCATAGGACAGGAGCGCCAACATGGATAAACGCGCACTGTTTTGTTAGTTTGTCAATTTTGTGGTGATTTTAAAAGCATGGAATGTGTACTGAAAGCTGATTGGCTGACACGTTCTTGATGTAACCCAGTCAACAGCATAAATCCGCTCATGGGTTTGTTGTGATCCTCGGCTCTCTAATTAAGTGCACAAAGTTCAAATCGGCTCATTATTACAGACGTACGTGATACATTATCTACCGTAGCTTTAGGACACAAACGACGGCAGCAGACGTTTGACAGAGGGCGTGTCCCCGCTGATGGGAGACATGTTGAATAAAAGAGACGCCATGCAGGTTTTAAATCATTTCCGTTTAATGCTGTGTTATTGCGGGAGGGCGGAGTCAGCTTCCAGAAGTCTGGGCCAGATAGCATGAAGGTGAGAGACCCGGCGGCGTCATCACAAGTTCATTCATCATCTCGGGTGTGTAATTTTTATAATGATGATGAAAGTTCAGCACCGAGGTAAATCGACGTCCTGGTTACTGTAACATCTGTGCTTTGATTTGTTCTGTAACCAAAACAGACTTCTCTGCTGCTGAACTCATTGCGTACACACGCACGCACGCACACACCTGTACCTGAATACAGGTGCGAATCAAACATCACCCATTTTTCTCTTTCTTGAACTGTCAGATTCAGTGGAACGGAAGTGCCGGGGTTTCTGTCTGTCTGTCTGTCTGTTTTTCTCTCTATCTATTGATTTCTGTGTCTGTCTTTCTGACTCTCTTTATCTCTTTCTACCACTCCTGATGTTGCCCTCATGATGTCTTGATGTTGTCCTGATGTTGCCCTCATGATGTCATCTTGTTGCCCTGATGTTGCCCTCATGATGTCTTCTTTTTGCCTTGATGTTGCCCTCATGATGTCCTGATGTTGTCGTAATGTTGCGCTCATGATGTCCTGATGTTGCTCTGATGTTGCCCTCATGATATCTTGATGTTGTTCTGATGTTGCCCTCATGATGTTCTGATGTTGCCGTAATGTTGCTCCCATGTTGTCCTTATGATGT
>JAQMYF010000027.1:1677653-1690937 GCA_030014195.1 Neosilurus mollespiculum
TTTGTTTTTTGTTTTTTTTACAGCTCAGACTCTACCACAGTGGACAGATTTCTGCCTCTGCAAAGGAGGTTATGTTTTACCGTCGGTTTGTGCGTTTTTGTTTGCAGAGTTTCAGTAGATTTTGGAGAAGATCTGGATCAAATTCTGGAACTAAGAATATTTTAAAGGATTCTTTAACATTGTGAGATTTTTTTTGAAAGTGTTGTATTACAGCAGGTCCAGCAGGGGGTGCTGTGTGTATTCTGTAATTTTTTTCAGCTTGGCAGGAAGCCTGTGCTTTCCATGGGTGTTTGTTTGTTTTTTTGTTTGTTTTTTTTTTGAGAGCATTTGGTTTTTTTGATTTTGATATATACTGTATTAATCCTGTATGGTAAATTATTGCCTCTGCATTTAACCCATCCAAAGTGAGCACACACACTCGGAGCAGTGGGCTGCCACACACATCGGGGTGCCCGGAGAGCGGGTGGGGGTTAGGTGCCTTGGTCAAGGGCACTTCAGCCATGAAGGTGGAGGAAGTGAAGGTACAGCTCACAGCTTGTGTGTTGTAGAAATGCTTCTGAGAATGAGGATGTACTGTGTCCTCTTGTTTGGCCTTGTCATTGACGATCAGACCTCATTATAAAAGATGATCCTCAAATCTAATACATTTATCTCACAACTCGTGATTAGAGTTTAAAATCCCTTCTAAAACCACCACCAGTCAGCACTTTCATATTAACATTCTTCTTATTATTAGATAAAGAAGAGAGTATATTTTAAAGTTTACCTTGATTGCATTGTGCCTACTGCTCTTGGCACTTTGCAGAACTGTTGTCTCATCAAGCCTGACTGTTTCACTTCTTTTTAAGAGCCCTGTGTTTGGATTGGATTCTGCCTCACTTACTCCATTACTGTGAATAAAAAGCACGCCAAGTGAATTAAAAGACCTAATAGTGTATTCAGATGGAAGTTCGCAGTGAACAACATTCAAGTCGTTAAAGTCGATTCTTCGCTGAAGATGAGATGGATGTTGCTAGAAGATGATGAGATAGAATGTGAGATAATGTGTGAACATGAAAAGCAAACTAAATGATATTCATGGTTTATTTTGATATTTTAACCATGACAGAGGCGGGTCAGGTGAGATCCGTGTTTTCCGCTAGCATTGCCAAGCGCTGTGTATCGGCATCTTTTTAAACTCGTCCTAAGGTGAAGTATATGTTGCAGTATATACCTCACGCAAACACAAGAAAAACTAAAACATATTCTTAAAGTGTGACAGTGATGATGCCGCCTGCTCCGAGTGACTGTGTCAAACCATTAACCGTTTCGATTTAAGCATTATCCACTTGGGATAATGTCTGTTGTACTAAAGATGGTGAACCAATCAGATCATGCTGTTCCTGTATAGTATATACTAATGCTAAATGAAGTCTGTGATTGGATGCTCGGCTGAATCCTCAGCTCCTCTCAGTCGTTCATGCCAGCTGTTAGGGTTCAGCATTTGAGTTAGAGATATTTTACCCAGTTCTGATTGAAAGGTAGGTATGCACTCGTCTTCTCTTCTTGTCGGTCTGAAGAGACTTGTTCACGTCTAGACCGTTCACTTCAAACTTGATTAATACTTCAGTCTTCAGTGCACAAGCAAAAATATTTTCCTCTGAACGAACAAGCAGGACTGTAATGGACGTTACTTACATCACGGCATTGATCGTAACTGAACTGGAGGGGAAGAGAAATTAAATCGCTGATGCTGCAGTAATTATCCTGGACATTCAGTCCAATAAAGCAAATCAGTCTTTTTCTCTTTTTATTCGTCCTTGCAATCATTTGCTTCGAAAAATACAAAAAAACCCAAAACCAGCCGTCCAAAAATCCCCTCGCTACAGCCTGTGGAAACGGGCAGAAAATAGAAAATACAAAGATTCGATGGAGGTGGAATCTACAAACTTTAGCATTTATTTAAAATCAACAGGGTTAAAGTTTAAAATGTAGCTGGAATTTAAAAATCTAAACACTTCAGGATTGTCTGGAGCTGGACTAAAGACTAGCATTAAGCAGAAATAGCTCTATTAACTTTAAGGCTAGAATCCAAATAGAATTTAAAAAATGTGTCTGGCTGAAAATTAGATTGAAGTTTAACAATCACTATTGTTACATTTCTACAGCCAGGGCAACAGATAAGGAGAGAGAAAGAGAGAGATGGATGGATGGATGATCAGCGATAGTGAAATGGATAAAAAGTTTTGTAGAAGGTGAAAAGTGAGTGATGAGAGAGAGAGAGTTGGAGAGACGGTTAGGCTTACTGAGAGATAGGGGGATGAAGGGAAGAGTAAAGAAAGTAAGATGGAGAAAGAATGAGTGTGAGAGAGCGAGAGAGATGTGCAGTGTTGATTCTAGAGGCTGTTTTTTTCCTCCTCACCACCTTCACGTTTCAAAGAATTGTGGGAAATCCATTCAAACAAGTTGGCTGGAATCAAAGAGGGAGAGGGACAGAGAGAGAGAAAGAGAGAGAGAGAGATGGAAAGAAAGGAAGGGAGACTTTGGGAAAGAGGGGAGAGGGTGAGAAAGTGGAGAGACAGAAAGAAGGAAGATTTTCTTATTTTACTTTCACACAGCTTGAATTTAAAAGTAATTTTTCACAATGACTTCATTAAAAATTGTCTCAAGACCCTCAGACCAACCAAAAACATAATTAGCAACTTGTTTTTGGTTGACAAAGAATTAAAGCTGGGGTTGGTAACCTGGGAAGTTAGCAAAATTGTACACACACGTCACAGATCTTGATTAAACTCCTTGACACGTGACTGTAGAAATGTTCACTCTGCTCGCTCTGATGCTCTGATTTTCAGGACTTTTTCCCCAAAATGCTTTCTGGAAAATTCTGTCCAACGTTCCAAAAGTTGAGCGGCATGTAAGAAATAAACCGTTCTGTAAATCAGGTTTTTCCCCTCTTCACCCTTAATTCTTTTACCTACTGGAAACGCATTTCTTCTCATTTGTTGTTTTGCATAAAAAATAGAGTCAGAGATTATTCATTCGTTCACCTCTTCACTTCTCTTCCATCAAGTTTCTCGTTCTGTCTGTGGAGCTCATATCAGTTCCTCATAGGAACAAACATCTCACAGTGTCAAAGAATCCTTTAAAAAAATGATGGAGGCGTTTGGAGGTGCTGGAGAAGCAGATGAAGTACGTAATTGAGTTACTAATACTAAACTGAAACTCTTAGTGCTTTGGATTTTTCTGTGTGGAACGTGCAGACATGGAGTGAAAAAGTGACCAAAAATCTGAACACAGAGTTCTGGTCAAAGTCTGCCTCACCACCACGTTTGCCCTTTGGATGCAGTTTGGCAAGCAGGAGCAGTTTTATGCCATAAATCCACTTCAACACGCCGAGAGTTAATATTAATCTAATTCAGTCGTCCTGAAGGGTGAAGTGCAATCACGTACATCCGCATCACACTGTTGTCATGCTCTGGAATTATGACTGATTGGCTTTCTTCAAGAGAATTTATGGCTGTAATTCAAATCACTGCTTTATGGCTCTTACATGTTATCGTTTCCATAGCAACAGCGCATGCATACATATTTGGCACGTGTCTCTAGAATTGGAACAGTGTTGTTCCCAGTATCATGATTTTTTTTGTTTCATTAAAGGTAACTCTATAGATAGAGTTATAGAGATAAAAAGCATGCTTGGAAGGTAAAGAGTGTCCCCACTGCCTGGGCGGTCAGTCGGTACTCAGCTTACTCTCATGAGGGATTTCACCCTCCTGGCTGGCTCGCCAAATCTCTCCACAACAATAACAACTTTTTTTTGTAACCATAAACTGATAAAAGGTATTATATAAAACCCTCTGATTCTTGTCCTCCAACAGCAGGCCACAGAGTTTGTTTTCACACACAGTATACTGAGCTCCCAGGTTGTACATATGCTTAGCCTATCTTCAGTGATGCTAAAAGTTTTGGATGCCTTTTCTACTTTAAACAGATCATATGTTCCAGTTGCAGATATATTTGTATAACTTTATTTAGCAAGCTGTTCAAGCCATCTGGTACAGATCATGATAGTGAGACTAAAACTATAAGCCTTAAATAATGTCAGCCTGCTTCGGTGCCGTTTTGTCCTGTCTTGGTTGTTCAAACTTAAAAAAAAAAAAAAAAAAAAAAAGCACCTGTAGCTTGGTCTTTTGCAAAAAAAAAAGCTTACTCCGTCTTGATCTGTCACACACACACACACACACAGTGGCGTGAAAAGTCATGCTGTTTTTAAAATAACATGGAAAAAGCCATGGAAAGCCAAGTTTAGCACGAACATTTAAATGTCAAACCTGGTTGTTGAAAAACAAAGAGTCTCTCGCTCAAATTTTCAATCCCTGCAATGAAGCTTGTGCTTCCGCGGCCCGGTGATGACAGTGCGCCCTCGTGCCAGCTTTTAGTGGAGTTCACTGGGAATGAGGTTAGTTTGAGTCAGAAGGCTTTTAGGCCACGTCACTAAAAGAGACTGGCATCCTATTTTCATCGCCGGGAAAAATGGACTCTCATCAGGGGAGGGATTAGAGCGCACTGAGCTCTGAAAGTGCACAATTAAAAGCCCTTTCAATTTTACCGCACCAGCAGGGAGGTTTAGACAGTGCCGCAAACTTGGGACCGGCAAATACATGGAATAACTTTTAATACAGTCCTGACTGACCAGCAGGGTGAGGAGATTACAGTGATCTGACTGGGCAGTATTATTTACCGTGTTATGATTAAAATGAATCTCCTTTATCATTGCTCTGAATATTTCGTTTTAAGAACTAATTCATTTATTTCACCAAATATCTTTTTGTCTCTTTTTATAATGAAATGAAAACTGGGATTGATACAGAATTATTATTGACTGTAATCCTTTATGTACATTTAATATTTAATATTAACATTTTTAATTTGAACTTGTGCTAAATAAAATGTAATATCTAAAGTTTTTTTTGTTTTTGACATTAAAAAAAAAACCTAATTACTAATACTACTACTAATAATAATGATGATAATGATTGAATGCTCAAGTTTGTGTAAAATTAAAAGTAAATAATTAAATGTAATGAATTGGGATTTTATTATATTGCTTACTTTTTTGGTATACATTAAACAGATTTTCTGTAATGTTTTTGTGTTTATGCACTATATATACTTTTCAGAAAATATATTTTATCAATTTTAATAAAATGTCTTTAAATTAATGGCATCAGTGTTAAATTATAAAAACAAAATTATAAATTAATAAGTTATGCACCTAATAGAAAAACACCTGCTTTTTAGTGTAACCTTTTTTTTTTTTTTTTTTTTAACGGCATCCAATATTTTCTTCTATATAAAATTTTTGTGTATTACATGTATAGTAAAAAACATTAAAGTGATGGATTGAGTTACGCTCTACACTGTCACTTATTGGTGGTTCAGTCACATGGACACACATGGCCCTAAATGTTTGAACTGATGGGTCTCGTCTCTGTGATGTGCGTATCATCAGCACTATTATATAAACACGGTTCAGTCTCCTCAGTCCTCTGAGGACGCGTCCTAATCTTTACACCGTGTGGTCTGTAAGTGGCGCACTGGTTTATGGGTAATCTTTTACAGCTGTCAGTCGTATTCCTTTGGACTTGATGTTGGTATCATCAGTGTTACCACTTTTAAGCATCATCATCTTCTGCTTGTTTCTGGGTCGGGTCGTGGGGGCAGCAGCCTAAGCAATAAGGTCCAGACATCTCTCTCCCCAGCTGCTTACTCCAACTCTGCCGGGGGGACACCTAGGCGTTTCCAGACCAGCTGAGAGGCGTAGTCCCTCCAGCGTGTTTTGGGTCGACCCCAGGGTCTCTTCCTGGTTGGACATGCCCAAACCACCACACCAGGGAGGCATTCTAATCAGATTCCCGAGCCACCTCAACTGGCTCCTCTCAACGCGGAGGAGCAGTGGTTCTACTTCAAGCTCCCTGCAAAGGAAGCTCATTTAAGCCGTTTTGTATTTGCGATATTGTTCTTTCGGTCACTACCCAAAGCTCGTGGGGTGACCCACCCATAGGTGATGGTAGGAACGTAAATCGACTGGTAAATTGAGAGCTTAGCCTTCCGACTCAGCTCTCTCTTCACCACGACGGACCTGTACAAACTCCGCTTAACAGCAGCGGCTGCACCGATCTGCCTGTCGATCTCCCGCTCCATCCTTCCCTCACTTGTGAACAAGACCCCGAGATACTTGAACTTCTCCACTTGGGGCAGGACCTCATTCCAGACCCGGAGGGGACATTCCACCCTTTTCCGGCTGAGAACCATGGCCTCGGACTTGGAGGTGCTGATTCTCATTCTGGCCGGTTCACCCTCAGCTGCAAATCGCTCCAGTGAGAGCTGGAGGTCCTGGCTCGATGAAGCCAAAAGGACAACGTCATCCGCAAAAAGCACAGATGAGATCCTATGGCCACCAAACCAGAACCCATCAACGCCTTGACTGCGGCTAGAAATTCTATCCATAAATATTATGAACAGAACCGGTGATAAAGGACAGCCTTGGCAGAGTCCAACCCCCACTGGAAAAAAATTCGACATGTTACCAATGTGGACCAAGCTCTGGCTCCGGCAATACAGAGACCGAATGGCCCCTTGTAACCGGTTTGGTATACCATATAAACGGAGCACACACCACAAGATAGCTTAAGGGGCACGGTCGAAAGCCTTCTCCAAGTCCACAAAGCTCATGTGGACAGGTTGGGCAAACTCCCATACCCTCTTCAGAATCCTGTAGAGTGCGTAGAGCTGGTCGAGTGCTGCGGCCGGGTCGAAAACCACATTGTTTCTCCTGAATCCAAGGTTCAACCATCAGTCGGATCCTCCTCTCCAGTACTCATGAATAGACTTTTAAAAAGGGGATCTACCACCCTGGTTTGCCAATCCAGAGGTACGGCCCCTCTTAAACACTTTTTGTTAAAAACCTCCAAGAAAGAGAGTAAACAGTCACTGTTTTCTTGTATGTGGCTAAAAACATATGTAACATACGGTTGAGCAATAACGGTCTGGTTGTGATTAAGACGAGTGAAGAAAAACAAGAACTTGGTCTGTTTTTAATTAATTAATTTATTCATCTCACACACACACACACACACACACACACACACACATAAAACCAATTAATTACCAGTTTAATTATCTTCCTTCATTCAAACCGATCACCCCCCCCAACACACACACGGAGGGCAGTGTTTTGCTGGTATGACTGTCCAAGGTAAAATATTTCTAAATTGTACCTATTATGCTAACAGTTGCTAGCCTCTCACAACTGGAATCCAGTGGTTCTTCACAGCTGTCAGTCGAAGCTGGCAAGATCGGCGCATTTTCTGATTGGAATAGAACTGATTTCTGAGATTGAAAACAGAGGCTTAATTTGTGAAACCACTGTTTTATCATTGGATTGTTTTGGATCAGATCAGCACATAGAGTGGGGTACTCACTAACACCAGAATTTTGAACACTGATATCAGCACAATTCGCACAATTCTCTCTCTCTCTCTCTCTCTCTCTCTCTCTCTCTCTCTCTCTCTCACACACACACACACACACACACGCACACATGAAGCCTATCTGTGTTCTTTACAATTTTATACAAGAAAGTAGGATGATACAAGGGTAGTTCCACTTGAGCAGGTTAATGACCTCCACATTTCGAAAAGGAATTTAAAAAAAAACACTGACAGAACAATGCACTTTGGATAGCCTGAGTTCAAGGTTCAATTCATGTCTCCTCTTTATTCATAACAAAAACATCCGACTGGAACATTTCTCTCTGAGGTACAAGCAGACAGCTTTGAAAGAACCCAGCAACTTTTTAACCCATTTCATGAATACAGTACAATTTACTTAAATTAAAAAACCCTAAAATATCTAAAAAAAAAAACAAACAAACAAAAAAAAAACAACAATCTAGAGAGAAAGAGAAATAATAAACGTTCACCAAGTGTTCACGAAAATATTTAATCAGCACCCCGTCCTTCTCTAATTAATTCATTAAAGAAATAATTAATGAGTAATTAAACATAACAGGTTCGACAAGTTGGTACAGTGTGCAGCGCGTCCCCGCTGTGCGCGCTCTCGCTGCGTAGTTTACGTCGCCCCGCCCCCCTCACCGCTCCGCTCCTCTCCTCTTCACGCGCGCGCTCCCTGTAATCAGTGGTGGATCAGTAGAAGAGAGATTCGCAGTGCAGCCCTTCTTCATATTTACCGGGTGAGTCTCGAAACAGTTCGCTTTTAAAGTTCTCTTTTGGGTTTTTCTGCACACATTAGCGTGTTTTAGCCCAGCTTTCAACTTATTTCCGAAAGTTGATAATTTAGGGTGATTTTAGGGTGTTTTTGTGCAGTCGCGCGCACCAGCCGTTAAACTGTCATCTCCTGACTAACATTCTGAGGCGACAAAAAAGCAAACTTTAGCATCGCTGCTAACTTATTTGCGCAGTACTTTGAACTAATATTTAAAACAAAAATGCGTTTAAGTGCGATTTTTTTCATTTTAAAACCTGTGTGAATGAATGCTTAAAACAATTTTGTTCTTATTCAGATGTAAAATTACTTCAAAGACGTCGAATTAACTAATAGACTTTAGTTACATTAATAATGACACCCACTGACGTCACTTCCATTATAATATGAAATCAATTCATTTTTAAAAAAAAAATCATAATTGTATTGATTTTTTTAATCTAATGCGTTCCAAATTTGCCATTACCAGTGTTTTTTTTTTGGTTTTTTTTGCACCTGTAAACCTGTTTCTTTTTTTTTTTTTGTTAAAGAAACAAGCCAAATTAGTAAAGGCAAAATCTAATAAATATAACAACATTGAATGCAATATCATGTATACATCATAAATAATGATGAGGGTTAGGCATGATCACTGATTTGATAATTAGCATTATCTCTTTTTACAGTCTTAATGATGGATTAAAGAGTACGAGACTACAGCATTGAGGTAACAGGGTTAAAAATTGGCGTATGGGTCAGTTGTTTAAAGAATGGGTGGTTCTGGTAGATACAGGTCTGCAAGAACTGTAAAATATTAAATCTAGTGTTTAAACAGTCAACAGTTACAGTCTGGACTTAGACAAATTTCAGTCTGAAATTTTATGCAGTTACTTTTAATTACATGAACCCCTCTTATTATTGTGGATGCTTCAGAGTATACACACACACACACACACACACACACACACACACACTATGAGGAATAAACTTAATGAAGTCTATCGGAGGAGTGTGTGAGCGTCCTGTAGTGTAAAGCACACTTGTCACTGGGTGATAAACACTAGGTGATAAAGAAGAGGTTGAATGCTGCAAGGTCTGTTTTGGCCAATTAACAGTCAAGTACTTGGACATCATGAACCATATGGAAGTTGTCCATCGTGGGGGTGGGGGCACTGTTCCAGCAGTAAGATATAATATATATTCACATATATGTGAATGCAGGCGTTGCTTTTTTGAGTTTCTGTTCAAAGTATTAATGTTTCTGTGGTTGTTCTGGCTTTGGTATCTTTGTCGTGTGTGTGTGAGAGAGAGATCGAGAGTAGCAGTAGAGTGTGTTATTAGTACGTAACAAAGGTTCACACACACACAGGGAGTGATTCACGTTGCCCATTGATTAGTTGCCGAAAGTTTGTTCACATATGAAGCTATTCGCTCATTGGTTGAACATTCCAGGCTGTGGTATCCTTCTTGTATTGTTCCCACCCGACCATAAATATATTTCTAATGTGAAAAGAGCTGGACATCAATGGTGATGCTTAGAAAGCGCTGACACTGGACACCCCTTCCATAAAAAAGTGTCTTCTTAAAGGTCGCTGACATCAACTGTAATGTGTTTAAAAAAAGGTATATTATTACCACATTAAAAATATCGCTAGGATATGTGTGCCGTCTGCTGTACAAGTCACTGTGTATAAGTTATTACTATAGAAACAATAGAATATTTAGAAAATTGCATCATCAACTGTTGCACCATTGTATGAACTTGATGCACAATGTTGGTCTGATCAGCTCCCAGAATCTAAACACTGGGGTATAATATGGATTTAATGTCTTGTTTTAAAACCTGAACTATTTAAAGATGCACCAATCATTAAGACCCAGATTTTATTTTCCTTATCAATGCTGACCAGTGATTGTACAAGCAGCCTAAATCTCACAGGTTTTATACTTATCCTAAAGCTTTTTCCTTCCTCACATAGGTTTACATGATATTGATCTTGTACATCATTTCACCCAGCGCATTTCCTAATGCAAATTTCAGTGGATATTGTAGATATACAATAGACTGGAAGTTTTGTAGTTTTTTAAAATGTGTTTTTCTGGGTTGGCGGGGCCCATTTTTATTTTCTCACTGACAGTAAATGCATATTTAAACATGCTTGCTTACACATTGTTGTGGTCAAAATGAACTTAAAAAAATTTTGGATGAGGAATGCAGAGGCACGCAACAGTATAATGCTGTCCAAATTTATGGTGATCAGAAACATGGAAAAAATTAACCACAATTAATACGACACTGAAATCACTTAGTTCTTAGCTGTAATTGCCCTGTTTAAACAGCGGAGGCACAATAAAATGCAATAGAGGGAATGCATGTGATGTCACCTGAGGTCGTCATCAAGGTTACGCCATGATTCAGTTATGCTGAGTGGCGCAGCTTGTCTCCAGCTTGAATGTTGTTCGATTAACTGTACAAATAATTCAAAAAGAAATCGGAGCGCTCGTTTGACAGGCTGATGAAAGTGAATGCAAAGAAAAGCAAACAGAGTTGATTTATGATGAAACCTGACTAAAGCCTTCACTACTGTTTTCTACATATAACCAAAAAGTTGACTAAGAATTGGTTTTTTTTTTTTTTTAACACACACACTTATTTTTCACCCTAATTTAGTCGTATTCTAATTTTCACCTGTCAAGTATTGCCTTCCCTATCAGTCGACCACCACCAACCAGGGAGGGGCGTAAACATGCACATGCCCCCTCCGTGATATACAATGCCCACCACCCGCCTTTTTGAACTTCTGCGCATGCGTATTTTGGGTGTGGTCTAACACACTCGGAGGGAAAGTGCTTTCCACCCCTTGTACGAATGAGCTCACAGACGCCCGTGATTGGCTGGTGATCGCTGTGAGTGACAGGGAAGTGAGCGTATGCCATCCCTCCCTCCCGTGAGAGCTTGGCCAATTAGCTTCCATGGACACCCGGACACGGATGGCTGTGGCATGAACCCGGATTCGAAAAGTTGACTAAGATTTTGAAAAGAAATATTTTATTTTTTCCTGGGGGAAAATTTTTTTTATCGCAGACCCAGTATCAGTATTGTGAATCAAACCGAACCATGTACCATTCTGATTTGAAAAATTCTTAATTTTAAGGGGTGCGGAGTAAATGAGACTCTTGATTGGTTATTTGCCACATCAGTCAAATTCTGTTTTTATATAAAAGTAGATCTTGGCCACATGTAATAACGAAATGTACTGAGGTAAATAGTGATGTGAAGTTATTTATTCTCTCTCTTTCTCATGTGTTTTTTATCCTGTCTTTGCTCTGTTATGTCAGAGTATGTTATCTTCCTCAACATCATCTCCTCTCTCCATTTTCTTGCTCTTATATTTTTTCTGGCAGCAAGACATCCATCTCACCTCCTCCATCATTTCTGTGCTTTTTTCCCCTTCGCTTCCCTTGTCGCTCATAAAGAGACAGACACTTCCTCAAGTTCTACTCTCGTCTTAATTAAGAGAGAGAGGGACAGAACCGGGCCAAGGACTGGACGGATTAAGTGTGTGTGTGTGTGTGTGTGTGTGTGTGTGATTTATGCATGTATCTGTGTACAAGAAGGGAGTGTAAAAACTGCATTGTTGAATCACCCTTGAGATTGCAATGAGACCTTATTTGGATTGTGTGTGTGTAAGAGAGAGAGAGAGAGTGAGAAAGTAAGGGTTCTTCCTCCTGTCCTTGGCCCTTTGTTCACCACTGGTATGTGTTTTTGGCATGGTGCTGAAGTAGGGGGGGGACATCGCTGAAAGCTTTTGATCAGTCTTTTTTTTAAAGATTCAATTAAAGGAAAGACTCATTAAAAAGAAATCTGTGATTTTAGACACAACTGAAGGGAATCTGAATATAAGGGTAAAGGAGAGGATGAAACGTGTGGTATGATTAAGTTTGAGGCTAGTTTTATATAATGTTTATTGCTGTGAAGTGAACACAGCGAGTGGAACAGCAACACTAATTGTAAATTGTAAAATGTAATTGTTTCCTGCCTGCCTTGATTTATGTGGTGGTGCATGCGCGGCACGATTATAAGAAGGTTGAACTCACTTTGGTTGGGCTTGGTGGCATGGGCGTAACCACGTATTCTTTGGGGGGACACGTCCCGCCAATATTGAGAAAATACAAATCTGCCCCCCCCCAATAATATACATTGATATGTGACATATGAACCACTTTTATGAACCTTGACTGTTAACGGATCGGATCATTCTCCTACGATTTATTTTCCTGTATTTGTTTGTTAAGAAAAAGAAACGTGTGTGACCACCCCTCTCTCAATTGTGCAATTGGTTGCGCCCCGGCGGCTTTCTTTGAAACACTGCTCTGACCGGCTCTGACTGACACGGTCACAGCCAGGCTAGAGGGAGGTCTGATACAGATCATGGAGGGAGTACCGTTACCAGCTAAAAAGCGAAAAAAGCAGGACGAGCTGGCAGGCATCAGAGTGTTTTTTTCAGACAGTAAGCAACTACATACCTAAATAATAGTGCTGTTGCCAATGTGAGTGTGCAGTTTTTTCAAATTAATGTCAGAGTATGTATCGTGTTGAAGTGATTCAGTTAATTCAGTGATAAAGCTAGAGTGAAGATATAGGCAAATAAAACTATACAGTAGGCTATCTGCTTCTGCCTCCGAAGAGAATTACGTTTGTGTAAATCAATGTGCCCCTTCGACCCAAGCACAGTCACAGACCTAATGAGAACGGGAGGAGGATGAGAGTAGGAGTTGGATGGAGAGTTTGGTTATTATTGTTTTGCTAAAAAAATAATATGAGAGATAATCTATCTCCCCATGTGTGCCATGTGTGTGCTGTGTGATTGTTTGAACATATAGGCTTGGGTGGGTTAAAGCAAATAACATTAGCATCAAATTAAAATGGTCATCAGGGTCAGTTCGTCTGGTACAGTAATAATATCTGGTCACAATGCAGTAATAAATTTGTTTACATTCAGTTAAAATCAAGATTTTACATTTAATTCTTTGTACAAA
>JAQMYF010000027.1:1699102-1713252 GCA_030014195.1 Neosilurus mollespiculum
TATGTCTGTCTGTATCTCTCTATGTATATATATATATATATATATATATATATATATATATATATATAAGATCTTGAGTCGACTGATCTGAGGGGATAAAATTGTAGTACTGTTATTTTTTCCCACATACTATATATATATATACACACACACACACACACACACACACACACACACAAGAACTGGCTCTCTTGGAATGTTGAAATGTTTCCTGGGTGTAGATGGATCATTCTTCATTCCATGCTTTCTTGTTGTCTGCTCTGGATTGTGATAAGTGCAGTTCAGTGTGTTCTTTCTGCTCTTAACTGTTGCCTTGTTGACACTCAGTCTGTGTCTGTTGACACTGTTATGCAAAAAAGAACCCAAGACCTTTTGCACAGATTTGTGTTTTTCCCCATCTTTTATAGTTCAAGGACATTATCCATCTCATGAAAGCAGCGTGTTTCTGTTAAACGTGCTGCTATTTTAGAGAAAGGAAAACGTCCAGTGATGGGTTCCAAAATGTAACGTAATGTAAAAAAAAAATTTTATCTATCGATCTGGCACTCGATAGTAGTAATGGACCTCAGACTGCTGTCAGTGCTAACAAGTGATGAAATAAGTGTGTTATGGACCAGTTATCTTGTCGGGGACAGATTTTCTTAGAAAAGAGCACTTAAAGTAACAGTCTTTTTGAGGATACGTCGACCCAGGATCTATTTCACAGAACTACCCCAGGATATGAAAAGCAAAAGTGCTTGTCATTGTAACCCCACCCCCCCCCCGAGAAGACTCATGTTATTACCATTTCTGCAGAAAAAAGCCATAAAATCTATCTATTTATTTATTTATTTCACATTTTTTATCAGTCAAGTAAGAATTTGGGGTAAGGGGAACGTTTACAAAACGTCTGCCTTACTGTCGAAGAGGATGTCTGGTGTCTGAACTCAGTTTTAGGCTTTAGAGATGCTTTCTAAAACTTGTGCCATGTCATTTAAATGATTCACTATATTTGATTCTGGTCCGATCAGTTTCGAGCTTCATACTTATTTTTCCTTTTTTACTCCTGTAGACACAGTTTTGCAAAATGTGGCTGCAAGCAAAGTAGTACTGCACCTGATTTCTCAGTCACAAAATCATCTCTTCACACTACCTGCTTTACATTATCAGCTCCTCAAAACATGATTTATCATTTTGTTTGTGGGAAAAAAGTTGTGATGAACTGGAACACTGACTTGCACCCTAGGCCTCCTTGCCTCATATGACTGACCTCACAAAAGCCAAATAGACACATCCTGACAGCCACAATCTGAAATCTAGTGGAAAGCCGTCCATTTTTACTTTATTTGCTTGACTGTGTTAATTGAAGTAACTTGATACAGGTTCCCTTGGTTCCTATTTCCTCTTAGTTTCTAGTTATGACTTATTTGGAGCGGCGTGTTTGGACTTTTCTGATGCAGCGTCTGTCTGTGTTTTGATTCTTGGCGTGGGCCATGATCACAGTTTTGGATCAACCCTAATAAAAATGTCCCGCATACTCTGGCTCCTGTTTGTTACACTCTGTTCCAAGCAGTTAATGTCAGGAAGATGAGATTTAAAACAGTTAAAAGTAATAATCAAGGAAATACATAAATACATGAAATCTCCCAGAGAAAACTTTAGACACAGAAAACTGGTTTACTGCGTTTGCCATCTGTTTCAGTTCATTTTAATTTGAATCAGGCTGTCTATGTTTATTAAATATAAATATATGAAAGCATATGTTGTACAAAAATGTTTCTTTTTTTACAATTTATTTTCAGCACCGTAATGGTTACAGGCTCATGAACCAGGACCTTGTCTAAATTCTCCGCTCCTCGATGAGCTCCTTATCGTCCCCGACCCTGCAGATGGCGAAGGGCATGGATCAGGAGGAGGCATCAACACTCTTTTCTTCCTTCTATCCCACATCAGTAGGCGTGGACCGAGGAACTGTGTGCATTCCTTCTCCGTATGCAGATAACAGGAACTCAGGGGTATCCTTTTACAGTCAATCGGTGCCTGAGAACCCGGCCATGGCACCTCCGCTCAGCCCGTCACTCTTCTGGCCCTCACACAGCACGCACGCCATGTCTGCTCTGACCGTGCACTGCCCACCTGCATTGTCATACACCGAACCACAGACGCACACCACCTGGGTTGACACCAAGCCACACACCCCGGGTCGAAACAGGTGAAGAGGGAGGGGTTTAATAATCTCCATATTAAAATGTTTAAAAGTGTGATCAATGCTCAAAAGATCATTTCTAACATCACGGTAACTTTCTCTCTTCAGCTCTTTTCTGTCTCATCCGAAGATGTTTGGGAAGTGGGCAGAAGATGGACACGAAGCTGTAAACTCTTCATCAACAGGCACTGTGGCCAAAAGTGACATGCACTTCTGTGTTGTGTGTCATGACTATGCGTCAGGCTACCACTACGGCGTCTGGTCCTGTGAGGGCTGCAAGGCTTTCTTCAAAAGGAGCATTCAAGGTACCAAAACCTTTTCCCAATAACTTTTTGTACCTATCTTTACTATTGGTATGCATTTTACCTTTTTGTCTCTCATTTTTATTAATTCTAGATCAATACTATATAGGACTACTGTGTGTGAATCAAAACTAAATAAAACCAAAATCTTTATTCATATTACTTCATTGATTTACCAGTCTATTGGAAAGTGTTGCATTGTTGTTGAATAATAATCCATGCTGTGTTGGTGTAAATTGGCCTGGCCTGGAGCAGAGGAGCATTTCATAGCCAAAACTTCCCTGTTTAGCAAATTGGACTGTAAAATATTTAACGGTTTTATGTACACTGACACTAAAGACACTCACGAGCTGTGTTTATCTTTAAAACTTTCAGCAGGCTGTGTCTCTGATTGACAACTCTGACTTTATGTTCAGAAGTATTTATTAATTCCAGAGGTAGGATTGAAGGGGACATAAGGTTTTCAAAATTCAAACGGTAACTCATAAGAGGTTAGGTTAGCAGTACTGCTCGATAGAGCCCTAGGAGAGTGCACATGTATGCAGTTTGAGACACCACATAAGGTAGATGGATGTGGAAAATTGCCAGTGCAGCGTATCAAGACAGTGATGTGTATCACTCGGTATTTTCTTCAGGACACAACGACTACATCTGTCCCGCCACCAACCAGTGTACGATCGATAAGAACCGCCGTAAGAGCTGCCAAGCATGCCGTCTACGCAAGTGTTACGAAGTGGGCATGATGAAGTGCGGTAAGCTGCTACTTTTAGTTTTTATTCAATTTTCCTCAGTGGCCCCACCCCTTTCCTTTATTTTATACTTGTTATGCTGTGGCTGGTGCTTAAAAGTGATACTGATGTGGATATTTTTTTCTTATTCTTTTAATCACAGGTGCACGGCGTGAGCGATGTGGTTATCGAGGTTCCCGCCACCGCCGGGCTGCCCAGACCAGAGACGGCTCAGCCAGGTTTGTGGGGGTCAGAAGTCATGCCCAGAGACATCCTCATGGCCCGCTCCACCTCTCGCTTTCTCTCCCTGAACACATGGTTCTGGCAGAGAGCGGGTTTTCGGGTTTGTCCTCTGAGCAGCTGGTGCAGTGCATTTTAGAAGCAGAGCCTCCACAGATCTACCTGAGGCAGCAGATGAATAAACCGTACACAGAAAGCACTGTGATGATGTCACTCACGCAGCTTGCTGACAAGGAGCTTGTCCTTATGATCAGCTGGGCCAAGAAGATCCCGGGTGCGTGTGTGTGTGTGTGTGTGTGTGAGTGAGGGATAGAGAAAGAGAAGAATTACAAGACTATGTATTGCAAGTGGTATTGTGTGTAACTGGATTGAAACATGCTGTGTGTGTGTGTGTGTCTTCTGGTGCTTGTTTTGTGCAGGCTTTATGGAGCTGAGCCTGGCCTATCAGGTGCACCTTTTAGAGTGCTGCTGGTTGGAGGTCCTTATGCTGGGCCTGATGTGGAGATCTATGGATCATCCTGGAAAACTCATTTTCTCTCCCGACCTTAAACTCAACAGGTGAATTTTCCACTTTCAGAATACATTCTGGCCAATCAGAATCCAGAGTTCAACAGTGCTGTGGTATAAAACATAGTGTGATTATTACATAGTGAGATTATTATAAGTTTCACAGATGTTGATGTTCGCCGTACAACAGTACTATTACGAAGGCCCCACAGCATTACTGTTCAGACGTATTGATTTTGACGAAACCACATCCTCAGCAGGTGTGCGTGCGTGTGTTTGGGGGTTGGGGAGTGGAATTTAATTCTGCTCTTCCACGGTGATTATCGCTCAGGTCTTAACTAACCTTGGAATGTTCCCATAACACTGGCTTATTTGCCAACACAACTCTTATATACCTAGTGTACTCCTATCTCTCTTCCTCTGTGTACGTGTGTGTATTTGTGTGTGTGTTTTGTTGAGGTTTTCCATGCCAAAATGGAAATAGAGATGCTTTATATAGAAACCTGAGGATCTTCTGTTTATCCATTTCAGTATATGTTCGCCTACAAACATTTATTCTTGTCCTCTCTGATCCACTCAAGCACAAAGATTAATGAAAAAAATTGAAAACAGGATAAAATGTTTCTTTATACTTAATAAAAAGTCTTTATACTTTATTATAGTCTTAATATAAAGTCTGGTATTTGGCTAATACTTTGTTATACTTTTAATTTCTGAGCAAAGTCATATCTCTTCCCTTTCCCCCACTTTCTCTCTTGGCCTCTCTTTTTTTCTCCATCTCTATCTTGGGTTTCATTCTGTCACTTGCTTTCTTCATCTCGTCATTTATTTGTCTTCATTCTGCTTTCTTTTTCTATCTTTATGTACCCATTTTCTGTCTCTCCTTTGTCTCTTTCTCTGTCATTTTTTCTTTTTTCTGTCATATTTTCCTTCATTTTTGGTCTCCATCTTATGTTTCTTGTCTTGCCCTTTTTCATTGTCTCACCCCTCAATCTTTGTTCTGTCTTGTCGTTCTCTCTCTCTCTCTCTCTCTCTCTCTCTCTCTCAGGGAGGAGGGAAGTTGTGTTGAGGGAATCATGCAGATCTTTGATATGCTCCTGGCCGGCTCCTCCAGGTTCAGAGAGCTGAAACTGCAGAAGGAGGAGTATGTCTGCCTCAAAGCGCTCATCCTGCTCAACTCCAGTATGTGTGAGTGTGTTTCAGTGTGTGAGACCGTAGACTGTAATAGTAGTATTAATAGCAGTTAGAATAGCTGTTGAGGTGGGCAAAGTAACTAACAATAGCAGTAGTAGTAACTGTAGTAATAGCAGCTGTAATAACTAGCAATACTAATAACTAGTAATAGCAGCAGTAATAACATAGTAATAGCAGCAGTACTAACTTAGTAATGGCAGTAATAACTGTAGCAATAGTATTAACTGTAGTAATAGAAGTAGTAATAACATAGTAATAGCAGCAGTAGTAACTGTCGAAGTTCTTGGGTTACATATGATGTTATGTCGCTACGCTATGATTCACATGGGGGCCAACCAGAAAGAAGTCTAGCAGAAAATATGACAATAAAATAATTTAAATAAATGCTAAACAAGAAATAAACTGTCAGTTTGCGTAACAGCAGCAAACTCATTTTACAGCAAATGCTAAAAGGAACACAAGCTACATTTACCTGAGTAACTACAGAAAAGCAGCACTTGCCCTTAAAAAAAATAAAAATTGGGAGAGTAGCCACTAGCCTGTAGGTGTTTGTAGACTATGGAATCTTGACCTGATCAGGTACCTCTTCTGTGTTGTGCAGTCTGCTTTGCCAGTGAATGTTTGTTTTTCTCAATGTGGAATTCACCAGAATCGTCTTAGCGCCGAACTAAGTGTACGGTACATTTCTTTTTTTGCCAAGGGACCTGATATTAAGGGTGGCCCGATTTCTGGCTTAGCATGATGTGGGTTTTTAAAGCCGCCAATTTCTTACCTGTCTTATTGAGTATGCATCAAAACATGTAATAACAGCAATATTATCTGCTTTTGTAGTAGTGGTTGTAATGTGTTTATAGCAGCAGTGGTAGCTGTAGCAATAGCAGTGGTATTGTGTTTGTGGCAGCAGTAGTAACAGTGGTAATGTGGTTGAAGCAGTAGTAGTAATGAAGTAGTAAAGTGGAAACAGTAGTAACATAGTAGTAGCAGTGGTAGTAATGTGGTTGTAGCAGCAGTAAAGTGGAAACAGTAGTAACATAGTAATAGTAGTGGTAGTAATGTGGTTGTAGCGGCAGTAGTAATGTTATAGTAGCAGTGGTAATAATGTAGTTTTATTTACTACTGTAGCAGCAGTAGCAAAGTAGATATGGTAGTAACGTAGTAGCAGTGGTGGTAATGTAGTTGTAGCAGCAGTAGTAAAGTAGATACGGTAGTAACGTAGTAGTAGCAGTGGTAGCAATGTGGTTGTAGCATCAGTAGTAAAGTGGAAACAGTAGTAACATAGTAATAGCAGTGGTAGTAATGTGGTTGTAGCAGCAGTAGTAATGTTATAGTAGCAGTGGTGGTAATGTATTTGTAGCAGCAGTAGTAAAGTAGATACGGTAGTAACGTAGTAGTAGCAGTAGTAGTAATGTGGTTGTAGCAGAAGTAGTAAAGTGGAAACAGCAGTAGTAGTGTTATAGTAGCAGTGGTAATAATGTAGTTGTAGCAGCAGTAGTAAAGTAGATACGGTAGTAACGTAGTAGTAGCAGTGGTAGTAATGTGGTTGTAGCAGCAGTAGTAAAGTGGAAACAGTAGTAACATAGTAATAGTAGTGGTAGTAATGTGGTTGTAGCAGCAGTAGTAAAGTAGATACGGTAGTAACAGTGGTAGTAATGTGGTTGTAGCAGCAGCAGTAGTAATGTTATAGTAGTGGTGGTAATAATGTAGTTGTAGCAGCAGTAGATACGGTAGTAACATAGTAGTAGCAGTGGTGGTAATGTGTTTGTAGCAGCTGTAGTAACATAGTGATAGCAGCAGTAGTAACTGTAGCAATAGCAGTGTTATTGTGTTTGTGGCAGAAGTAGTAATGTTGCTGTGGTAATAGTGTGGTTGAAGTAGTAGCAGCAGTGGTAGTAAAGTGGAAACAGTAACATAGTAATAGTAGCAGTGGTAATAATGTAGCAGCAGTAGTAACATAGTAATAGCAGTGGTAGTAATGTGGTCGTAGCAGTAGTAGAAACGGTAGTAACATTAATAGCAGCGGTCGTTTTTCACAGTTCCACTCATTTCATCTTCATATCAAAGCAAATGTTAAAACAGTTTATTAAAGACATTTATTTTTAGATTAAAATACACCAGCTGTCTGGATTATTGTACAAATTTTTGTTGTAGTTCGATTTGACGTCCCAGCAGATTGAGAGATGCCAACCAGGCATGCTCATTAGAATTGTAGGCCCCATCAGATCGGTTAATTAAGCTGCACTTAGCTGGGTGTCAGCCAGCATCGTTTAAAAACATTTAGTCATGATTCCTCCCTAGTGCTTCCCCTGTATTATCTTGACAATTTTGCAGATTGAAGATCTATCCTTTAGTGTTTCAACATCAAAATCCCATTTCAGACAAAGATGTAGTTTAGGAATCAGAGGTGTCTTACAAAAATTATAGTAATTGAAATAGACGAATAAAAGCTGACGTTTACAGAAACCATAAACCTCTGAAACACCTTTTCACTGTGATTTAATCTGTTTGCCCTCCATCGGGCCTGCTTCCTCTTCTCTCGTATCACACTGATGTCTTAAACACATCCAGTCTGTTTTTGTTCTTTTTTCATTAACAACACTTAAAGGGATAAATCTAATGAGCTTTTTGAAGATAAGTTCATGTTTAAGATATAAATTCTTCACTATGTCTCTGCTGGGTTAGACTTCAGATTGAAGTTGTAGTGCGTCATCTGTTTGATGTTGTACCGGAGCCAGGAACATTCCTGATATCATGTTCTGAAATGCCTTTGTGTAAATTTTGTTCTTTGGTACTTTGGTTTGCATTGACAAGAATCTTACAGCACTGTTCTTTCATCTACATGTAGAATAAGATATTATTTAAAATGTTTAAAAATAGATTTAAAATAAACGTGTAAAGTAAAAATTGTAAAATCTGGGTGAGGGTGGTGGACTGGAAGAGTTAATGATCCAAAACTGTGGATTGAATTCTCAGATTTGACTGTAGATGAAATGAAATGTAAAGTAGTTCTGTAACATGACTGACACAATAATTGTTACACATTTAATCTAAAGCATTAGTTTCTATAGCAACAGCTCGTACACACACTTAGTGAAGTTGTTTATTTGTAAAGTAAAAAGGAAGTTTTTATATTACTTTGGAAATGGACTTTGTGAATTCTCCTTTTGTAAACATCAGAAAACTATCCTGTGATAACCGACTGCATGCACTGAATGATGCGCTGTGTCCGAGACTGCAAGACAAAAATAGTGAGTGTACAGTCATTTTCTTCAGTCTCTGTCAGGATTCTTTCCACGTTGTCAGACAGTTATAAAATTGAGTCTGTCAGTGGCAGTGGGTTTCTTTTGATATGGATTATTGCCCTGTTCAGTCTCAATATTAGACCCTCAACAACAGTTAGAGAGAGAGAGAGAGAGACTCCTCATGGAGCAACTGCGTATTGCTATAACTTGTCTTTTGAACATTCCACAGCATTAATTCAGTTTATAAACTGCTGTATTTATAAATGTGCAACAGGCTTTTAATAATAAACTAAATATTGTTGGCACATGCGCTACTTCCTTCATTTACACTCTGATAAAATGTGTGTGTTCTTCAGACATGACATCCTCCGAGTGTGAGAAGGAGCTAGAGAGCAGGACGAAGTTGCTGCAGCTGCTGGACACTGTTACGGACGCGCTAGTGTGGGCCATCTCACGAACGGGTTTATCCATGCAGCAGCAGTCCGCACGCCTCGCACACCTACTCATGCTGCTCTCGCATATCCGACATCTCAGGTACTGTGAAGTTCCTTTAGACATTTTACAGACAGTAGCTGCTCCTAAAGTGAACTCTTTGTGTCAGATTGTTAGTGTGCGTTACCCATAATCCACCTCTCCACTGCCCTCTGTGGTTTGCAGTAACAAAGGCATGGAGCACCTTTCCAGTATGAAGAGGAAGAACGTGGTCCTGCTGTATGACCTGCTGTTGGAGATGCTCGACGCCAACACGACTCACAGCAGGCACATATCCGGTAATGCACACTCTGACCCCACCACCCAAGAGACTGAACCAAACACACATGCTGACACAGAGGTTGTGACCCCAGCGACCTTGCTGAACACACCCCACCTCCGTCAGCTCTACAGTCCTGTCACGCAGCAGCTCACACCGGTGAACGATTCACAGTGAGGACAGGACTGAGTGCAGTACCACTCTCACATACCCCTATGGAGACAGACGTCCCTCTGGCGACCAGATTCACACCCATTTAACACAATGAACACATTGCCTAGCGAGAATTATAGTACCCCCTCCAAAATGATTGGGTTTTTACCTTAAGATGGCCTTTTATATGAGAATTTAATTCTAAATTATTAATAAATATCTTAGATGTTCAACAGTTACGGTAATATGAACCCTGATAGATTTAAAGCTCAGGAAACAACACCATGATGAACTTCCCTCAACACTAACAGGATAAAAGCTACATTAGAACAGACTGCAGCAATAGAACACCATTTCAGAGTCAAGAGTTTATTTGGGTGTGTCTGGGAGTCCAGAAAATACACTACACCTTTACAGTCACCCTGGTTTTTGTGTGTTTTTTTTTTTTTTAATTGAAGTACACTACTCATCCCTTCTTCTCCTGCTCTGTGGTGCTACATTCATCTCAACTGAGAGGAGGTGAAAAAAAACAGCACTATATAGGAGCGGACTGTTTAAGTTCTCTTTCTGTGCGTGAGATCAGATGCCGACTGTGGAACGGATCTACCCAAGCGCCTTCGGTTTGGAAACGCCCTGGACTTTATTCAGACATTACAGCTGAGGTAACGCACAACTTTTTCAGATGTCACGGTTCACTCAGTAGATTACGATCGAGTCTCAAAATAAAAAGGGACTTCTATTGTACATTTTTAAAGCCAAGGTACAGGAATCTCAACACCACATCAGTACTGTTTGTGCTGCCGTCTCATTCGGTGTAACTGGAACCTGATTATACTGCAGAATTGTTTGCCGCAACAACTCCCCCTTTAAAAAAATATAAGACGAATGCAGTGACGATGTGTGAAATTTTCACATCTTTGTTTCTTAATTTTTATAATTTTTCATGAAGTTGCAAAGACATTTAAGGCCTGGATACTTGGTGCTGATTTTGCTTCAGTAACAATGTTTACACACAGCCGAAATGTGACTGATGAATCGATTAGGGAAATAAAGAGGAATCATTTTCAATATGCAAATTTCATTGATAAAATCTGATCACTTTTACAGTTGCATTCTAATCAATATGGTAGCCAAAAATAAATCTATATGTTTAATGTGTGCACAGGGCTCAAAATTTCTTTATTAGCGACTGTGCAACGCAGGTGAGATTCACCAGACGCAAGTGCCAAAATCAACCAGCACACAGTTAACTTTCCATTAGTACATTTACTGATAAAAACAAACCCCTTTTCAGGGCTTTGAAATTAAACCAGCGGTATTTCCGGCTACTGGAGTCCTGCGCCATCTATTGTCACAAGAAAAAGAATCAGCATATTTCCTACACGCAATGTGCCTCTTGCCATTTCATATATATATATATAATATTATTTCTAAATATAAATTACCCTGTGTCAGTGTACTGCTTAAGCTGCTTTTCATAGCAGACAGGTCAACAACCATCTCAGATCTGTTACACTGGCTTTAGAAAGAGCTACACCATTTTGTGTTAGGATCTCTGCCCAGTTCTTTGGGATGTATTCGAGGGGACATATTGTGTGTGTGTGTATATGTATATGTATGTATATATATAGGCTATACAGTAATCTATTCAGTTTACTCAGTGGACGGCTGTGTTTTTTTTTAAATTCACTTCTACCAGAATCACTAATTCAAGTTGGATTTCCCACATAATTTCTCCTCTGATATAATACTGGATTTTCCTGTACCAGTTCGAGTCGGAAAGCTGGTCTAGTCATTTACACATGTCCAAAATTTCTCATGATGGATCTTTAATTCAGCGTCGCTTTCTGTCATTTTTAAGTTGGTTACCGGTAATATCATCATGAGGACAGAGGTTTCTGCTACTTTTAGTGGTTCTCCTGCTACTCAAAAAAATTTTAAAGCCCTGTGCGACCATGTACTGTTATTTAACCTGCGTACTAACCGTTTCAACTTGTTTACTGATCAGGGAACTGAATATTAGCAAGGATATAACAATAAAGTTAAGAAATTACGAAATTTTGTCAAAGAATTTCAAGCCCTGGTATATGTTAAGCTGTTTTCACACATGTCAGACTTTTAACATGCTAACCCTTAAAAGTTCCTACACTGATTGTGAGGTAAAGCATAGTGTATCTCAGCAATGATGAACTCCTGACCAGGTTTCCAAATTTTGTTCCAAAAAGATTTGAGTTCTATGGCAATACTGCAAATATCTCACACCCTCCCCTCTGTGCATTCATGTTATCATCTCACTTGTAACAAAACCTCTTCTGGGTTCAAATTACTTTTATGCAATGCATATAATGAAGTAAACATGTTACATGCCTAGAAAGTCGTCTCTAAATTATGACTAATGAGAACCGCAACACTTGCACCAGTGTGTCTTAAAGATTGAACTTCTGAGCCACTTTAAAGAAAATTATAGTCAGAATCTAAATTTTATTTTACGTTGAGCTACAATAAAATCGGTGTATTCAGGTCTTAAATGTCAAAGTGTTTATATGTAATTTATATTCATATATAAATGTTTCAGCAGCATTACAGGGGGAAAAAACATGTAAATAATGTAATGTCTTTATCAATGCAGAATCGTGAAATCACTGTAGTTGTCAGTGGCGTACTTTAACAATTTCACCAGACCGTTAAATATCAAAATAAATATCAGTTCCTCAAAACACTTGGGGCAAACAGCTTTATTTTTCAAGCAGTACAAATTAATTTTAAAGGTACAGTGTGTAAAATTTTAAAGGCTTTATTACCTGAAATTAAGTACATCAATAAATAAGTTTTTATTCATCTATGGTCACTTAAAAAAAAAAAAGTCCTTGATTGTTCAGAAGCTTAGAATAAGCTGTGTATGTGCATTGGGTGGGTGAGGGGCATGTTTTTACAATAGTCTCGAACCATACAGGCTCCAGCCTGAAACCTCAATACTAGACCCAGTAAATCTTACACATTGTACCTTTAAACTATACATCACATCCATAAATAATAACTGTACACACTCTTACTATCTCAGTGCATCTGTTCTATGGCTTTTGTGAGGTGCCAGACAGTTGTTGGAGGAAAATAAATAAAAATATAATTAATTAAATAACTATATAACAAGCAGATGATTTTAGTAATCCAGCAGTTCAAAAACACTTGTTTATGAATGATTCTTTTGTATATACAATGTGTTTTCTGTTTCATTCTCAGTGATGCTCTGTGTAACGCCTATCAATTCAATTTGCTAATCACAATCCGTTTAGAAAGGTTTATTTTTTCTTCAACTTCAAAACAGAACAAGAATACAAGAAAGGGTAAATGTTATTTTGTCCTTTCTTGTATTCTTAAAGAATTGATATAAACATTTTAAAACAATAGCCTATCATGAGCTGATGGTGTACATGTAGTGCTTTGCATACTCTGTATATTCTATTGAATCGAGTGCGTTAAACCAGTGACACATTCTGTCACGGTTGCCCTAAAATACTTTTTCACCTCGCCTCTGAGGAGCGGATTAAAAGTGACTGAACCAACAGGTAGCTTTTGATTCTGCATGTAGAATAAAATCTGAAGTCTTGACTTTCAAAAATGAAGGGGAAAAAAAAGTACAGCCTGTACTGACCAGTTCTGTCACAAATGCCAATAATGTCATGCAATGTTTGTACATGCGCACACTATGTAGATGTGTACAAGTGACACTTCCAACAGGCAAGTATGTACGCAGAGATGTAGTTACAATAGCTGCCATGAGAAGCCAATAAAAGTACCAGTTTGGCGCAAAAAAAAGTTGAGGTTTTAAAATTCATTGCGCACTCCGTCATTTAAGAATGGCCTAACAAATTTAAAACTGATTCTCAGTGGCAATTTCCATACGTTTGATTGTGATTAGAAAATTAAACTGATAAATGTTACACACTCAGTAGCCTTTACAGAATTTATAAATATTTTACACCCACACACCAAACTGAAAACAGGTAAGTCCACTCAGTATTTTCCTTCATTTCATGGCTTTCTGCAGTAATGGGAGTCCAGTGTTAGCCACTGCAGTCTTGTGTGTTTAAATCCCACAGGGTCTCAACTTCTACCATCCTGAAGGACACCAAGACAGCATTTTTACTAAACTGATTTTTATTTTCACAGTAATGTGTTTTTTCTTTTTACATTGATGTTCACAAATGTGCTGACTTTTGTAAATAAATGAAACAATGGGGGGGGGGGGTGTTCCTTTCATGTTGGGGGAGGGCCGTTGGTGTAGCGCAGCATTGGGTAAAAGGAGCGGGCAAAGTTGTTTGACAGGGCACAGCTGTAATCATCTTGAGACGCTGGGACCAGGCAAGCAAGAACCAGCAGCATCAGGAAGAGCAGGTGTAGGGGAAATGCAGCTCGTAATACCCGGTATAGGAAAGGCCTGCTTCTGGAAACGTCCCCTACATGCGTAGTAGATCTATCTCCTGCTCTTGACTCCTAAAAGGTAACCGTAAAAGTCAAGGGCCCTTTTTTTTTGCTGGAAAGTAACTGTTGTGTTTAAACTTTGTCCTTACCTTGTCCACCAGTGTGGAGTCTGTGGTGTGTTCATTGTACTTCTGCAACACAGGTTGAAAATTCAGAAATGGAATTAGTGTTGTGTGTATTATAGCAAACACTGATGTCTACTGGGCCACAACAGGTAAGTGAGAGTATTATTTATTCCTATCTGCTGGACAGGTGGGAATAAAAAAGGGGAGGCACTTGTGGATGGAAGGTGGTGTCATGGGTAGTATGGGTGCAAGCATCTCCTTTCATTCACAGTGTGTATTATACACACTGTGAATGAAAGGAGAT
>JAQMYF010000027.1:1713352-1725568 GCA_030014195.1 Neosilurus mollespiculum
ACTGCAGCTGGACAGAGACACTTTTACCTACAGGTACAAGTGTCTCTGTCCAGCTGCAGTGTGTATAATACACACTGTGAATGAAAGGAGATGCTTGCACCCATACTATTCATGGCACTGCCTCGCTTTTTTTATTCCCACCAACTCTTGCAGGCCCACACATCACTGTTCTCATGCAGCCAGCGGGTGGGGGGTCAACTGGTGTCACTTAGTGCATAAAACACAGTCAAAAAGCATCTCTTCCCACCCGCCACGGGTGGGAGTCAACTGGTGTCGTTGACACAGTCAAATTTCATAGCATCCCACCCACCGGGTGGGAACAGGTACTTTTTGGCTGGATTTTTCTTCATTATTGCAACCTGTTGCTTCCCACCCATGCCCCCCCAGTATCTCCTTGCGCACACCTCCCTTCCACTCACAGGTGGGTGTGCTTGCGCACACCTGTTTGCACAACCACTCCCAGTTGGGAGTGGGTGTGCAGACATGCACCCCTTTACTTACCTGTCTGGTCTTCAGTATGTTGAGGTCATGGTTGATCTGTCTGAGAAGCAGATGGAGCTTGTTGTTAATGACGTGTACCTTCTCCTTGGCCTCTGTACTCTCCTCACCCTGTTCCACATGCAGGATGTGGGAGGAAATCTGCTGCAGCGACTGTACTTCATTTTCCCTGCGCAGGAGCTCACGCTGCACCACCTGCATACAAACAACAACATGGAGGATGACTTGAGTTCTTCACAGCTCCTGTAAAATAAAGTGTTCACACCCATACCTCCAGTGTATCTCTGTGCTCCTTCAGTACGTCAGCATCCACATTGAGGTCATGAATGTTCACCATGTAGCGTTGACTCTCTGCTTGAGCCAGCCACAACAGCAGGGAATGCAACTTCTCATGGAACTCCTGAAGATCAGAGGTCAGCTGTAAAAGCTTTTATCTTTAAAAAAAAAAACAACCTGTAATGTTAGTAATTGGTTTCTCCTACCTGACACTGCAAAAGCTCAAGGTGCAGGTGGTTCTCCCACGCATCAAGTGCAGCACAGGCCTGTGTCCATTTGTGGTTGGCTGCCTGCAGCTCTGTCTTCAGCTCTTGCACCTCTGCACTTTCTCCTCGCAGAAGGCGTCGGCCATTCAGGTTCACGCCAATCATCAGAGACTTGTAGCTGCCAAACATCCTCTGAATCTCCTAAAAGGTTAAAAAAAAAAATTCATGATAGCCATATTCCTTTTATTCTCTACAGCCTTGGTTAAGTAAAATAATATAAGATAAGCACATACCTTGAGCTTAAGGATATTGTTCTCTATGTCTTGAATACTTGGGTGATCCGTCCTTGTCTGAAACCTCCTAAGTTCAGGAAGCACAAAGTCGAGCCAGGTCATGACCTCTCCAAGGTCAGAGGTTAACTTGGGAGGATTTTGCTGAGCGCCAAGGTCCTCGCCATCAGCCTGCATTCGAGCCTGGAGCAGCTCCCATCTCTCAATCACTCCTAAAACAAAGAGCATTTCTACTGAAGTGGTTCTGCTTTTGTAAAGTGTGTGTGTATGAGAGTGACAGACCCACACACACTTGTCTTATCTGGAGAGGACAGTATGGTCAGGCCCTGACCCTCGATCGGCTGGTCATCATTCAGGATGTGCTTGACTCTCTTCACGTTGTCTATGCTCTCAGTGCACTCTGACATCAGCTTCACCTGCAAACACAAAATGACACAAAGTTCTAATATGTGTGTGAAGAACACTGGGCGTGTCTTCTAGACCATAGAGAGTTTTTATGATAATAAAAGACGTCTACACGTCTCATTTTTTCCATTAGCCGTTATGAAATAATAGAAGCAACCCTTTTCTTATTCTAACTACAGACACATCTGCAAGATCCTGTTTCTGTGAAGAGAATAAAGTAGTTACTAAACACACTACCATTAAAGTGAGTGTGTGTACATACATATCCCTCAGGATGGTACGAAGCATTGATGTGCGTCGGGGTGGAGGTCAGGCTGTGGATGATGCGTTTCCTGTCCTGCCAGCTGGGCTCCGTCACTGAGAACGAGATACATCACTGTTATTAATATTACACTTAATTCCCTGTTGTATTAGATTGAAAAATAACTGAAATTATTCACACCATGGAGGCAGAACAACACACAGGCATGAGCAGAGAAAATTTCACTGGAGTTCATCAGCCAAGAGGTGCAGTGGTTTCCAAGTTTGGCGCAGAGCTAATGCAGTTAATAGTTAGCCCTGAAGGTTATATTAATTGATATATTACACCTTAATGCTAAATAGTGTTAATAGTAAATACAAAACTTCCTGACCCTTTATACACATTACCCTTTTTGTGCTGCTCCAGATCATAAAACCAAACACTTCTTGGCAGACCAGTGATTTTTTTTTTTTTTTTTAAACTTAAGGGACTTAAATACGTGCACAGAAGACAGGATGCACTGAGGGGCATCAAAATTGTACACCGTTCATGCTCTGAAGAACAAGCAAGTTTGTGTAGCATGCAGCAGGCTGAAGCCTACCAGATGCAGCACTCAGAGCTCGAGCTGTGGCTTTAATAAAGGACTCAGAGCTCTCAGTGACCTGTACATCTGTAAGAGAGGAGCGGCACAGATACAAGCCAGTCACAAAGACCTTTACGCAACTGTAAACGTAACCATTGTTATTGCTGTTCAATAACAAAACGTACTGATGCATTCAGCAGAAGAGATGCAGAGATTCACACTTAATATGCATTCAATTAAATACACCATCACTTAATTATTAAAATACATTTTTTTGTGCTTTTGAGGAGGCTGTGTGTTTACTGTTCTCTAGGTTTTTTTTTTATATTGGACGGTTTTAATCTACATAAAATATTGAAGGTATCGTCTTTATAATCAATGCATAGAGCAGATCTGATTGGCCGACAGTCAGAATTATAGGCGACTGTTCTGTATGATATTTTGGCAATGAATACATTACAGATGAAGGTACTTATGGCAAAATAATTTTTAAAAATAGTTTCAACAAACGCCCTCGGTCGCAGTACCTGAGAGTGCACTGTAGTACGTGGCCTCGTCTTCGTCCTCAGGTGATGAAGATCTGCCCACGTCGACCGTGTGGTCCCACTCCAGTGGTATGGAATCCACACTGACTGGCGTCTCTCGGCCTGATGGTTCAAGTGAAGGAGGAAGGAGGAGACACCCTGAAGGTTGGACGGACAACAGCGTCATCCCGCCCCCCATGTCGACGTCTCTCTCCCATACACCGCTCAACTCTAAAGACTCCTCTATCTGTGGGTCTCGATCCGAGAAATCACGCTCATCATCTCCAACCTGATGGGGAACACTGAAGGTTAAAACACAGTCACCGTATACAGAATTCTACACGGTACGTATGTGAGACGGACCGGCCACGTGTTAACGAGGCGATGGTGGAAGCGCGCGACTCGGCTGAACACCTCCTGGCAGTAAGAGTGCAACTCCTCCAGTTCATCCTCGATCAAGACGGCGTCGAACGGGGAGCTCTTCTGAATCAGTTTCTCTCCGAACACAATGAGGGAATCGATCTTATTCGTGTTCAGAGTGATTTCTTGCTGGAACGCCTACAGGGAACAGCGAAACACTACAGATCACTAAAGCAATAAACACAGAACTATAAAAGGAAATTCCTCACTGTCCAAAAACCTGATTCATGATCCTGATTTATTCATTTTAACGCACAGATATTCAAACAAGTTTTATTTTAACAATATCAACACCGAGAACAGCAGCTCAGTAACTACTCACTGAAACAATAAATAAAAGTATTGAAAACATTAAAGAAGAGCTTTCGAAACAAAACATTCGGTGCTTCTGGATAGTTTAAAAGTTTGTGATTAACTAGAAATGAAAGTCTTTAAGTGTGGGGTGTTTTACGTGTCGTGCCCCTCTGAGATTATCTCCTGATATTTATCATGTTCATTATAATCACAAACATCAAACCGAATCATGAACGTTTTTTTTATGAATGAGCTTTGATTCCCCTCAGGAACATGTGGACACCTAGTCTTTAGTTGTAAGATTTCTTATCGTGTGAAGTGAAGTGTGTGAGAGGGTCACCGCTGTTACCTGGGTGGGTGTGTATGTATGTTTATTTGAGCCAGCAGGCGTTTGGCACGCGCGATAGCGACACGGTTAGTTGTGGTTCTCGACTGCGCAAATAAGTTTGTTGTGTTTGTAGCTTTAATCGAATCAGAATTGAGATAAACTCTACAGAACATGGAGTTTATGATGTCGGACTTTATATAAACGAACCATTTTAATTACCGAAGAGACGCGTCCAGCTTCTCAAACGAGCTCCGTGAAGACGCGCGTGCCGTGGCGTGCTCGTGCTCAGTGGGCGGGGACAAGCCTTGTTTCTATTGGACGGCAGGTAGCGGGGAAGCCTATCGCTGAATAAGCGCAAGGCGAAAACAGAATCCTGGGTGGGGGCGCCAGCACCGCACAGAATCCCCGAAATCACTGGCGTTAAAGGCCATGGGCGGTGATCCAGGTGAGTTCAGTTTACTGCCGTTATGGCTTTTTAAAGTCTTTCACAACTAAAGTATTGAATCTGATCAAGTCATTCAAAATACCGTTGAAAAGACTAAAACATCTATCAGAACACAGCTCACGGCCTGTTGTATACCTGTGGAATTTCGAGCATTCCACCAGGAGGCGCTGCGCGTGACATCATTTTGGTCAAACAATGGCTTCGGCGATGTCGATTTATATATTAACGGACAGATAAATGTCCAAAAGGTTACTCATTTTTTTGTAAAACAAAAAAAACTTTCACCTGATCCAGTCCCATTATTGCAGCCCACGGTAACGCAAGCATGAACCCGCTCAAGCATGTAAACAAAGGTAACTGGAAATAGTCCGCTGTACCGGCGTGTGACCAAAATGACGCCACGCACCAAGTGGCCATGGATATTGCTGATGAGAAATTCAGGTTCAGCATCAGTCCGTAAATGATCAATTTTCTAAGAAATACCAGTGAATGATACTCCATTTCTTTTGTTGACTTTAGAAATTTGTGGAATAATGATATTTGTCTAAGATCTTTGAAGCGCTCAGTGAGTGACTCATTCATGCTTCTGGCAAAGGTTCCTGTTCAAAGTATAAGATGAAGGCTGGTGTAGTGTTTAGGCTGCTGGGCTCATGATCGAGAGATCATTGGTTCGATTACCTGTTAGACCCCACTATGCTAAGACCCCTAGGCAAAGAACTAACCACTTAACCACAACTCTGTCCACCAAGTATAAATGGGTGCCAGTAAAAATACTGGGAAGGTAACTTGTGATAGACTCGCATCCCATCCAGGAGGTGCTCGACTCGTAGTCGCTTCATGGCTTCACGGCCCCGGCTGATAAGCCACGGGGTGAAAAAAAACAACACACAAGAAGAGTTTTGAGGGGATGACACTATTTACAGTACAGTTTGTTCTCACATCCACGAAAACAATAATATTAACTTTCACAATAACAAATCAAAAAAAAAAAGTGATTTTTATTTTACACGTCGTTCATAACCCAAAATAATCGAAAAAGTAATTGATAAAATCAACAATGTTGACGGATATAAAACACAAAAGCCTTTGCTTAAATAAAGGCTCTGTATTGGACCTGATGTGATGAAGAAGGTAAAGTTGGGGTGTGACGCGTGCACTGACTTTGAGTTGTCTCATCTTGTCGTGGACGTCACTCTCAGAGAAGTGCTCGACGTTCGTGAGCTGCAGATCCATCTCGGTGAGCCACACCAGAACAGCGTCCCTCGTTCCCTCAAACTCCTCCCTCTGAGACGTGAAGTGCTGCGGAGAGCAGGATCGAGGTCTGTAACCTGATTCGTCTTCAATAAAGCAGCTGACCCTGTGTACCTAATGTTTCATTCTAGCGCACCGTACACGTGATAGAACGTGTGTGTTGAACGTGACTGAATATCGATGTGGATTAAAGTGTCAAATCTGCACCTTGAGTCTGCGGATGATGGCGCCGACTCTTCTGTGCAGCTCATCCCAGCGTCGATTTCCTTCGTTCACCATCGTCTTTAGTTTGCAGGCGGTATCGGTGCGGTTCTCGCGGGCCAGGCGTCGGTACTGTTTGTTCACCAGCTCTAGCTGCGTCAGGCGCTCATGGACCTGCCGCTGGAACGCCTGTGTGTGTGTGAGACAAAAAGTATTTTTTTAAGTATTAGTATTCAGTTATTACCTTTTTTTAAAATATGTAATTTTGCCCAGCCGTAGTGGAACTCTCACCTCAAACTTTTTCAGCTCCTCCTTGGCGCACGTGTAGAGGACGTCTGTGCTGGCCGGGTTCGCTGCGGTGCGCTCTGCTGTGCTCAGCCAGTCCTCGAAACGCGAGTAATCATCCAGAAACTTGCGCCAGAGCCGCCATGTCTCCTCGATCCTGCAGGGGGCAACACACACACACACACACACACACACTGAGCTCATTAGCCTTATTAATTAATACTGACAAGGAAAAAAGCAGACTTGCCCTCTACGTGTGTGTGTGTGTGTCATTTCCTCACCTTATTCTTCTCTCCATGGACATGGCACAGATACTTCTCCAGCGTCGGTCCAGGCTGTGCGTGGTCTGCTGAATGGAGTCATTCTCGACGTCACTACTGCAGGCGTCGGCGTCGTGCAGTAACATGTCACACAGCGTGAGCACCGATGCCACGCCCTCCGTGTGCTGTTCAATGTCCTTCTGAAGCTCCTGAACAATTAGAATGAAATCAGAGGTGATATTTCTGCATCAGATTTACATGATAAACACTTTCTGAAATCAGGAAGTGAGGTGTGTGTGTGTGTGTGTGTGTACCTGTTGTTCAGCCAGTTTGCACTGGATTTCATTGCCGTGACACACACCGAACACGATGGGTTTAGTCAGCTCGCCCTCGATACGTGAGAGCCACGAGCCCAGGTTACTCATGTTCTTATCCAGCTGCTGCACCATCACCAAAGTCTCCTTCAACTTCCTCACCCTGTTACATCCAAAAGATCAACCTTTAGTTCTATTATTGTTAGAAATATTTATTATTATTACATGGTACTACAGTGGTGTCTATAGTAGCTGAGCGTGATAATATTTATAGTAATATTTATTTCTCTATTTTACAAGTAACTGATGTGGACATGATACACACAAGCACAACCTTTTAAGCACTTGACACTTAATACCACACAAAATAACACTGAATATGATTGACATAGGGGTGGCATGGTGGCGCAGTGGTTAGCATGTCCGCATCACAGCAAGAAGACGTGGGTTCGATTCCCGGGCTCGGAGCGTTTCTGTGTGGAGTTTGCATGTTCTCCCTGTGCTTGCATGGGTTTTCTCCAGTTGCTCCTGCTTCCTCCCACAGTTCAACAACTGCACAGTAGGCTAACTGACTAGTAGACCTCTAGGTGGCCTGTCGAGCTGTTCAGGGTGTACCCCACCCTCATCCAGAGTCGGCTAAGATGGGGGCCAGTCAGTCCACAGTCTAATCACAGATCCTAAAGATTACGGGTACTTTAGAAACAGAAGAATGTAGTTCAGCCTGCACCATCACCTGTTTTAACACACGTCATGCCACACAACCGCCGTGTGTGTGTGTGTGTGTGTGTGTTGAGATATCATGGAGGTGCTCCTCAATCCATGTCTAGACTCCACTTTTCTGGCTGATTCCCATACTCTTAATGAACTGAAGCAGAAGGAAACGAATCGCCTTTTCACTGCACACATCACGGGTCCATTCACAGCTCGAAGCTGTACGGCGTCCCAACACTGGTCCAGACATGAAGCGGTGACCCCACTTGACAACAAACCCAAAGAAATCAGTGTTTACGTGGTAGTACTGCATTCAGTCTGATGTTTCATGTATGTGCACAACAGATTCAGACAGATGATACACACACACACAGTGCAACACATACACAACATAAACAGAGCTCTTCTGGCAGCATCTTCTGTGCACCCTTAGCCTTGTGCATGCATGCTAGTACACCACTGCTCTCTGGCGTTAGCATGAGCCAGCCTGTTGCGAGTGTGTGCATGGCGACAGCATAAAAGAAAAGAAAAAAAAAACACAACCCATCCCCCTGCCTGACTCTGCATGTGCAAGTGTGTCTATGGTGACACGAGCAGGTGGTACGTACTCACAGACCGGCGAGGCAACGTCATGTCTCTCTCTCATGAGCATTTTCTGGATAAGCTGCAGTAGATGGTCTGTTACTCCCCCCCCCCCCGTCCCCCTCTCGCTCTGTACAGTGTGGTCAAGAATGCGTAAGGATGCCTGAAGCATACGTCATCTTTTTTACATCACGCACAGGTTCTCACACCCTCGGCTCTGCATGGATTAAACCAATGAAGAGGCTTAATATGTGCGCAAACACACACACACACAGTACACATAAAATTACTACTCTATATTTTTTGTACAATTTTAATATCCTTATTGAAAAACATAAAGCATTAGTGAATATTTTTGAGTCAGAGAGAGAAAGAGAAATAATCTTGCATGAAACTACGTCATCAATGGCGCAAATTTATGCTCCAAGTCATAAAAAAACAAGGCTGCTGGATGTGTGCTGCACATAAACAATGTCACACAACAGAGTGCCAGAGCGGCGCGCGTGTGTGTGTGTGTGTGTGTGTGTGCGTGTGTGTGTGTGTGGGCTGTTGCATTAATCCTGTTCCACGCTGTGTCTTCACACTGGTTCAACAGATCAACTTCGAAAGATCTTTATGTACGGTGGATTAAAGACAAGGTTTAGGATGCTTATCCAGTCCAGTTTATAAAGCCACCATGTAAAAAAAACTTGTGCTTCTACACATCTGTACAACACACACTTAAATAAATAATTCTGCACCAAAAGGTTTTCCCAGACAATTGTACAACTTTGCTGTCCACTAATAAAATGTAGGTCCAGAAGAGTTAAAGTGCAATAAATCCAAACCAAATGGATTACTGCTCTGTGTGTGTGTGTGTGTGTGTGTGTGTGAGTGAGAGACAGAGAGAAAGGGAGAGAGGGTAGCAGATGGTCTTAACATAACATCTGCCTCACTCCAGTAATAATGAATAACATGCGCTGGACACCCTAGGTTCCGGCCCACAATAGCTGCTCCATCTCAGCCAAAAGGAGGATGGCTTTAAACCAGTATGGTGAATCTGATTGGCTCAGAGACACAATGCTGTTAGACAGAGGACTTACAGGACAGCGGGTGGACACAAAGGCCTGAGGCAGCTGCCTGGCGTGAGTGTGAATGTCATGTCACAGACATTCACTGTGATTTGAGGTGACAAAAGAAGCTGACAGGCCTGAGTCGGGTCCTCTAATCCACACACACACACACACACACACACACACACACACACACACACACAGAGCAGTCGCTCTGCTGGTCAGACATTTCTCATGTATTTTTATAGACTTGCAGAACAAGAGCTGTGACGCAAAGTTTCTCAAAAACTAATTCTAAATAAATAAATAAGGTTGTGTTCTGTAAACAGGGTGGGTGTTTTATTTCCCTTCTGCAGAGATGATCTAGAAAGAAGAGTGTTGACCCGTGTCAAGAGGGAGGTGTTCTGGTCCCGTCCTGATTCACCCACTGATCCTCACACACACTTTAGGTTTCTCTGTACATCAGTAAAGCCTGCATTAAAGTTCTACAACTCCAAACTCGACCAGGTTTGTCTGCACCTCTTTAGGTTAGAGGATCAGCAGGTCACGCGTTCGGTGCGTCGTCTGTCGCTCGGTTTCAGACAGGATGCCGTTCCTGCAGCTGATCGGCTTACAGTAAAGTCATTCCTTCCTGTTTGTTTCAGTTTCTTCATGAACACACTGCACTTTCTTTACTGACAGCAATAAACATATTAATAACCCTTCCCATTCTTTGTCCAACTTTATTCGTAACGCAACCCTGAGTGCTGGACAAGCACTAAGGGTTTTTTGTTACTATTTCTTGCAACAGGACTGAACCATGATGTCACCTTTTTTTCTCACTTGATACACCTCAAACACTCCGTCACTGAACATTCCCAAATTCCTGCTAGGGTCACGGGGAGGCTGGAGCCTATCTCAGTCGACACTGGGTGAAGGCAGGGTATACCCTGAACAGCTCGCCAGACCACGGCAGGGCTCAACACAGAAACGCCCAAGCCTGGGACTCGAGCCCAAGACCTTGCTGTGAGGCGGACGTGTTGATCACTATGCCGCTATTTAAATTAATAATCATTAAATAATTATTTTAAAAATATTCTGCTCACGTATCCCGATAAATACACTTCAGGCTTTGGTACTTGGTATTGAAAAAGAGTCTATCAGTTGTACAGGATTTCCAGTGCATTATGGGTATTAACACAGTGAGCTATTTAAATCATTATTGATAATTTTCTCAGTCGGGATTTATGTTAGTAAAGTATGAAGACTGATAAACTTGCGTTACATAACTATATGATTACAGATCTATAACAATATTTAATAAAGATTTTTTTATTGTTCTGTAACCACAAGACTGTGATCATGGCTTTAAAATCACAAAACCTCTTCACCCCTCTACATTTTTTAAGCATTTTAAACGATTAAAGATGATCTCTGGAAGACATTTTCTGCTGTGTTATTACGCAAGCGAAGCTCTTCAACAGAACTCAGCTGTACGGACATTATAATCCCCGGAGCCCAAGAGTTATAAATAAACAGGATGAAGAAAGAAAGATGGACGGATGATGGATTAATGGAGAGGATAAGTGGAAGGGTGAGGTCTGTTGAGACAGACTTCCACACGGAGCCAAGACACAAACAGGGAACAAAGTTTAAGCTGAGGGAACAGTTCATATTTTCAGACCATCCCAAACCCACTCTTTTAAATTATTTACATTTTTAAAATTTCTATTTGATTTATTCTACACTGTGTCTCTGCACAGTGCGCTGAGAGAGAAGGATGTCTGAAGATTCAGTATAAAACCTTTACAGATTCCTTCAGAATTTTTTTTTGTATTAGTATTAATAACAACAGGAATCCTAGTAATATCAGCAGTAATAACCACAGTAGTAATAATAGTACTAGCTGCAGTAAGAGTAGTAGTAACTGTATTAACAAGATTAATATTAACTACAGTAATAAGAGCAGTAATAGTTACAGTAGTAACAGTAATAATTATAGTAATAACTAGCAGCAGAAAAAACAGTAGTTGTAATAGTACTAGTAGTGATAGAGATAGTTATAGTTGTAGTAGTCATAGTAGCAGTGGTTATAGTTGTAGTAATGGTAGCACAGTTGGGGCCAAAAGTTTTGGCTCCACACATTTTTTTTCGAATCAGTTGACCTCAAATGTAATGTTAAAAGTTGTACTAAACTAGTTACATCAGGAACAGTAAAGTATTAATAACAGTCGTATTAAACTGGTAATAGCAAACATACTAAACTGGTAATAGCAGTCGTACTAAACGAGTTACAGCAGTAGTACTAAACTGGTAATAGCAGTCGTACTTAACTGGTAAGAGCAGTAGTACTAAACTAGTTACAGCGGTAGTACTAAACTGGTAATAGCAGACGTATTTAACTGGTAATAGCAGTAGTACTAAACTAGTTACAGCATTACTACTAAACTGGTACTAGCAGTTGTACTAAATTAGTAATACCAGTAGTGCTTAACTAGTTACATCAGTAGTGGTAAAGTGGTAATACCATTAGAACTAAACTAGTAATAGCAGTAGTAAATTAGTAACAGCAGTAGTAATGAAGTAGTAATAGCAGTAAACCAGTAATATTAGCAGTAGACCATTAATAATAGTCATACACTTTATATTAAAATCAGCAGTTCAGCGAAAGTAGTAGTGATGGTGGCAGTAGTGATAGGACCAGTATCAGGAGTAATATCAGCAGGAGGACTAAGATTGGTATCAGGAGTGGCAGTAAAATGAGTACTATAGTGCTAGTAGCTGTAGTAGTAGAACCAGTAGCAGTAGTAATTGCTCCTGGAAGCAGTAAAACAATTTCTACAATTTCCTTCCTGATCCTGATTTTAATAGTGGTAAAAGGTTTTTTTAAATTTTAATAGCTTTTAAAATTTTAAAAGACTGGTAGCAGGAGGAGCAGTAGTAATTGGTGGTGATGGTGGTGGTAGTAGTAGGTTTAATGGGGATAGTTGTATTAAGACTGGTAGCAGGAGGAGCAGTAGTAATTGGTGGTGATGGTGGTGGTAGTAGTAGGTTTAATGGGGATAGTTGTA
>JAQMYF010000027.1:1726361-1746910 GCA_030014195.1 Neosilurus mollespiculum
ATGGTGGTAGTTGTAGTTACTGTAGTAATAGGATTAGCAGCAGTAGTAACTGTGGGCAGTAACAGTAGCTGTAGGTTGAATGGTGGTGGTTGTAGTTACTGTAGTAATAGGATTAGTAGCAGTAGTAACTGTGGGCAGTAACAGTAGCTGTAGGTTGAATGGTGGTAGGTGTAGTTACTATAGTAATAGGATTAGTAGCAGTAGTAACTGTGCGCAGTAATACAACAATGTATTATAATATATATTATTATGTCTGGTAAATTTATCCAAAATGATTCCCTGATCCTTAATTTTTCCCCTGCACATCACGATGATTCTGTAACACACTAATACAGTGAAATGTGTTGGTGAGTAAAATTCATTAGTTCATGTGACTACACTGTTCACCAGATCACATGTACATCACTAATATCTGATAGGCGTATCCTCTCACCTGGCCTCGATGTGGTTGAACAGGTGCTGCCAGCGCTCGTTGATACCCTTGATCTTGTCGTTGATCTCGTTCTCCTTGGTCTTGTTGCTGGCTGTGATGAGCTGCTCGCCCAGCTGCTTCAGGTGAGTCTTGTTCTCACTGAACAGGTTGATCTCCTCCATGCAGTCCTACACACACATATCATTTTAATTCCTGAAGGGTGAGACTTTGTCTTGTATGACACCTTCTGTATCCAACAGATCTTTAGGAATTAATTTAGAAATTAGGAATGTTTATAAACAGGAAACCGGTGTGGTTTTAGTGTAGATCTAGTGAATGCACTTAATCCTTTTTTTTAATTGTTATTTATTCCGCCTGTGTTTTCAAGTCTCTCGACCTAAACGAGCTTCCAACGCCAAGTTCTCACTGGGATACAAGTTTCACATCAGCTTTCTCATGATGCCGGCCAAATGCCCCCCTGTGGTGTGGGTCTGGCAAGTGTGAGAATCAAACACAAAACGTCTATAAATTTTTGTGATCTAAAAGCTTTTACAAAATCAATTCTACAGTAACAGTAAAACTGGTTCATACACTTGTCATTTTGACTGTAATCCATCATCTGTGTTCACTTTGTTGGCTGTGGAGTTAAGATAAACTCTGATTAGTCTGTATGGTTTTGGTTTGAAGCTGCTGTTGTCCTGCTGTACCAGTGAAATCAAGTCAACAAACATTCCAAAGCCTTTAGTGTGTGTGTGTGTGTGTGTGTGTGTGTGTCAAATTGTGCAAGTAAGGACGAACCAGCAGGAGTACTTGGAGTTTGGTTAAACTTTGCTCCCTTTTCATCATAGAGGAGAAACTGAGAACAATTTACACCAAGTTCGTTCAAGTTCTGTTACCCCAGACTGACTCTGTATGAAATGAACATCTCTGGGGGAATTAAGGGCTTAAAACTCAATCACGTTCTTCTTCAGCAAAATTCATGGGCGGAGCCTCAAGTATATAGGAGTTTTTGATTAACTCTGATAATAACAATGTTAAACTGCGTGATAGGGCTGAACAGGTTGCTATCATCCCCCAACACACACATAACCATACACACACACACACACACACACACACACACATACAGTCTACTAATTATTATACTCATTAACTCCAGTACAGAACAAAATAAAGGTCTTGGTGAAACGTGTGTTGGCTCAAACAGTTAGAATCTGAGTTTAAGTGAAGTAAAACTCAGTAATTACTACTTAGTTAACCGTGAACTTCTCCACATGTAATAACTGAGTAATTAACCATATTAAGGTGTTGATGAAGAGCTATTCATTTATTCCTGCTTTAAATTCTACTTGTACATCAATACTCTTTTGAATTCTTTTCTTATTAACTCTTCTATTTGTATGTAGTTTAAAATAGGTTTATGTTTCAGACGTGGTGATGGAACAGAACGAGTTCTATTCTGTAATCACTCAGAGGAGGGTAGGGCATCAGAATTCATGTTGATCAGTAATTAAGCGTGGCAGAGTTCTCCTTGTTCTACAAGAGACCCTTGTAATTACTGCTTAGTTCACCATGAATTACTTCAAGCAAACTTTCTGTGTAATGAACGAGTGCTGCTTAGTAATTAATGGTAGTACATTAAGTGTTCATAAAGAGATTTTCATCTGTTGTTCCAAGAGGTCTTATTATCGTCACTCCTACAGTGTGTGTGTGTGTGTGTTACCTTTTTCAGCTTCTCCACCATCTCCTCGATGCTGAGCTCAGCGCTGTGCGTCATCTTGTTCTCCATCTGCGTGAGCCACTCACACAGCTCCCTGTTCTTCTCATTGAAGATGATCCACGCATTCAAACGGTCAGCGATTTCCTGTCTGCGCAGCGACACCTACACATATACGTTTCTTTCTATTAGTGTGTGTGTGTGTGTGTGTGTGTGTGTGCGCGCGCGTGGGGATGTTTCATGCTACCTAACCCTAACCTTGACATTAGATTTTGTATCATTATAGTAAAATAAAGAACAATCTGTTGCAACTTTTCAAACAACTTTTAAGCCCCACCCCCCAAGTTCAACTTAAACAAGTAATGAAACAAATGTCCTCTTTCCGTCTTTTCCTCCAGCCAGACGTCTCTGTGTACAGTACTTATTACAAATTTCAGCAACACGGTGGTAGCCAATAATGAACTAGTGTTTAATCAGCAGTGCTCCAACAAAACACAACACACCAAGATTTAATCAAAACAGTTGCCATTTTCAAACTTGGATGTTGCCTAGCAACCCACACACATACACACACTTCGACATGCGACAGCAACAGTGTGTGTGATTCCCTAAACAAAAGGGCCGTGAACTACGGCTTCGATTCATTCCTCGCTCCTGCTGTGGGTTTTTTTTACTCTTTCAGTACCATCTGTTCGGCCATTGCGATGCTAATGACGCCTCCCCTCGGCATCGGCCCCAAACACACAACTTGGAGTGTCTCTCAAGTCATGAAAGTAAGGCGGGGCCGGGAAGGGGGGGGGGGGGACAAAACACAGCGTACATTTCTGAGTAACAATGCCCAAACCCCCCAAGTGACCAGAACATGTGTACACATGGTGACATACTTGAAATTCCTTTATTCAAGTTGTGTGTTTCTGAACCATCATCACACACATACACTTTAAATCACACTAACAGTGTGATTGCACTATAACGAGTGTGTACACACTATAAATTCAGCTCAGCAAAGACAAACAGTATTCTATCTTATCCAAAAGTTAGGACCTATAGTCAACAGCTCGATAACAATATTGTATCTTGAACATTGCAATATATCTATTAGCTCATGATCAGTGAAATTTATTTATTTATTTGTAGAATTATGTTTTGGACATGTATAAATAAATTAAGAGGATCATCCTCAGCTATATTAAGTTGAGGCTCGGCACGCGCACGCACACGCGCACACTCACACACACTCACACACACACACACACACACACACACACACGCACACAGTTAAAACAAGTCTTGTCATGTTGTAGCTATGTATAACCTTGTTTTAGGTGGACAGAGGTTTTACTGAACTCTGTGTGTGTATGAGTGTATGTGTGTGCGTCACCTTAAGGCACAGTTCCTCCCACTGGCCGTGCAGATGTTCCTCTTGCTCCTGCAGCATCAGCACGTCCTCTGTGATAATGTACTGAGACACGTCTGTCTTCATGCTGCTCGCTTCACACAGACTCACGGCCCAGTCCTCCAGAGAGTCCTGCAGCTCCTGCATAACATCACACAACAAAACTCTGATACACCACTCAGCTTGGGCTACGACTCTCATCCACACTCGGCCAGGCGTTCTCTCTCTCTTTCTCTCTCTCTCTCACACACTCAGTATTTCTCACTGACACCAGCCCTCCCTTAATAATCCCCTCCTCCACTTCTCTCTCTCTCTCTCTGGATTACAGAGTCTCGGGCAGTTGGGGGAGGAGAACAGTACAAAGGGAGTAAGAGATTAGGTATATAATGGGCCTGACAGGATGACAAATTTACAGCTGATCTGAGACCAGTCTCAGTGGCTCTGGTTAAACCCATGACATTTTCATAAACTGATCCTGAATCAGAAACCTGTGTGAACTAAAAAAAAAACCTTTCTGCTACGTGTCATGATTTTATTTCTGATAAGAAAGCTAATCTGTTAATTAATCCAAAGAATAACAGAATGAACTACAGATTTGTATCACCTGCTCATATTTATCCACTGTTTCACACTCTCTGAAGTGCATTCATAAAAATTACTAAACCTGTTTCAACTTTAGATACAAAGCACTACGGTGAGAAGGGATGAAGTGTCAGTTTCAGATTTTATCAGCTGTTTCACCAGCCGGTCCAGTATTAAGTAAATTCATGAATCCTCTGTGCTTCATAGATTCATGCTAATATATTAATTAAATATGTTAAAAATTGCTACAGTCCATTTTTACAATATTAAGTTTGACTTTTACACCATCTAACTAAGGACATAATGGGTGCATTCCAAAACCCTTAAATTGCATCCTCGTTACCCTTATCGTTAATGATGTGAGAAACATGGAATCAAGGAAATGTGTTTTAAGTGAAATGAGACGTCGTTTCCTCTGAAAGAGTTACGCAAACCGATGTTTGCTTCTCATGACGGCAGTACAGCTGACCTGAGTCCGACGTCATGCCAGGGGCAGGCTATTTATATGCTGGCATGCAGCTCTTCCGGGAAGGCTGCGCATGCGTACCCTTGCTCATCGTTCTGCGATGCACAAATTGGGACAGCCAGCAGACAAGGCTGACCAGAAGAACTTACAGTTCAAGCGAGGATCAAGGAGACGTACCCAAGTCACTTATTACACAATTAAATGTTGCTTCAATTCTTTGCACCTTCCTGGATAATTTAAATCATCTGGTTGTTTTTTTGTCTCCTGTGAGTATGAAGACATATTTTCATTGAGAGGGAAAAAATTAAATACGTGTCCAAAAGTGTCCAATGACTGCCTCCATAAAGTTCTAGCATCCTCATACTGCTGAGTGTAAATAAAACAAATAAGAAAACTCCAGACTCCGAATACAGTTCATCCGACCGACTACGTCTGGAGTTTGTGTTCCTTAAAGATTTCACTCGTACATTACAGTACACTAAAAATATTCTTTTTATATATAATTTAATGACCTTCATCGGCTCTTCCTCCATCTCCTGGAGTGGCTGCTTTTTCAGTCTGACCTTGAGTTCCTCCAGACGCTGTGCCAGATCATGTAGCCGGCTCGTACAGTTCTCCCATGTCTAAAACAGAGACAAGAATCAGTAACACACACACACACACACACACACACACACACACACACACCACTACCCTGTCAAGCCAACCTGCAGTAACTGCAAAATATTCAAAATTGGGAAAAGCAATTTTTCTAACTCCTGAGCCCTGAAGTGAACATGAACTGAATATGTCAAAAATATATTATTTTTTTTAAGGCAAAGAGCATTGAGTAGTCTATTATCATAACAAAACCGCCATCCGCACAGACACGGGCGACCATCCGCACAGACACGGGCGACACAAGCAGTGAAAAATCACTGCACAAGATGGTTCCTTAGATCACATGGTCAATGTAGACAGACAGAACCAAAACAAGATGAAAAACAGGTGAATAAGATAATACTAAGCCCGTGAGCTGGGGTGGTTTCACCAGGAAACTATTTTATTTGGTCAAAATGAACTGATAATGGAAGATAAAACACATTAGCTATCCACTAGTGAATGGGCACTTTAATATCCTTAGTTTTGTTTCTCTGTAATATAATAATGGTTAAACAATATACAGATTTAAGCACTGCCTAAAAGCAGAGCTCCCAAGTTGAACTGATTCAGTATTTAAAATGTTTTCCTGCCCCAAACTTGGCTGCCTGTGATTAGTGGACGCAAAGCCGAGTGTTTTGCGGAAAAGTACGCACTAAAAAAATCAAGCTTGACGGTTACCAGATTCTCTGAGGTGTGGGTCTCCATGGGAGCTCCGCCATTACATAAAAGTTAAAAAATATCAATAAAGTATGTTCTATCGCTGTGGTTGAAATGGGAAAATTGATAACACAAACTAATTATTGGAATGATAAATAATGAAGTGAGGTCTACTAAAGCAATCTACAGCAACACGTTATATCGATTACTTTAAGACATTTGGAGATGAAATATCACCATTACATCTTTTTACTATAAAGAACATAAGCTACACTGCTGTAGAATTCTGAATCCAGAATCTCCAGATCAGAGTTCAGATAAAGGTGAGTAGAGATTACTCCTAATCTGATGATCTATACCTGTACGTATTTAGCTACCACAGAAATGGACAGAGATACACTAGAGATGCACAAAGTAAAAGAAATAACAGCGAATAACAATTTCCTGTAGAGTCCACTGCATGAGTGGTTTTAAATGGTGTCATCTTTCCTCACTTTACTGATTTCATTTATGATCTCTGAGCTTTAAGCTTTCACAGAAAGAAAAACCGTGAAACAGGAGTACCTAAAAGGCTATAATGATAACTCGTCATTTATATGTTTGTCATTTATCTATTCACTGAGCACCAGTAAGCTCTATGTAATAGATCAAGTGTTACTCAGTGAGCCATGGAGTTCACTGTCAGTTTATCAAAAATAAATGCCATCAAGACGAAACTTTATTCTCAGAAAAACCTAACAGGCAGTCTTTATGCCAGCTTCACATATCCAGTTGTTCCATTATTTTTATATTTAAGAAATAGTTAAATGATGCATAAGCATTTACTATAAAAGGTAATACTGCACTTCTATCTACTTATAAAAACTAGTGCGTTGTACTGCAATAACCCACACTCAGTATGCACACTACGGAAGAGAAACATTTTTTTCTGAAGTCTATAAATTTATAAAAAAAAATCGATAATCTCTATAAAGACTGTTTCTGACTGCTGTACATGTTCTTTATTCTAAAGGGTTTTTTTGCGGTTTATTACCATCACATTTATAAAGTACAGAGAAATTTCCTATAAACTATAAACCTGACCTTTAAGCGGCTGCATTTATTGCATGTACCTCCCACATGAGCATCGACGTGAAGACCTCTCAGCTTAAGTTCTGCGCTAAGTTTGCTCACCTTGATGACATTAGCAGTGAGAGTTCTCCTCTTTCCCAGCATGCACTGGGAGCGCTCCCAGTCTTCCTGCAGGGCGGCGAGTTCCGTCTGTAATCTCGTCTGTGTTTCCTCATCGCTGACGGAGAAGAGCTGACGACCCACGTCAAACAGGAGCAGGTAGGAGGACAGGGACCTTTGGAAGAGAAGCTCAGTGTGCTGGGAAGAGGGAGAGGGGGAGAGGGGGAGAGAGAGAGAGGACGGGAGGGAGGGGGAGGGAGGGAGGGAAAGATAGAGGAAAAAAATAACACACCCACAGGAGAGTGAAGGAAGGGGGAGGGAATACACACACACACACACAGACACACACACTTACCTGGAGCTGGTTGTGCGAGCGGCGGAGCTGTGTCACACTGCAGTGTGTGAGTCCGCTGGGAGACAGAAGTGTGTGTGCCAGCGTGAACAGTGTGTTAAGTTTGCGCAGTGTGTGCGTGTACAGATGCCAGTGACGTATCAGCCCCTCCACCAGGGTGCGCCGCTGAGCTGCTCTCTGTACTGCACCCTGCCAGTGCTCTTTGAGCTGAGCCAGCTTCAACAGGAAATCACTCCTGATCACACACACACCCACACAAACAATTTTAAAGACCAAATATTTCAACTCCTCTTTATTATTATCGTGACTGTTATTATCCCTTCTACCTGTCCTCCACCTTTCCCCTCTGTAGCAGGTGCAGAGCCTCCGTGATCACTGAGTATAGAATCTGATGACCAAGAGACAGCTCAGCCTGGAACCGCTGAGATACAGAGAGATAACAGGTTTAACATTAGGGTTACCAGTGTGTATACTCTAATGCCTTCAATCAAGCTAGTAATTAACTGAAGTATATTTTAACTTGTTTCACCAGTTTGTTTGTAACATACAAAGATCAGCTCTAGAGTTTAACAGTGAAATCAATGTGTATTGTACCTGGTGTGTGCGTAGCTGCTCTCTGAGACCGGGGTAAGTGGATGCGATTTCTCCCGCTAGACTGTCCTCCATCCTCTGCAAGAACCCCGTCCACGTCTCACACCTCTCCTCAAACACCTGCTGCTTCAGAGTCACAGCCTGCAGCTCACTACCCACACGCACAGAAATTAAAAACAATGCTACATTCACGTGTTCACTAGAGATACACAGAAAACTCAAGCCTCTGACCTGCATCTCTCCTGAGCATGTACAGACGCCTGAGTCCACTTCCTGTTCAGGGTCTGTAGTCTGCGATTCACGGAGTCACTCAGGGTCAGTCTGTGACTCAGCTCGTTCAGTATCTCCACATCGGCCGAGCGACGACTCAAGTCCAACGGATCACACTGCAGATGAACACACACGCACTTATTCACATTCAACACATTTAAACAGGCACTTAACAATTAAAACAATTAAAGATTATATTCAGAACATTAGCTTTAATGTGTTTGTATTCATCTTAATAGAATCCTAATTTAACAGCAATAATCATGTATTAAATTACAATGTTAATATTACAGATGAGAATACACATAAAAGATTTTAAATAATGCTTCATACTAGCATTCCCTTTATTAATATTTTTCTTAGTGAATATATGTGAATGTGTGTGTCTGACCTTTGATACGTCTGTATCTTGAGTGTCTGTATATTTTTGGTGGCTCGTCCACTCCTTTAAGTACGTCTCCAGGGATGCCAGTAGCTGCTCAAACTCCTGAAGCTGTTTAACTTCCTCCTAAACACACAGACAGACAACACCTCAGTCTTTAGTCCTCTAGATTGCTGCATTGAACCCATTTACCTCATATATCGTACCTGTATCTCTCGCATCTTCCTCTTCACAGCCTGTCTGAACTGATGAAGCCCACGTGTCAGCATCCGATACTCTGACTGGACGAAGGTGGCTGCCGTCGGCTCCATCTGTCCAATCAGCTCCTTTGAAGCCTCGAGCGCTCTGTCCAAGTCCGTCTGTAGAGAGTGTGTGTTCTCCAGCAGGTCCTGATTGATAGACAATGGAATCACCACTTTTATATTTATATATATTTTGACTGATTATGTTCACTAAAGGTAAAATATATAGATTTATGCACTGTCTAAAAGTGGAGTTCCTGATAGATGTCTGCGCCTTTCTAAAATTTGTTATAGGCTTCTTTTACTAAAGCTCAAAACAAAAGCAATCCTGTCTTCCACTACCCTTGGAGTGAATAAAATATTGTGTACAAGCAGTTTTAGACATGACTGCACGAAACTCACGTGTAAACGCTGTAGACAGGTTGCGAATGTTTCCACGTCGTTGTCGTGCTCAGACGCCGACTTCGAGATCTCACAGAATCGATCCTTCTCCTGCTGTAGCTTCTCTGAGCAGGAGGAGGACAAATCAGAGTACTGTTTCCATGCGTGCAGCAGCGTCTGGAACCTCACTAAGGTGCGTGTGAGATCTTGCTTTATCTCAGACCACCTGGATGACAGTAAACAAACACACATAGCATAAGTATCATATTTATTTCTCTGAGAAAATTTTCTTTCGGGTAATCAGGGACAGACCGGAATCTCTCCTTCTCCAACTCTTCAGACAATAAATGGGAGGTGTCTGTATGGATCCAACCAATAAGACTGGAAAATGAGTGGTTAAGCTCCTCCAACTTTCTGTCCACTTCCTCAGCTTCGGTTTGTAATACCTAAGAAAAATAAACACACAAAATAGAAGCATATTACAAGTTTTCAGTGAAACGTCTGCACCAGAGTCCACTTTTTAGGACACACTTCAGTCTACAAACATGGCCGCCACTAACCACAACACCACTTTCACCGTCACATTCACTGATTTCTGATTACAACCTCACCCTATAAATATACAAGCGGTGTCCGAATACTCAGTACTGTACCCTTTTCTCAACAAAATCTAATGATATGTAACAATCATTTATAAAGCAGGGTACAAAAATCTTTAATAAAAAAAAAAAACAAAAGAAACCCCCGAACAAAACAAAACAAAAAAAAAAAAACATTTTTCCTGCACTTTAAATTTGCAAAGTTAGAGCCCATCACAATGTAAATAAAGTACCTGGAGCTTATTGATGCTCGTTTGGAGTGCTGTGAAGGAAGTGTGAGGGCCGTGGCAATATTCCAATGACTGACATATTGTCAGGATGCTCTGGGTAACTGCACTCCGCCCACTTTCGAACGCAGACCACGCCTCACATGCATGCTGCAGAGTTTGTTTCAGAGAGCAAATCTGCAGGAAATAAATAATAACTATAAATATTCATCTAAAAATAAAAATACAATAAATACACATACAAATGATAATAAATTAAATTAACTACGCTGATCAGTAATAATAATCAGCCTCAGTGAAGTTCGGTGAGCATTAACTTTGGCAATTAATAATTATTTATACAGTAATGTACTGTGATGTGTGTACCTGTTCAGGTAAAGTGGTTAATGCCTGGGAGACGGTGTTAATGTCAATGGTGAAGGCTGCATCGGTGTGTTCCTCACCATCGCTCAGTCTCCTCTCCCTCAACTCATTCAGCTTCGCCGATTTCGCCTTTAGCTCCTCCTCCACTTCCTGAGGAGGAGAAGATTGGATATATAAACATTTATCAAATAAACCGCTTAAAATTCAGTCAAGATCGGCAAATCTGTAATTACGCTCTGACCTCACACTCTGTCAGGTGCTTTTCTGCTGCACTGTGACTGACAGACTTCTCAGCCAGTCTCATCCACGCCTTGCGACCTTTGACCCAGGCATGTAGGAGACGCAGTTTGGTTTCTTGGTCTGTGCAAATGCTTACCTGCTGCTCAATGTTCTGCGTCTGAGAGAAGTAGAGCAAGGATGATAAAACTCACAGGGTCCACAGCCTCAAATCTCTCAGTGTTTATGAGGTGTGTGTGTGTGTGTGTGTGTGTGTGTGTGTGTGTGTGTGTGTGTGTGTGTGAGAGTGGGTGGAGGGAGGGGTACCTGTGTGTAAAGATGTGTTTGCAGCATAGTCCAGCGCAGGTTCATCTCCCCGAGCTGTTCGGCAAACGCAGAGAGTTTGTAACTGAGGTTCGGCTCAGTGTGTTTCAGCAGCGTCTGGTTCAGGAAGTTCACGGACATCTGCACACACACCTGTGCTCGTTTCAACTCCTACACAAACAATGAACACAGGTTAATACAAGCTTTGTTAATCTGATTTTGATTTGATGATGTTTGTGTTTTGTTTTTATGCCCTACAGAACATTCAGTGAAGAAACCACAAACACACACACACACTTTTCAGCATGAGTGAATAAAATGCCAATGTTTTTACCTTATAAGTGTTGAGTCGGCATGTGAGCACAACTGCTGTGTTTGAGGACTGAACATTCTTCTCTGCATCCTGCAAACTGTCTTCAGCTTCACTAATCCATTTACACACCTCCGAGAGCAGGGTCTGAGGACACACACTGTCCACCACATGCTACACAGAGAGAGAGAGAGAGAGAGAGAGAGAGAGAGAGAGAGAGAGAGAGAGAGAGCGAGCGAGCGAGAAAGGGAGAGAGAGAGAGAGAGCGAGTGAGAGAGGAAGAGGGAGAGAGAGAGAGAGCAATTGCTGTGATATATGGACAGCTAATAATTACATTAATACAGAAATAAAGAGAGAATGAATAATAGGGTGAGAATAAAAGAGAAAATTTCAATTTAATTTAATTCATATTTGTAGATCTTAAATCCAGGCTGTGGAAAAAGGGTCAGAATCTGGGCAGGGGTGTTAAAAAATGTTTTTATGACGTATTAAGAAATTGTGATAATAAATCAGATGTATGGAAGGAAATATACACCACACATTACAGTGTTGTTGTGAATTAAGCATGGATTTTTTATTTTTTTTTTACCTTATGTAACTTCTGTTGTACTGCACTAATGTCAGTATGCAGCTCCACCCAGCTGTGCTCCACCTCAGTCAGGTGATCTTTCAGCGAGAGCAGGACAGGAGAAAGCGTTATCACCTGGACCACATCGGCCCTCCCATTGGTCGTGGCATCTTCTGACATCTTCCTGGAAGCCTTTTCATCTTGGGGAACATCAGAGGAGCTGCGGGCTTTGAACAGTGACCTTTCGATGGGAGACTCACCCAGGACCCCACGACATGTGTCTGTGCTTTCAGGAGCGAGAGCTTCACTGTTTAAGGAATCTTCCTCCTGATCTTCAGCACTGGGATGATCCATAACTGGAGAAATATCTCCACATGTGGTGTTCTTCTGTTGAGAAGACCCGGATGATGACGAGCGTGTGTTTCTGTTCTCTTTTTCGCCGAGCTGCAGGATCTCAGTGCCGGAGCTGATCACTGAAGCCTTCAGTGCTGATTTTACCTCCAGCTCTTTACACAGCTCCTGCAAACAACAAGAAGATAAAAAAAAAGAAGTGATAGAACAGGTTCCTGGTGAGTTTTTTCAAATTGTTGGATTGTAAAAGCCCATTTGAGCAAATCTGAGGATGAGTTCATTATAGGCTCATTATTATTAATTGGGTTTGTTTTTCTGAATGTGTCAGCAGGCTAGGCAGCTATTTTTTATCCTGATGAGCACCAGGCAGCAAAAACTAAATCATGAAATAAAAGTCCAGTGTGGATGTCATTTAATAATAGTCAATCCTCCTGAATTTTTTACTGACCACAGCTTCACCCACTTATTTTGTCCTGGCTCACAAATACAATCACAGCTCAAAGTTCAACTAGATAATGCTAAAGTGAAAGTAGCAGTTCACATCATTAACAGACACAACTGAACTAAACAGATCCCAAAAATAAAGCACATGGTGCATAAAAACAAGATATAACATTCATCATGCATTCTTTGATAAGTTTCATGAACTCACTATAAACTCATTGTAGTTGGAAATGGCTTGACTAGAGGAGGTGATGTAAACGCTCCAGCTGTTCAGAAGTTCCCTGGCTTTATTCATCCACTCCGTCATGGCTGTGGAGTCCCGACGGTATCTGAGAGAAGAATTTCAAAAAGGCATTTGTTTATTCTCTCCATTCTCTACTTTCACATTCATTCACTTTTTGTATTTTGTCCATTTTTACCTCTTCCAGAGTTTTATTAGGTGGTGGGCGGATCCTCTTCCATTTTGTACTGATCTTTTCAGAGTAGCGAAACGCTGTGTTAGCCTCAGAGGAGCCATGCCCACCCTGGACACAAGACCATTCACCATACAACCGGACACGCCCTCTCTTCGCAGTCTGTTGCCCTGATCTAAAGCCAGACCGATACGTGCACCATTCGCCTCCAGAGTCGCCTGCAACGTCTGACAGACAGGAAATATAAAAAAGAGAGAATATAATGAATGAATAAATAAAATCACCAAATTAATAAAACTGTGTTATATACATAGTTTAACACTGGATTAAATCTTACTCCACTGAAAATGTAGGCGGATATTAAACGACATACCTCATAGGCCGAGAGACTCCTCTGGAGCGCCTCCTCTGTTTGGTCCTCTAAGTGCCTGCTGGGAAGCTGATGCTCCAAACCTTGGAGTAGTTTCTCCAACCATGACTGACTCTCCTCCCACTGAGTCCACTCCTTAAACATACACAGAATAAACACTTTCACTAATCAGAAGGTGGTGATTAATATTTCACCACTTCAGGGCGTGATGTTGCAGGTGTATCTTGATCAAGTTCAATTACATGCTGTTTTTATTTGCACCGAGGCGGTGCTTGAACACAAAACCATGTTAGAGGTTGCGCCTACCTGGAGTGTCACCTGCAAAGTGGTTCCAATCTTCTGGGCCTGACACTGAAGCTCATCGACCTGATTCTCTAGCTCCGCCACCGCAGTGTCCCACCTACAGAGGGCATCGTCGGGCATCTGGGTAGTTAAACGCTGCAGAGCTTGCATGCGAACACTCAGAGACAGAAAGAACTTCTGTATGCAAATAGGAGACAGAACATTTATCATAATTAACAATCACACTACTAGCCATATCCTAATGAACATTATATGATGTCCTGTCCATTATCTCCCTTCCTGCTTTTGCTTGGACACTTGTAATAACAGCTCTGCACACCTGTCTGTCTGTTTGCACCGCTGTCTGTCTACACAGCTGTCTGTACAGCTGTGTCTGACTACCTGTACACCTGTCTGTTTTTACTGCATGTGTATATGATACAGTAATCATCTATCCATCCTTCCTTTATTTATTCATTAGTGTGTGTTAATGACATCACTGGCCTCACCGTGTGTGTGTTAAGGAGTGTGTGTAGCTGCTCCCTGGTGTGTATCTCCTGCTGCGTGGTTTGTGTGAGTCTCTGTTTGCCGAGCTCCAGCAGGTCCTGTAGGCCTTTCAGTACACGTTCAAACTCCTGTAGGTGCTCCACACCGCACTGCAAATCAGCAGCGTGCTGACTCACACTGCCATACACACTGTCCAACACACTCTGTACACACAGACACACACACACACATACAGCCATACTGTAAAACACTATGCACTGTCACACACTGTTCAACACACTCTGCATACATACACGGTCATACACAGTGTAAAACATATTAACACATACCACCATGTCTCACAAACTTTACACACAGACAAAGAGACGGTTACACACACCGCCGTACACACAAAAAACACTCTACACACACACACACACACACACACACACACACACCTCCAGCGTGGCTATGTCCAGTGTTAAGCCCGTTACTTGTCCTTGTCTCTCAGTCTCCTCTCTCAGTTCAGACAGCTCTCTTTCCTTCTGCTGAAGATCCTGACACAAACAAGATCAGAGGTCAAGGATCGAAAGACAGATGATGATCAAACAACAACTCCTACCATCCCAACTCATAAGCATACCACATGGATGATACACATCCTCACAGGACAGGATATTCAGGGTATTAATGAAGGGTTTACCTGGAGCTGTGTGTGAAGGTCACATCGTGAGTCGCCATTGTTAGTCAAGGTTTTCAGGGTTGAGGTGTTAGCAAGCAAGGCAGCATGCATATGTTTAATCCTGCTCTGTGAGAAACACACACACAAAGATTATAATTTATATAATTAAAGAGTAAATTTTATATATTAAATATATATATATATATATATGCATAATATGATGTGCTGACGTTGCGTAAAAACTGTGTGCACGGTCGAAACGTGAGATGTTTGTGGTGCTGGCAGAGGACAAAAAATGCTGCCACATTCCTCCTGACTTCGTTTAACACCAGTAAGAGTGATAGACATGTTTGTACCACAGTGTGCTCAACTCTGATTGGTTTGAATCTTCTCTTACAGCAGCTCTAATAGTAATAAAGCTATCGTTCCTAAAGTAACAGAGTGTTGACAGGGATTTTTACGCCACATAAACAGATTCAAAAAGAATATGTTGTGTGTGTGTGTGTGTGTGTGTGTAAAAAGATACACAGTTTTCTGTGTGTTTTCTTTCTGACCTGTTTCTGTAGAGTGTGATCCAGCTGTTTCTGTAGCTGTTTCTCTTTCTCTGAAACAGCGTTCTGGAGCTCACACACATGAGCCTGCAGCAGATCCACACACACACCAGCTGTAGGAGCCACCGAACCTAACAACCGGATGACCTCTGACCTCTGAGAAGATAACTCAGCACCTAATGAGCTGAGCTCTGGAGACAGGCTCTACCGATCACAAACAGACAGGAAGTGGGGGAGAAATCAATCTAACAGGAGGATGGATAAGAATAAAGGAGTGATAAATGAATAAAAGGATGGATAAGAGATGTGTACCTGTAAGTGCAGCAGCTGGGTGTGTGTGTCGGTGTGTGTGGCTCCAGGCTGAGAATCAAGTATGTGAGAGAGAGAGGAGAGAGTGAGTGTGATTCCACTCAGCACCTTAAACAAGTCCTCCTCCACCACCTGCACATCCTGCAACGGAGAGAGAGAGACATAGAGAGTTAATGTTTTATCATGAGCGTGTGTGATCATGTGATCAGGAGTATAAGGTACGTACAGGTGCTGACGTTGCTATGTGTCCCAGCTCACGCAGGTGTGTGATGTTGGACTGGAGTTCCTGTAGACACGCAGCTCCATCAGCGCTATTCCATAGACACACGAGTCGAGAGGATATCTAAACACACGCACACACACACTTACAAACGAACAAATATAAAAGTTTACTATTAATATAAATTTTATAGGTAATGTAAGAACCTCATCATGCTCTTGCTGCTCTTCTGCTCTCTGGTTGAGCCTCCTGTGTAGGTGAGTCCACTTCCTGTGCACTGACTCCTCCCCTTCCTCTCTTTGCTCCTCCACTGTCACCGCTACTACAGGTCCAAGTAGCCTGAAGAAAACATTCAGAACCTTTCAAAAATTTATAAACCACAGGCACGATTTCACCAGACAAACCACGGCTGATTCCATTCAGGGTTCCTCATGGGAGGAACCTTCACAGGAACTTTTTGTCTGCACCTCAGGAACGGTGGGTGCTTTACAACTGGAAGATCCATTGATGATTTTATTCCCTGAGGCAAGCTTTCAGTTCCTGCTCAAAACAGTGAGGAAAGAACTTCCTGTTCTGTACATCAGAAATGTGGCAGAGTTAGGGCTCCAGAGTGGCGCATCGACAAGGTGCGTAACTATCAACCCGGAGATCACAAGTTCGAATCCGGATTGATGCCAGAGCCATCCGTGACCGGGAGTCCATGGGAGCTAATTGGCTGAGCTCTCACGGTAGGGAGGGATGGCATACGCTCACTTCCCTGTCACTCACAGCGATCACCAGCCAATCATGGGCGTCTGAGCTCATTCGTACAAGGGGGCAGATATCACTTTCCCTCCGAGTGTGTTAGACCGCCCCAAAAATGCATGCACAGCAATTCAAAAAAAGGCGGGTGGCAGCATCACATGTCACAGAGGAGGCATGTGCATGCTTACGCCCCTCCCTGGTTGTTGGTGGTAATGTGATAGGGAAGGCAATACTTCATGGGTGGGAATTGGATACGACTAAAATTAGGGAGAAAAATGGGGGAAAATCAAAGAATAAAAAAAGAAATGTGGCAGAGTTTCAGTTTTAACGCCTTATAGGATTCGTGCATCATTTCACTTTAACACACTCAGACTGTGATAGAACCAGGAACTCTTTCCACAAAAGATTCTGGTTGAATTGAATTGAATTGAATTGTAGGTGGGTGTGTGTGCTCACAGTTGTGGAAGAGGATGTGTAACTCCAGAAGGGGAAGGATGTGGATGTGTGTGTGTGTGTATGTGTGTGTGTGTGTGTGTGTGTGTGTTACCCTGTGTGTTCCTCTGCAGTTTGACTTTGCAGTCTGACTCTGCTTCCTTGTGCTGCAATGGCCTTCGTCAGATCTCTCTGCTCAATTATACCCTGTTCTAACTCCTAAAACACACACACACACACACACACACACACACGTAATAACAGAGTATTTCCCTTTCACAAACATTTCCTTCTAAAGAAACCAGAAGGTCTTTTAATTTCCGTTATAAAATATGGCCCAAAAATGGATGCAACTCCACAGTTATTATATTCTGCAAACTGCAAACTAGGCTATGTTTAAAAAAGTGTGTGTGTGTTACCCTCTGCTGTTGCAGGCTGCTCTGTCTGAAGAGTTTGACCCCCCTTGAGCTGAGCATCTCTTGCACACTGGTGCTGCGCTTTAGCCAAACCTGGAGGGGGCGCTCTTTCTCAGCACACACCTGTATAAATCCACAGGTGTAACTTCAAAACAATGCTGTTGTAATCTCAGCCAGCACAATCCTCAGACTAACAGCTCACGTGCGCTTTCAGTCTTTTTAAAATCAAGTTAGCACTTTGTTCAGCGGGAGCTTGGCTGTAAATTTTTTTTCGTTGTTTGAATTTTTTTCAGTAAAAAAAAGAAGTTGCTGTGCATACGGTCGGATAACGGGTGGCGGGACAGACGCCGTGTTTTTATAAAAAATGGTGTTTCAAACAGGAGCTCTGCTATAACAGCACTGTGACAGTATTACACGTTTTAACACACGTTCAGTTACCATTTTAACATACGTTTTAACTTGAAACACAGCAGAAGATGCACATAAATAAACACATGGATTTTTTTTTACCAGTAAAACTGTAGAGCCTGTGATGTGTAAGGGACATTTATTTAACATTTAGGGAAGGAGTCTCCAGTGTCAGTGCTTTGAAAGGCAAGTCACAGGTATTCCTGTAATAATTATTTCCTACTGCTCTTTTATCCTTATATATAGATTAAAGAGAGAGAAATAAGATAATCACTAGAAATTGTTATTGCTTTGGTATAAGTGGAATAAAATAGTTGGGGACGTTCTGTTATAGGAAAATAATTAATGCTGTGTTAACAGTAACTGAGCTGTAGCTGATTACATTCCTGTAACCGCACGCACCCAAGTGGTTTATAACAAACACGGCTTAAGTTACTACATATTATTATACATAATTAACAGACAGGGTCATGAAAGTATCACACACATACACACACACTTTGTGACTAGACAGCTGCTATTGTGGTAAAGAAAAATAAGAGGCATTTAGCCTACTGATGATCTGTGTGTGTGTGTGTGTGTGTGTGTGTGTGTACACCTTCTCCTCGCTGTGTCTCTCCTGCAGTAAGAGCTGAAAGGTCACTAGCTTGTTCTTCAGGAGCTGTAGTTTGGCACTGAGTGCTTTCTGCTCCTCTTCGTCATGTCCTGGTACAGACACACTGATCACCTTTTGCTCAATCTCCATAAACATTTCCTGGACACACACACATCAATGGAATGCTGACCTCAGATCACCCGATTTGCATTTGCAAATATAGTCTGCAGTCTAACCCGGCTGCTTACGTTCAATTTCTGTGCACACACACTCCACTGAAATTAAATAATAATAAAAAAAAGATAAATCTTTACACCTGACTTCACAACACACTCTACTGTGAATTACAAACCTGAGTTCTGCATTCAAGCACATTTATAAAGTTAAAGGAGAGAAAACACAATCGAAGGGAAGGTCAGAGTCCATACTGAGGAAAGAGACCCAAACTACACACTCAACCCACAGCTACGCACTCAACCCACAGCTACACACTCAACCCGCACATACACACTTAATACATACACACTCAACATTTACCAAACACAAAACATGCAGCTATACATTCAACTTAACACGCAGATACACCCTCAACACATTAATGTGGCAGTGAGTGTAAGGACAGAGGAAGTGTCTGTTTCCTTTACACTTCAATGAGAGTTTCTTCGTGCACTTGCCTTTTTCTTCACAGCCACTCATTCTGTTTATGCGAGCGTGTATGATGTTTGTATTGCATGGATGCGGAAGGTGAAAGAATGAGTCACTGGTGCACCCCGAAGACAAACAATTCCACAACAGCAAGTCCATTATGTCTTAATCCATCCAGGAAATCTCTGATGCTGAATTAACATTTACATTCCTGAAATGACTCTTACATTACAGAATTAACCCTTACACTGCTGAAATAATTCTCACAAGACAGAACATCTCTGAATTAATTCATACAGTGCTAAAAACCTTTTATTACCTGAATTAAATCTTACAGTACAGAAATTAACTTTTGTGCAGGTGCAAGCATAATCCCCACCCCTACATTCTCACATTCCTGTGTTTAAAAAAAAAAAAAAAAAAGGTTTTGGTACTGACAGTACCAAAGTGCTAACACTGGAGCCTTCGTCCACAAATGTGGCGTCTGTCAGATAAGTCTCTGTGAATCAGTGGTTACTGGCCTTCACATAAACATGTGTTTTGCCTTCTAACTGCCTGAACTGTTGCTCTGAAAATTAATCAGCGTCTAGAGAATGAATATCATAACCTCCAAAAGCAAAGCAGAATCTGTCTACCAACTGTGCAGTAATGAAGCTCACGCTGTTAGCAATAATAACTCTGTGTCAACACGTCTGACTCTGATCAAACAGCCATCATAATCTCACTCACACACACACACACACACACACACACACCTTATTCAGACTGTAAGCTCATATTTCCACATCATAACTGCTTCAGATTTTATTGGTAAGCACCATGTTGATTTTATGAGCTTTATAAGAGTAGACTGTAACTTAATTATATTATTAACATAAATAAACAGACAAACAAACAAATAAATAAATGCCATGAAGAAAATTCAGTGGTTCTGACCTAGTCGACTAAACATCACAGTTTGTATCTTGTCACTCAGATCCTCAGGCTTTGCCCATTTTTCCAGCTTCAAACTCCTCAATTTTGAGAGATGACTTGCTGCATGATATATCCCGCCCCTTTACAGGTGCCATTAAAACGAGATATTCAGCGTTATGTATTTCAGTTGTATATTGTACATTGTTTCTTTGACAGCAGCTTTAAATCATACAGGATTTAGGGCGTGTCAATATTTATTATATGCAAAAACCCAAAGTGTCTCGTTCTCTCTCTTTCGCTCGTTATCACAATTACTGTGATGTACAGTATAAACACACACACACACACAGTGTAAGGCGGTAAGAATATCTGACAGAAATGTGTAAGAAACTGGAACTGAGCCAGACCGAAACACAATA
>JAQMYF010000027.1:1747010-1796069 GCA_030014195.1 Neosilurus mollespiculum
ACACACTTCAACAAGATAAAGTTTTCCTAGAGCCCTCATCCACCATATACACAAGAGAGTATGACGGCACTCACCTGTAAGAAGCTGGAATTGAGCCAGACCGAAACACAATAACACACTTCAACAAGATAAAGTTTTCCTAGAGCCCTCATCCACCATATACACAAGAGAGTATGACGGCACTCACCTGGCAGGTGCGCAGCTGCTCCTCTACGCTCTGCTGCATGTCACTGTGCAGACTCAGCTGGGCCTTTTCCAGCCAAAGCTCCATCTGCGTGGCTCGCTCATGGCAGGAATGGAGCGAACCGTCCGGGGGAGGAGTTTTACCGAAGTGCCCGGGTTCACCTGCAGCCTAGAGGGACAAACATAACAGGTAATAAACAGAAAGCGGGAGAGAGAGCGGATGAGGAACGAGCAAACGAGTAGAAAGACAGAGTGAAGCATGACACACAGGTGTGTGTATAAATGTATAAGCTACTGGGTGTGTCTATTGACCTTGAAAGGACCAGAAATACTAGCTCTTAGAGGTTGAGCTAAGTTTCACACACACACACACACAAATGATATCACTAGTCTTGTCTAGTGTCTCTCTGATCCTCACAATGAATGACGCTCTTCAATGACACACACATACATACATACACACACCATCCTTACACCTCTCACGTTCTTCCTCTCCCCCATATTTTGACTATTTCACTCATGCTATCTCTTTTTCTCTCAGCATGCCCCGCCCACCCGTGGCTAAAATTACTTCCTGAAAGCGCTCGTCGGTTTCACAGTCAGCTCAAGTGTCAAGGAAGAAAAACACACGCGCACACACACACGTAAGCCTGGGCAAATAAAAAAGTTTACTGTGTGAGTGAGATATTTTCACTTCTCTTTTCTGCCAACATTCTTACAGAATTTTACAATAACCCAGAAATACACCACTGCTGTACTTTCATATTACATACAATTTTATGACACATACAGCGTGTGTGTGTGTGTGTGTATATATATATATTATGTGAATTAGTGTGTGTTACTTCAGGAACAAAACCTCTAATGTTTTAGTTTGATGAGTCTCCAGGATTAATTGTCCATCACCCACGCTGGAGGGCAATAAACAGTTAATAATTAATACAATTATTGGCCATTCATGGGAACACAAATAATATTCTCAGTTATGAAGCTACTTTTTTTTGTTTGTCTGTTCAATGACCCGTTGATCATCGAGGTCTTGTCCAGCTTCTGATATTAGTGTTTGCTCCATAAACATTTATTTACCTGAAAGTCTGTCTACTGTGTTACAGTAGTTAGACTGTGTGTTTTTTTTATTCTGAGCGATGGTGTATGAGCCTCTTTTGGGTTTCACTTTCATTATTAATAATAAATATATAAGAGAAAAAATAATGGAAAAAAACCCCACTGTGCTACAGAACAACACTGCGAATGATAGGATTTACAGTTTCCTCCGGGATCAATAATGTATTCTGATTCTGACTGAGTCGGAGCTGCTGCAACAGACTGCCGGCTTCCAGCACACCGCTTCCGATATAGCCTCAAACAAACTGACTACTATTTAGCCTAGTCAAATTTAGACTTTCAAACATCTGCATTCAAGGCAATGTTATGAAGCAGGGTTGCCAAGTTCAGCATAATTTTCACCCCAAATTCTGTTCATATCATGAACCACTCTGACTTCACTCTGCTTACCAATCTTATTCATAAACCTTATAACACAAACAGTTCTGTACACTACAGACACATTGTGTTCACTTACACTTTATTAAATTTTAACACAATTATTTGTAATAAATAAATAGGCTGTTAAGTGCACTGCTCCTCCACTGAACACTAGACAGACTCATCCCACCCAAAAGGCTTCCATTAACTCATTTGTACTTTCAACACAAGGTGCAAAAAAGTACATCTATCTATATACTCCCTGCTGTAGCCTCACACACCTCTACAAAAATATAAGTAAGAATGCTCGCGACACACACAATGGAATATGTGATTTTTCTGCTTGATACAATCACATTTTTGGGTGTGTATATGGTGCTGATACAAAGGAATACAGAGCGAGGCTCTATAGCGGCTGTAGTTCATCATACTGCCCGCTTTAATCCTGTGATTTAAATACGAGATACGCTGCAGTGCTTCGAGCTGCTCATACTACTGAATACAAACAACTTGGATCACTTTCAGAAAGATTTTCAGTAAAAATTCACTTGATTTGTATTTAATCACATGAATAAAAAAAAAATTCAAAACAGCGTTTTGTTTTAAATCAACACTGTTATTTTCTGTTTACTACCCCTACAGAGAAACCCACAATGCTCCTGCTCTGCTTTTGTGTAGGAGTGTGTGTTTCATGACACAGGGCCTCCTAGAGAATGTACGGCATGTATAAATACTTCAAGCGTCAAACATCGCATCAACCAAAAAAAAAGGAAATCAACAGACCATCGGCTCAAACCTGTGGAACATCACTTTTAACACCCACCCGTATAAACGAGCTGCCACTTTTCACCCATGTAATTAAGCAACGTCTAACACTAATGGATGACTATCATTTCTCTTCTTAACGCATATAAACTGTGACTGTAACTGATGTGATGGCTCCTCCTGGATTAGGTTTTGTTCTTATTGTGTGTGGGGTTTAGAGATTAGTTGGTGTCAGCACTAAACTGAGACTTATTGAAAGGGTGTAAAAGATCGTTGTTTCAGGCTAATTAATGGTAAAAAAAGTAGTGTTTTCACTCAGTCACACCTTGACCTCATACAGGGGTGTAAAAGGTTAGCGTGTGAGTTTAGGATAAGTCTGGTAGGTTTTGGATGAGCGACGGGGGATGAGATTTTGGGCACTACACACTGAGAACCAAGACATTTAACTCCTGCTTACCAGGCTGTCGGCTGTCCTTTCATGACGGCGTGTAAAGACAGAGAGGACTGGTGTGTGCGGTCCCTGATCTGACTTTTTAACACTGTGTGTATCTGAGACCGGAGACGGTAACTCCTCTCGCCTTAACGCCTCCTCGGCTGAATTGTTCATGACCTGGAGTGGGGTTACATTCTCCTGAGACTCTAGGTGTGTGTGTGTGACCTGTCTAAACATGGATGGTGTGCTGCTGGTGTGTGTCTTCAGCCTCTCTGACTCGATTTGCTTCCCCTTCCATGCACCACGCTCCTGACACACAGAAAGAGAAAAACAGACGACGGAGAAGTAGATTTTCAGCTTTTTTTATTATTATTATTTGTTTGAAATATTGTTGTTTCATGTACTTTTTTTATTTTTCAAAATCAGGCAAAATCGATCACAGAGATGGAAGCAGAGATGAAGAAACAGAGAGCATGGGCAGAGTTAAGAGCTACATCAGTGCATTTACATGGAAAAAAGACGAGAATAAAAAAACAAGGGGAAAAAAGCACTTTATTCTCCTGAATGCATTTCAGAAAAGAAAGAGAGAATGTGTAATTGTACACGAGGCAAACTGAAGTAGTTTGTTATGTAAACACGTTCTAAAAAAAATCAGTCATTTCATTTTTATCAGTATCAGGCAACGTGAGTGAATTTTTAACATGAGAAATTCTCATTCGTTAAGGCACCTCACAAAATACACACTGCTGTATTATACGTCAAATAGTACAATCTGAACCTCTAGTCATCATCTTAGTACATCTGACACAAAACCGAACCACTTTTCATGCTATAAAAACGGATTTGGGAGATCACATGTTGCACATTTTGCATTTAGCAAACTTAGAAAGACGTGGCATGCCGTTACGTCAGAATTTAATTTCCCTGCCACAGTCTCACACTTCAGTAAATATAAAGCACATGCCTGTAACTGTGCTGTACATGTTACACAGATCAATGCATTACTAGCATTATAAAGTGCTTAGGAAGCGTAAAAATATCCAAAAATGTCAAGAGGCACTGATATTCCCAAAATGTGTTTGAATTATTCATATTCCCAGGTACAGTATAATTCAAGGAAACTAAAATAAGAGTTAAAGATAAATTAGACATCAGCCTTTTGGATACTGTGCATACTGTTAAAAAATAAATAAATCAAAAGTTTATTAAAAATCCTATTTTGGGATTTTATTCCACAGTGCTGGTGATTGCTCTATTCTGATTGGTCAGAAAGTGTTCATTAATTTTCCATAACAGCAGCTCTGACAGTGCAGCAGCCAATGAGGGGCTTGTATTAATCCATCTGACCTACAGCATATACTGCCTAAATAGGTTTATTTCACTTTTATGGAAGGAGTCTCCAGTATCAGAGCTGTGCAAGAATCAGTAGGGAAGCTGTAACTTCAAGTTTTCTGTCAAAATCCAACATAATTCTCTGTATAATAGGCTTTTTTTATAATCTTTATATTGCAGCATATTAATAGCTGCTACAATGTGAGCTTGTAAATGCACAGATGTTCCATGTAACTATAAATGGATAAAAAAGTACAAAGTGTCATTCATTTTAAAAAGCATTGGCAAATTGCTGTGGTATAAGAGGAATAAAACAAAGGAAAAGGTCATGAGAATGTTCGGGATGTAAACATTAAAGAGAGAAAAAGTAATCCTTACTAATCCTGCCGACAGAAAAAAGCCAAAGGCTCCATGTAAATGCACTGCACTTAAAAGCCATACGGGTGCTAATTCTAGAACCGTTCAGGTGTACAGGTTCTAGACAGCGTGTCTGGCTCTAGAATGATTTGGGTGAACAGGTTAGAGAAGGAAAGTCTATTTCTAGAAGACAGAGAAGAAGGAGACGTTCCGTATAGAGGGAGCTCTAGTACTAGGAGACCACACACTTCTGCTGGCCTCCGGGAGGAGACTCGGAGAGTTCTCTAACGAATGGGGTTTTGGTTACCAGCTCTCTGGGAGGTGATTGCGTTCTCACGGCAGCCGCTGGTTTAGACGCAGACTCGGGGTCGGTCGGCTCACGCTCGGTTTCACCTGCCTGGAGAAAGCAACAGGAAAAGCATTAACCAGGACTGCGTACAGAATAAATTCTGTTTCAATAACACCCCCCCCACCCATATGAAATGCATACTGTTTGGTTCTGACACAAAATTTACCATTTTAGCAAAAACAGGCATGCATAAATTGGGAATGGGCGTGCCTTTCAAGAGAGTTTTTGCTGGAGGCCGCCGTCTTTACAACAGATTAGGTTTTAAAACTAACGTGTGTTTGTGTGTATATTTATGAACAAGTTATAAGGCTAATCTTGAGGAGGTGTTCTCAAAAGCATGTGAGAAAACATACAATGCCTGCAGAGAACTGAAATTGCAGTTATATACTCCCCCAATATTAAGTCAGATGGTGACGCAACCCGTTAATTCCTCTTCCACTCAGAGCTCACACAGCACACTTCAGATAAACCTCATATTTTAAGCCTGCTTGCCCAACGTTAGAGGACCGACACAGTGAAGATGAAGTACCATAAAAAACCAAAACGTTTATCATTGCACAATACGCATGAACAGCTTTTTCTCTGTTGCAATGCATTATGGGCAATGACAAAGTTACATTGCCACAAATAATTGGGTGTATCTTCTGAATTTTAGTTTCTATCAGATGAACCTAAAGCCAAAAAAAAAAAAAAAAAAAAAAAAACATGCCCAACTGTCTATAATAAAGATTGTGGTTGATTATGTCAACTTATGTAACACCGAAGTCCAGTGTAATAAATTCGGAAAAAGAAAATCGATATTTCAGTCTGACCTCATGTCAACTGTTATTAAGTGTCATGAAAGATTCATGTAAGTGTCATGCAGCCCTATAAACAACTTGCAAAGCATGTGATAGTAGTGATATAGATCACTATGGATCATAGTACAGCTCCTTCAGGCTGAAATAATGTTGCTGGCTTATGTGGGTGTCATATTTCATGATGAAAGATATTCAGAAACCTGTTGGATTATGACTTTATAAAAGTTTATCTACACTTTAGCTGGGTGCCATAAAAGGCTTGTGTAGGTGTCATGTATGAACCTTGGACAAGTGATATACAGTAAGAGAAATCAAGTTTTCATTTCGGGCTGATGTTAGGTCAGCAGTTATTAATGGTTTACACACGCGACACCTGCCACGTCAAGTCGGCATCAAAATAGAAATCTGGTAATGTTAAATGGTGACTTCAAATGGTTACAGACACATACAGTAATGTTAGGTGTTATAAAAGGCTTGTGAAGGTGTAATGTATCCCTATACATCATAAATCTCTCACTGTTTTTGCAAAAAATTATTTAAAATGTACATAATTTTTTCCGACTCTTGAGTATGTATGAACCGTACGAAGATACTTTAGTGTTTAAGAGGTTTACCTCTGTGTCTGTTTCTTTCCTATCCTGCTCTTGGTCAGCAGGAAGACTCGTTCCTCCACTCTCTGTGTCCTGCATGATAAAACACGAGTCAGTATAAAGTTCGGCTTTTGAATTCATAGAAGTGTAAGAACCCAGCAGGCTCAGTGAGTAAATGTTCATGAGCCTGTGTATTTAAAAGCTCACGAGTACACACTGCAACCGTGAGGAAAGACCGAAACACAGGCGCTGGAAGAGTGACTACGGTGCCACCTAGAGGTGGAATAGAGAACGCATGCACATGGAGAAATTTGGGGAAAAACCCAAAAATCGTCAAAAATGTGCTTTCAAATGTGAGGTGAAGTAAGCAAACGTTAAACAAAGACAAAACACCATATCCAGGCAGAAGAGAGACAGGAAGATGTGATGAAAAGCGTGAGAAAGGAGAGATGAACTCCAGGGAAGAAAGGAGGAAAACGGAAGAGGAGGGACTGAGAAGTGAACAAAGACCTCTCATTTTTTTATTCTTTTTAGATAACTGATGTCCAGTTTGCAAAACCAGACACAAAAACATTCACACAATCAGAGCATGCACGATAATTCTGCATTTCTTCTTTTAAATAAACGTGAGCTAAGTATCACGCTAGCTACTACGTAATACAGCAAGATCCTGAAGAAGAATATAGCCTGGTGTTTAAAAGAATATACATTAAGGCCAATTAGAAGGAATTCGGATGTCTGGCTTACTTTCCAGAATCCTTATTAAAAATCCCTTATTCTGTAAAATGCTTACTGGATAATTTATTAATTAATCAACCATTTAATGCTATGGTAATTAATTACCTCTTAAAACCCTCATGGCAAATTCACAATCTTCTAAGTATAAACAATAAACAGCTTCACAAAGTTTAAATCTCACACTTTCTCAGTCATTTAACTCACACAACGCCATCTTTATCAGTAAAGACAGAAGACAGGAAGTCGTGTCGAGCGTTACGGTGCTCTGGATAGAGAAATGTGTGATATGGGATCAAGAACTGAACAACAAGCAAGACAGGACCAGGCGCAGAACTGGTGACGAGAAATGGAAGAGATGAGGAAATGGAAGACGATTGTTTTTTTTCCTCCTGAAGCGTCCATTGTTTACCTCGGTGTTACAAGTCATGACTCTCTCACAGCCTGCAGAGCGACAACACGTCCTCAACCCTTCATTTTCTTCTCTTGCATCTTCATAGCAATCATCATCATCATCAGTGAATTCTCTTACATCCACATACACCTCCTCTTCCTCCTCTTCCTCATGCCCTAGCTGCTGTCATGTTAAACACACACACATTACCATCTGCACTGCACATTATCTTTTTAAAATAAACTGCAATAAAAATGCTTTCACACATAAAACTCAATAAAACAGTATGTGGGATGTACAGAGTCTTTCTAAAATATAAGTGCTGAATACAATAGATTAAAAATTAAACATTACACACACACTCCAATAAATATGCTGAACTTAGAAAATTACCATACAATATGAGCAAACCCACCTGTATATGCACAACACACACACACACACACACACACACACACGTGTTCACGATTTATCAGATATAATAAAACAGCACGTATAAAAAGGTTTGTGTGCGAGTCTCTCTGTGTGTGTGTGTTTGTGTGTGAGCTAACCTGTGTGTGAGATGATGATTCAGGTCTCTGCTCAGGTGTCGCTTCCTTTACAGTCATCAGGACCGCTCCAGATCGCGTCAACACATCCTCCTTCATGTGGACGATCTCTACCTGCCCCTGCTCCAAAACAATGTCCTAAACACACACACACACACACACACACACACACACACGCAGCCATGACTCATCGTTTAATTTCTGCAATCATTGATTTCTCATCTAATTTTTCGCATCATAAAACTGTTTTCGTTGTAAAAATAAAAAAGGAACAAGATTTAAAAATAAATTCTTACATCTACATAAGTGGACTTGTTAAAAAATTTGTAATTATTAATAATTTTTAAAATGTGATTATGTACCATAAGTTAATTATAAGCACACGAGGATATAATAGGTATATTTATTGCAAATTAATTAATGTGAAATTATATAATTTATGCAATCTGTACTGAGTTATTTAATTAATTTCTTGAAATAAATCATTTTTAAAAAAGTAAATAGACAATACTTTAAACACAAATGACAAGATTTTTTTTTTTTAAATCTTTTTATCTTTATTCTTGAAATCAAATAAATTAAGAATTTAAAAAAAATTTAAATAAAGCATTAAAAAAATCATGTTACATATTATGTACATATTTTTTTATTGTCAAATGTCTATATAATCATTAAAACACTTTTATTTTTTTATTTGACAGTTAGTTGATAGATTGATTATTTAAATACCTAAATCATTTATTTATTTACTTACTTACTTAGGTATTTTTTTTATTTATTAATCAAAGCTCTAATTATTATACCACTTCTAAATAAGTAACCATAATCCCCATGTTGGTACCTGAGGTTCTTCTTCTGTGATGGTAGGAGGAACCCGGAGTGCTGACGGCGTCTCACATGGCTCTGATACCACAACAGTGTGCTCCAGCGCCAGCTACGAGGAGAAAGAGTGAACCGGTGCTGCAACCACTTTTATTAATTTACCTCAAAGTGAAGCTTAGAATAAAATGTTTTTTAGTAAATTGTTTTAGGTCCACAATGTAAACTTTTAGCTGCTCAGATATAATTACACATTTAATTAAACTTGGCTAACACGAGTGGTACCTCTCTGGGTTTCGCTATCTGTCGTTATACAGCTCCTCAACTCTGCTATCTAACAGAAGTTGATTAATGATTGGTTATGTGTGCTTAATTAAATTCAATATTGTATCTGAAGCCGAATTTGTTTCATAAATCAAAAAAGGAACAGTGATGTCACTTCATGTCGTGATTAGAGATCCAGATTGACCTTGGCTATCCATCATAAGCAAACCGGAGAATCAGATATCTTTTGAACAGTTTATGGACCACGAGCTTTAGAATCTTGACCTTCCTGATGTTTGCCATGTCAAAATTAGACCTTTTTGTGAAAGTGTGTCAGAAATTAGTAAAATATACCATACTCTTTCCACCATACTGTGTGTGTGTGTGTGCTTACCTGTTCAAGCTCCAATAGTTTATTCATTAGTAAATCAGCACTACTGAACACAGTCATTGTGTTTTCTGCTCCTTCGGGTAAATGCAGTCCGGCCTTGCAGCTCTTGAGTTCATCTACTGTTCTCTTCATCAGTTCGATCCTGATTTCAGCAGCCTGATTAAAAAAAAAAAAAAAAACACGGATACTGAAATGCTGATCGTACCCTTTCTATATAAAAAGAAAAGCCCGCTATAATACGACACACAAACACACCCTGAATTTGTCCGGAGTGATGCCTTGCTTTGAGGTGAGCGCTGATTTGAGCTCGGTCACGTCCTTCTCCATGATCCTCACTTCGGACTCCATGGCATCCACTTCCTGTGAGGAAGTACGTCAGCAAAGCTTTACACACTGCATTCACCAAATCAAAGAAGAGTTCGGCGATAGAATTCAAGTTCACTGAATTCTGTCTACATCACTGACTTAAGAGAACAAAACTCACAGCTGCAGCGTGCTCTAATATCTTTAAAGGCTCCAGCAGGCTGCTCTGCATGTCCGCTACACGCTGGTCTGCGTCACACAGCTCTTGCTGAAGCCCGCTCACATCACACACGGCCGCCATTTTCTTCAGCACACTCTCAAATCCCTGTAAAGTGCGACGAATCTGCGCCGAGTCATCAAGAACCATCTGTGGAAAAACATTCTTCTCACATATAACAAACAAAATGGTAGCCTGGTATACCATAATAATAACTCTGTGTGTTTGTTTGTGTGTGTCAGTTATTATATTATTACAGTTACCTTATATATGCCTTATATTTACATATAAATAATTACATTAAAGATCTTTACATAAAAATTCTATAAAGCGAACAGTAATAAATGAAACTAATTCAACATTAGGTGTGATGACTTTTTGTTTAAAGACAGAATAGCATCAGGTAGAGTTTGTGCAGTTTTACAAGTACAGTATCTACTGGGTATCTTACAGAACCAGCCCCAGTTCTGAAAATATTGAGTGTCACACTTGATTCTTTATTTGCATGTAAATCGCAGTAGACTTCACTATATTTCTGTCTGAAAAGTGGTCTCTTATATGTAATATGTGTTTCTTTAATAACATACTGTACTAACATTTTTTTTAATGTAACATTTCATTTTGTGCTGGAAAACTAATGTTTGGAAATCTAAAGTGTTTTTTGTACTAACTTGCTAATATACAAGTTATAAAATAAAAATGTTTAGCAAAGTTTATACTTAAAAAAAAAAAAAAAATAGGGTGCCTAAGACGTTTGCACTGTACTGTTACAACCCATTAGAATAAGTAGTGTATCAGTAGTGCATCCAATGCTTCACCTGTAGGGCGTTAACATGGCTGTCCAGACATTTCGCGGTGGTGTAGGTATATGGTGCGATCAACCACGATTGTGAGTCAGTGATCCAGCTCTGAGATCCCTTCACCATCTCCTTATGCTCCTGCAGCCAGGCATGTATCTACACACACACACACACACACACACACACACACACACAGAGAACACACTTTTTTATCCATGCATGTGCCACGCACGTGTACCCGAGAAGCACAAAAATGTTTGTGATGGTTGAGAGGATGTTGAAGATAATGAAAAATGTTGTGGACACCCATGCACATCCAGAACCAAGAAAAATGTTTGCCCGCAAATCCAAGAATGACTGAAAAGTTTGCACAAAAGATGTCTCAAAGATCATAACAAAAAAAAAAAAATACATAAACAAATGTGTGGTGATATTTTGGAAGAAATAGAGACAAACCCAGATGTTTTTGTAAAAAAAATTAATAAAATAAATTTTTTTACATGCAACAAAACTTGGACCTTCGAGTACGATCATGAAACAAACAGCAGTCCATGCCCTGGAAAACACCTGGTTCGCCAAGGATGAATCAGGTCTGCATTTAAGTGTTACAGCAACGAGGAAAACGACGGAGGTTCTGAGACAACTCTGTGCTGCTTTTATATGAGTCTGTGATAAATTCTGAAAATGAAAACTACTGCTTTTTTAAAAAAAAAACATGCATTTTATCCGTGCCTTGTTGAGGAAGGCCGTTCTGTCCTCGGCTTGTTTGGAAAGGTGAGTGTGCAGCTGCTGGATCTGAGACAGTTTCTCCATGAGAGTCCTTGTCTCCTCCGGTTTCTCCTCACTGAGGTCCTGGAGCTCCACCTCGACCGCTGCCAGACGCGAGTGCAAATGGTCCAACTCGTCCCACAACCGCTACAGAAGAAGGAACACACAAAATTTACTACACCAATAAACAGTGATATTTAATCTTAATCTGACTGAAACATGATGAATTGTGATGTGTGAGTGTATTAGTTTGCTTCTGAAATCTCTCTGCGTGTCCAGTGAGTGAATCAAACCTTCTGTGAGCTCTCCGCTTCATTGATGTTCAGGCTTTTTTTCTTTAGTCTGCTCTGTACAGCATCCAGGCCTGTGCTAATCTCCGAGAGTTTAGCATCTAGTCTGTGTAGTGGGCCACTCTTCTGCACGGCCAATTCCACCTGGAAATGAGACAAAGAGAGACCGGATGGGAGGTAACAACTGAAGTGATCTATGGCGATAAAATATACTTTTTCATCAGTCTCCTCAACACCAGAACTGAAATGAACCCCTCGACTTCCCCTGCCGCATAAACTATTTAAAAATCATAGTGACGGAGGAGCTGAGGAGTTGGACGTGGTGGGGCGAATGCTGGGGAGGTGAGCGGTTCACCACAAGTACAGGGTGTTAGCATTCCTTTTTTTCACTAAAAAAATTATGTCGATCAGGTGCAAACTGTCGACTCCACATCAGCATTAAACTTACAAAGCTTCAGGATGATTTTAACTAGTTGGTAGATGACGTTGGCCATTTCCAACCCATAAAATTTTTGTAAAGAATTTTGTAATTTTGCCCATATTTACCAGTGTAGCAATAATTTAGTTTACAGCTGAAAACATATTTAAACGTGCACTACATCATTAAAGAAAAGCAACATGCTGAAGTTACAATGATTATATTCCTTGTGCTGAAAATAATGATTGAAATTCTGAACCAAATTCTGGCAATGCTGGATTTAAAAGCTTCAAAGTTTCCCCGGTGACCTATTTTCTACAAAATTAGTATGGCGACAAGGCAAAACAGCAGGTGGTAGGTGCACTGATAAAGAGTAACAAGAACACACACACACAATACCACTAGCAGCAGGAACCACAGGCGGTCCAAGCAGTAATGAGCATGATGGAGAGCATAAACTGTAGGTGGCTAATCTAACACACTCTCACGCGTGTGTGCGTGTATGTGTGGGGACAAGGACCCATCTCTTCATAAGTAAGAAGTTCTTGTCTCTAATTCAACAGTCATAATAAACAACATTAGAGAACTTCGTTAACTTTTAAAAAGTAAAAAAAAGTCAAGATTTCTGTCTTTTTATTGGACAGTTTTAGAATGTAAAATGTAATATTATTATATATTATAATATAAAATAATGCAAAGTATATTAACGTCACTCCAAGAATATTAACAATTAAAAATGGAATCATGGCTTGTAATGACTCCATACCTGCTTTACGACTTCCTGTAGCAAGTGAGAGACTTCCTGTAATGGGCTGTCTATCTCCATGGGAACCAGAGTGTACATCTCTGAATATTTTATTCTCAGGCCCTCCATGATGTGCTGCAGCACAGCCTTCTGGGTACACTGCTCAGAGTGAAGCTTCTACAGAGATAAGGAGAGGAAGTTTCAATCATTTAATTAATTTAACGATCTACGAGAGACAGAGTGTAGGGTAAACTAAAGGAATCAAGTTCTTCTGCATCACTCTCATAAGAATCAAAGTGTTTAACCCTGAGCACCACTGTAGCACAGCTGAATAGCATTGTGGGTAATGTTGGAAAGTGGAACAAAAAACAACAAAGGAACCAAAACAAAAAAAACGGATTATACATGATATCATCTCATGAACAGAGCGTGTTTCTGTCAGACCTGCTCTCTAAGTTAGTTCCATTAAATTTAATTTTCATACACATCACCTTCTATTTTAGTCTTGGCTTCCTACCAAATGCTGAATTAACTTTCCTTTCAGACACATAAAAGCCACACAACTGCATCTTTACGACCAGTAACACACTCAGAGGAAAGCGCTATCCACTCTCTTCCACATACATAAGCTTTCAAGTACTCACAATTGACCTGTTTGCTGTGATTGACAGGGGAGAGAGTACACCCCTCCCACCTCCGCCCATAGCCACATCACATCGTAATGTAGCAAGAGATGATGAAAAATCATGGATGATAACAAGTGAACAAAAGGTTTAGATGCTGCAACCATGGTGTATTTTTATAAATCTGTCATAAAATAAGTCAAAATTTACCCTGGAACACATAGTTCTGCCATTATCATTTACTCTCAATCGGTGGTGATGCCTCTTACCGTTTTAACCGCGACCGCTTACAGGTTTCTGCCAGACCCTCAGCTTCACATGAATGAATCGCATGCAGTGTACTCTAAACCTCTCTCTGTCTCTCTTTCTCTGTGCTGCTAAGCATCAGCCCTCTTCACCTTTCAGCCCCTGGGCAGCAGATAATACTCAGCTCCCTCTATTCATATTATAATGAGCTATTTGAGACAGAGTAAGAAATAAAGCATAAATGAAAGTAACATTGTTATAACAGTATTCTTCTGGTGGCCTTTTACTCTGAATGATAAAAGAAACACCAAGTGTATATTAGGTCCGTCTGTGGATGTGTGTGTGAATGATGACATCACTCGGGTCGGACGATACCCATCTCCAATATTTCTAATACCGGCTCATTCTTACTGCACATGAAGGAAACGGTAAGAATACAATGACTAGGCTGTTTCGCCTGTGGGACTTCACACAATAGGAAGAAACTGTGAGAGGGGGTAGACTGGGATTGAAACGGTGAAGTTCAATGAAACAAAGACGACAGATATGGGTTCGCAGCACTGACTGGATGTGGCATGCAGCCTAAGAGTCAGAATCTTGTTTACTAGAAAGAAAACTCTAGTCAGACCAAACACTGCCTCAAGTGGAGCATTATTTAACCCATGAAACAAAACTAACCGTCCCACGATGGCTTCCTGAAGTACTTCTCCACATGTTAGAAAATCTAATTCAATTCACTGTTGCCTGCACAGTGCTTTTAATAAAGTATACTGTTACAAGGCAGCTTTACAGAAATCCGGATGGTGATCATTAATGAACAAACCAGAGGTAAAGGAGAACTTCCTGAGATTTACACCAGAAATAAATCAGACACAAAACATTGGTGAGAGCATTCTCCTTCCTAAAGATGCGCAGGAGCAGACTGGTTTATTATTTATACTTACCATATAGCTTTAAATATCAACATGAACTGTCAAAAACAGCGCCGCTTCTTCTTCACATATTATAATGACCATGGAATAATTTACTCCTCACATTTAAACACATGTACAGATTCAGACTGTTGCTAACAGCTCTTTTGTGTACAGCCATTTTAAAACACGGTTAGAAAGCGATGATCCCACCTGCAGTTGTTCGGAGTTGGGTGCTTGCTCCAGCTCTGAAAGCACAGCTCCTGCAGCCACGACCCATTCCTGGATCCCCAGTAGCTCCTCGCACACCTTCTTCCTTTCCTCCATTTCTGCCTGCACCGCCTTACGACCCTGAGCACTCCGAGACTTTAGACTGCAAGACATAAAGGTGAAAGGTTTTTCAGTAACCGGGAAAACGCCTGGACAATTCATTTTGGATAAAACCAGAATTTTTAATTAAAAAAAAAAAAAAAAAAAACCACACATAAGTGCATACTTATACAGCCCAACTGTGTGTTCTGCTTGTTTGTTTCCTCTGGAATGTATTAATGAGGTCCAAATTTGACCCAGTTTTACCAGAGTACCCAGTGTGCCACTAATTCCATGATAGAACATTCCTAGCACTCTACAGTGAATAAAACCAACCTGGCTATTTGTAAAATGAATAAATATATCATTATTATTAATAGCAATGTATAAAATGGCGACCTCTGACAACGCTCTTGCATGGTTTGCAGCTCCTGACACAGTGGAATGGGCGGGGCCTGTTCCAAATGGGACGGGACCCTCAATAGCCGAGCGACTCGCAGTTCCAGTGCAGACAGAGCTCGATGCTCGCAGTCCAGTCTGTCTTGGTACGGTGACCAAAACTGCAACAGGTTCTGAAGGTCCTGAGCAGTAGCCCTCTCTCTGCTGCTGTCTGGCAATTCAGCCTCCATCTGTTCCAGGACAGACAATGCTTTCTCCATCTGTGAAGCAAAGATCGATCACAGAGGCTCATGGAATCATATAGAGAAGCTTCCTGTGAAAAAGCAGTTGAATTGAGAGCCAGCAGAAAACAACTTCTTGTCGTTGTATACTACCAGGCGCATTAGCTTTCTATTTTAACTGACTGAACATTTTTAAAGCTGTCGGTTAAAGCATGTGGTTTTAATTTCCCATCTTCTGATTATTATTTTAATTGTAGGTCTTATGTAATACAATACAACGTCTCCTTAAATCTCCAGGAGGTCATAAACCTTCAGTTTTGAAACTTCACATGAAGAGACGTGATGTAACTCACACTCTTTTCGATGCGTATCCATTCCTCTCCCCTCCGCTCCGAGTGTTCGAGCAGATCTCTGGCGCATTGCCGCAACCTGGTCACCTGACCCCACAGGGAGTTTACAGCATTGTCCCTGTTGCCACGGCAGCCCAGCACTGGACACCACTCTCTCAGCTCATCCAGTTTTCCAGGTAAAGCTTCGACCTCTTTAACCAGCGTCTAAACAACCAAGAAGAGAAAACGTGCTTGATGTTTAACACCACGATAAACCCTTAGCTGCCATATCCACTCTGCTTACCTTAAGTTTCTCTTGCTGGTCACGGCAGTCGGTCTGAGATGTGACTTTTTCAGAGGCGCACTCTGCTAGGGATGTTTCAGAGTCCCGGACACGTCGGCACAGCTCTTCATAGCACACACGGGTGCTTCTCTGGCTGTTCACACACCTAACAGGACATTGGACACTCACAGGTTAAAACATCCACCCAGGGGAGAAAAAAAAAAAAAAAAAAACTTTAGATGAATATGTACCTCTCCAAAGCTTCAAGTCTCAGCTGGGCCTGGGCTTTAAGAGCTGACATTCGAACCAGGAGGCAACCAATAATCTCAACTTGTAATCGTTCCACCTTCTGCGCTGAAAATAAAGGGCCGAACAGACCAAGACTCTGAATTTGGGACAGATGGGAGTTGAAATCTTTGTCGAAAGTTAACAGGGCTTGTTGGACGTCCTTCAGTCTTTCAGAACAGCTCCTTGGTGAGCAGAGAGACGGGAGGAGAACAGATTCAGCCCTCTGGAGGAACTGATTGGCTCTTCTGACTCCTGTAGAATAATTCTTTAGTGATTCCTTCGCTGTGGAAAGGTCCATCTAGGATGAATGATGTGAAATTAATTTACATTTCATATTTTAAATTCATGTTATTTAGATTCTAATCAGTTCTTACTTACCAGACTTTGGTCACAGGTGTCTAAGACACTTTTTGCTAAGTCTGCAACGTCTTTAGCATTACGAGACTTCTGCGGGCATCCGTTTTTGATTTCCAAAACCTCCAGAACCCGTATTCTAGCTTCAACGTTCTTCTTAAGTTTAAGAAACTTCCTCAGTTCGTCTTCAATGCCTTCCTGGCTAGACTCCACCCTATAAGTTTTTTCCAACACCTGACTGACCTCTTTGAGGAATTCGCGTACCGCTCTTTGCTCTGAAAGGTAATCTATTTCTTTCAGAATATCACTTTCCACAATCTGAAGGTTATTTCTAATAGCCATCTCCCACGTGTTAAGACGGTCAAGGTTTTGTTTGAGCCTCTCTTGTTCGGTAGTTAGCTGAGACGGGTAAAGGTCCTGCGAGATGTTTTTAAGTTCATCCGATGCTTCGTTGTACATAATTTTGATTAGTGGAATCTGGGTGAGAAGAGACTGACAGATCGTATAGCGTTCCTCTTTGGTAATGCGTTCATCTTTCGTTTTTGGGACACAGAGCTCGAGATTTTCCTGAAGATCCTCCATACACTGCTTGATGCTGAGGAACCTTTCATGGATTTGAGATTTAATATGAAAATCCTTAATTTTATGGTGGAGCTCAGAGATCACACATAGCAGCTCTCTCCTCTTTCCTTCTGCTGAGGTGTTGATTTGTTCAACCTGAAACTTGTGCTCGAAGAGCACGCGTCTGAAAGGCTCAATTGCAGAGAGAGAGTCCTTCGTAATGGGAAATGTGTGCCCTTTCATGTCTATCATTATCTGTCTCAATTTCTGCTCGAAAGAAGCCATTTTCTGTTCTGATGACTCCTGGTTCTGTAATATATCCGTTATCTCCAGGATGGAGGATTTCTCATGACTCATGATGCCCTTTACGTCTTCTTGAAGCTTGGTGAGTTTCTCATACAGCCATGTATTCTCAGAGATGCTAAGCTCAGAGGTAATGTCTTTACTTTTCATCAGCAAAGCTTCCACAACCGCAGAGTGCTTTTCCGCCTCGCGGAGTGTATCCTGACTCTGCCGTAACCTCCGTTCAAGATCTGCTGCACTCAAGCTTTGAAAATCTTCTCTATTCAAAGATTCCTTATGAACGTGGCACAGAATCCAGGAATCCACTTCAGCTACCTGCTCTGAAATCTTCTCCCGGGTCTGAAGACTTAACTGTATTTCTTCCATAGCAGTGGCTAGTTTTTCCGCAGTTGATTTGGACAAACTTGCCAATAGTTCCAAAAAGGACGTGACCACAGAAGCATCCTTTTTGTCAAGTTCTGGGAGCAACTCGGTTAGCTCCTCGGTCAGAGTGGTTAACTGCATCTGCTTAGAGGTCATCTCTGAATGCAGCTTCTTCAAGTCATTGATTTGACGATGGACTTCTTCTGGAAGCAGAGAAATCTTCCTTTGCCGATGCTCAATGTCGTATTCGGTCTTCTTGGCCCAGGCTAGGGCTTCTGTTATCACTTTGATGATTTTGACCATGGTTGGGTTTTTACTGGTTGGGCTTAACAAAGCCAACTCCTCACCAATCAGATCCATGTGATCTTTGACGCTCCATAAGCCTTGCTTAATGTTATATGCCTCAATGTTGAATTTAAATCCTTGCAAGAGATCTTCGAAGCTTTGATGGAGGTCAAAATATCGTTGTTTGGCAGCTGTGAGCTCAGCACTAAGACCAATCACTTCTTGCACTGTCTTGCTATCATCAGACGAAATCCAAGGTGATCCCAAGATCTTATGAAAGTTCTCCATATGATCTTTTAAAGTATTGATATCCTCTAAAAGTTCGAAATTCTCTTTGGTGTAAGTGCTGACACGATGCAAGGTCTTCTCAGCGGATCTCTCCAGCGCCTTCCATTCACACTGCAAGATACTCTGTTGCGACTGTGCTGCTGCCCTCTCGGGCTGGCTGAGGTGGGGTGATAGCTGGGAATGCGTCTGGATCAGCTCTCCAAGAACTGTCCTCTCCTGTTCCATCGTTCTCAGGAAGGAGCGCAGTCTCTGTTCCTCAACAAAGCTGCTTTCAACTGGACACCTTAACATGTATGGTAGAAAAGAGAAAACAGTCTGTAGAACGTGTGTGTGTAGGTACAGGTGCAGTCTGGCAAAAAACCTGAGAACTCAACAAAAGTGAAAATTTGCCATGGTTATCATCCAGCAACCGTTAAATAAAATAAACATAAACTTGCTGGTGAAAATATGGTCTAAATCATCATTAGATATGTGTAATTGGAATCTCGTGGGCAGGAATAAATACAACTATATACTGTATTGACCAACTAAAACTTGGTGACTTACATTTCCAAGGACTTTAGTTCACCTGCCAGCTTCTCAAGAGTAGCTTTGGCTTTCTGGATTTGCCTGTCATAGTCAATAACCAGCTGCAACTGTGCCTCCTTGGTGTGTACAGTTCCGGATGCATCCCATAATGCCTCTGTCCACTGGCAACTCAGTCGCTGCATCGCCTCAGGATCATTGGTAGATCCAGCAGCAAGAGCGCTAACATCACCGTTAACGTGATCTTGCTTTGAGATGGAGGAAACCTGCTTCTGAGCACTCTGTCTGCAAAACTGAGCAATAAAAACACACATTCAGAGCCCGTGGTTCAAGTATGTGAATAAAAAACAATCTATACTGCTAACTGACCTCAGCCTCTTCTACTTGTTTCGCCATATCTGTCGGGTTGAGCACCGCAGGGCAGTTACGGCAACTAAGTATGCGAAACACCAGTCTGTTCAACTGGGCTTCAAGGTCAGCATCGGCGGTGTTGAGAACATCCAGAGGATGTTCATAGGGCCTGCTCTGTGGTCATAAAAACACAGAGGCACATATTATCTATGTGAAAACTGAAGTTTATGGAAAAGAATGCATGCGACATGGCCGTGTACCCGAGTGGCACACAAGATTTTGTGAAGGATGAGAGGATACAAAAACATGGCAGCTCGGAGTAATACCTCAATTAGCAGGCTATTTGGTCTCATCTTAGACATTTTTTCAATCTCGGTGAAAATATTATTCATCGTAGCACCGAGAGGTGGTTCTTCTTCTTCTTCCACTGACATGTCAATACTTCTGCCAACTGAGACATCCTGACTGGAGAGTTCTGACTTGTCTGCACCTTGTATTTGCACCTGAAATTAACAGAAATTAATAAATAATTAAGCCCAATATGTTAAAAACAATGCCGTAATTAGAACATTTCTGCAACAGCAACAATGTTATGCTTAGTTAGTGACTAAACGTAAATCATTCAAGGCACTCAAATATAAATTATTGTTATTTTAATCCAGTGTTGACAAAGTTGTCCCAAAGTTACATTAAACAGATTTATTTTAAATGAACTAAAACATCCTGAGTGATCTTTATCTATTCATGATCTCAGCTAGTCATAATCACCATCAAACATATTACACTGAATTTAAGTTGATTCCTGGAAGTTTCAATCTTAGTTTCAAGTCCTCGAGGTCCTTTGAGATGGTGGTTAGGTGTTGCTCATTGGGATTCTACTCAAGAATTAGTCATATACATACACTATGGCACTGACAGTATTTCAGAACAAAAACACTACAAATATTGTATACAGGATTTAATTAGAAAAAAATCCCAATCACACACAGGTTGTCTACAACACTGCCTGTATCACAATCACATGATCACTCCCCAGCCAAATAAATAAATAAATAAATAAAATTTTGTTGGGCTGCCTTTACCCTTGATTAAAGCGCGTAATTTCCATGGCACTGTTGCTTCAGTTGGTCAGGTCGAGGCTTAGCAACATTAATATGGCGATGAAATTAAGTCAGCAGATGCCCTGAATGTACTGAATGACCAGGTCATCCTATCAATGGAATTTCTCTTGCCTGATGGCTCAGATATAACATTGTGGCTTAAAGAGTGGTTCAGAGAGCCCGAGGGATTATTCTCACACATGTATTGGCACCCCATAGTCCTGACCTTAAATCTATTGAAATTTTTTGGGATGACCTGGAGAATACTTCATGGAGAGGTTTGATTTTCCCATGATTATCAATTCAAGTGTAAAACGAACCCAATACTGGATGGAAATAAACGTTGTGATGATGCTCAAGTTTGTCAAAACAATACCATAAAGATTACATTCTGTACTCAAGGCTAAAGGCAGTCCAACAAAATATTAGAGTGCACACCTTTTTATTTTTTGGCTGGGCAGAGATATAGAACACTATTCAGACACTAAACTGTCTCTTACTACAAATTCCTTCTTGTATATTTGAAAAAAAGTTTATATTAAATGTTATACAATATGTGATAAGCATCATGCAGGCAATGCAGATCATGCAACAAAGACCAAATTCAACGCCAGGCACATCTTTAAGACATGCAATTTCCTTTTACCTCAACCAAACTGACGCGTTCAATCTCAGTCAGGGCCTCAGTAGATTCCCTGCCCACAGCAGAGCAGAGCTCTTTCTCAGGCTGCTCATCTTCTTGTTTAATTATTGGTTGGTTCTCAACACTCGTAGTTTTTTCTATGTTCCTGGTTGGCGGGGTTGGTTCTATTAGTGGCTCTTCAGTTTTAACTGGAGTCACATCATGATCAGCTGAAGTTGTATCTTTCTTTTGGCTTAATGGTGTAGTTGGTTTAGGTGGACCAGCTTCGGGTTCTGAGCTATCAGATGACACTTTGATGCTTTCATGCTCGACTCTATTATCATCTTTTCTCAAAGTTGGTTCTATCATTCTCTCTTGAGAAATGTCAGTAACTGTATCGCTCATAATTCTGCTGCCTGTCCTTGTTGGAGGTGTAGGCTTCACCAGTGCCTCGTCCGAATCACGGGGTTTGGAAACCATTAAATAAGCATCATTTTCAGCCTGGCTTGCCTCTCGAGCTATTGCAAGATCCTCCTCAGCAGCACTCTCTTGTGTTGCAATCTGGTCCAAATCAGTGCTGCTGGAAATTTTGTTCTCCGTTTGTTGAGGCATGGTTTCATCCACATTTATGCAATCTTCCCTGCATGTTGGAGGTTGGGGTTTTATCAGGGTCTCTTCGATTTCCTTTGTTGTATCGATAATGGAGCTGTCATTTTCAGCTTGGCTTGCTTTGTGCCCCACTGGAACAGTAGGTTTTACATGAACCTCTGTATCAGCAGTCACTTGTTCCATGGTCTTCTCCAAATCAGTGCTACCTGAAAACTCAACCTCCATTTGCTTAGGTACAGGTTCATCCCCATTTCCACTATCTCTCCTTGTCAGAGTTGTGGGTTTTACCAGTGGGTCCTCTGTTTCTTTGGGCGTATCATCAATGGATGTATCACCGTCAGCTTGGCTTACTTCAGCTCCTACTGGAGAAGTTGGTTTTACGAAATCCTGCTCAGAAATTATGCTCTTCGTTTCTTCAGGTACTATTTCATCCAGGTTTATGCTACTTCTCTTGTGTGATAGAGATGGGGGTTTCACAAGCATCTTCTCAATTTCTTGGATTTTATCAATGACAGAGCTGTCGCTTTCAGTTTGGCTTGCTTCTTGTACCACTGGAGAAGTCGGTTTTACAAGAACCTCCACATCAGCAGGTTCTTGTATGATGCTCTTGTCCAAATCAGTGCTACCTGAAAATTTCCTCTCTGTTTGTTCAGGTACTATTTCATCCATTTTCATGCTATCTCTTCTGTCTATCACAGGTGGGGGTTTCACTACTGTTTCCTCTAGTGGGGTTTGGATTACAAAAGCCTCTTCGGCAATCCCATCCCGCGTCTCCAAATCACAACTAACAGAAATTCTACTGGTCACTGTGTCACTCTCGTTTTTGCTCTCTCTCCTTGTTGGAGCTGCAGGTTTCACCAGTGTTTCTGAGGCTTTGAAAACAACTGAAAAAACATCACTTTCATTTTCAGTTGCTTTTTGTCTTGCTGGTGGAATTTGTGTAATTACCGGCTCTTCTGGAACTTTCTCCAAACTGCTGCTGCTGCTGAAAATGTTGCCGGCCACCATGTCTTTCAGAATTCTTTCTTTCCTTCTTGTGGGAGGGGTGGGTTTCACCAAAGTCTCCTTTATTTCTTGGGCTTCAAAAACCACAGAATGGTCACGTTCCCCAAGGCTTGTTTTTCTTCTCACTGGTGGAGTTGGTTTATTAAGGGGCTTCTCAACAAATTTCTCTTCAGTCACTGAATTCTCCAGTTCCGCACTGCTGTTAGTTTTGAAGGTTATCATGTCACTCACATTTCTGCTATTTCTCCTTCTTGTTGGAGGGGTGGGTTTCACTGAGGTCTCCATTTCATGGGTTTTTTCATTTAAGGCAGTGTCACTTTCAGCCCAACTTACTTTTCTTCTTACTGGTGGAGTTGGTTTTAGGAGAGCCTCCACAAGAGCTTCCTCCTGTGTCAATGTCTTCCTTAAATCAGAAATGTTTACACCTGCAACATCACTTAAATTTCTGCTATCTCTCCTCCTTGCCGGGGGTGTGGGTTTCAGTACATTCTCCCCCACTTCCTGGATTTTGGAAAGCACTGAAAGAGCACCACTTTCAGTTTGGCCTGATGTTTTTTGTCTCACTGGTGGAGTCGGTTTAATAAGTGCCTCCTCTGGAGTCAAATCAGTGCTACTTGAAATTTTGTTGGCCATTTCTCGATAGGCCCCATCACTGAAATTTGTACTATTTCTTCTTCTTGCTGGAGGTGTGGGTTTCACCAGTGTCTCCTCCATTTCTTGGATTAGACTTGCTTGACTTCCTTTTCTTCGTACTGGTGGGGTTGGTTTTACTAATGGGTCCTCAGCAGGGCTTCTTGGGGGTGTGGGTTTCACCAGTGCATCCTCCATTCCTTGAGGTTTGGGGACGCACTTGGTTTGAGGTTTGATAAAGGCAGTTTCATCTGGGCTTGCTTGTCGTCTCACTGGTGGAGTTGGTTTCACAAGAGACTCATCTGCTTTCTCTTTTATCCTTGTTTTCTCTAGATCTCTGCTGTCAGACACTAAATCAATTACATTTATGCTATCTCTCTTTCTTGTTGGAGGTGATGGTTTCACCAGTGTCTCCTCCATTTTTTGGTTTGTTGAAACCAATGTGCTGTTGTCAGTTTCATACTGACTTGACTTTCGTCTCACTGATGGAGTTGGCTTCAAAAGAGGCTCCTCCACCGCTGATGTTTTACTTTCATTCTCAAGTTGTTGCTGCTCTACATTCTCTTTTAGCATTGTTTCTGGTGAGCCTGACTGTGCGTTAAGATCCAGTCTTTCACCTGATAATTTGCCCTTATATCTTCTGTTTGGTGGAGTTGGAGGAACCTCTGCAGGCGATAACTGGGTCTCATCTTGTTTGTATGGTTGACTGGCTGGTACAGGAAGATCTGGTTCCTCAGACAGGATGTCTGAACTGACCGACAACCTTTCACGTTCCTTAGATCGTCTGGACGGTGAACTTGGTTTAGTCTCAGCTTTTACTTGCACAATTACCTTATCCAGTTCTTCCACTAGTTTGTCTTCACTAAGGAAGGATATCCTCTCTAGTTTACTTCTAGGTGATGGTGTTGGTAATGTCCCTACGATCGATAATGTCTCCGACTGTTTCTTAACGTTCAATGATTCTCTCTCATTGTCATCAGTTTCAACTGATGCTTCACCCATTTCCTGTTTAACATTTTCTCTAACATCAAGGTCACAAATGTCCTTTACAACTCTTCCAGGTTTACTTATGGCAGTATCTGGTGCTGATATGCTTGTGTCAATATCTGGTTCTTGACGTCTCTCTTGTCCCTCTTGTCTTTCAAGAATTATGTATCTGTGTTGGATATCTTGAGGGCCATTATTCCCAGTCCAGCGTTCTAGTGGTTCTGCCAATCTCAGGAGCTCCTGTGGTCCGTTGTTTGTTGTCCAAGTATCAGAATGTGATATGACTGGCTCATTGTTCCCGGTTAAGTTTTGGGTCTCAGTCGTTTGTCCAGGAAGTGCTAGCGTTTGTAAAGTTCTATCAGTGTTTTTCTCAGGGGATTGATACAATTTAGTAGAATCAACAATATTCCTGTCATTTTCCAGTTCTTGTTGATCCAGAGATCCTTGACATTCAAACTCTTTTCTCATTTCATCTGATGTGTCCAACCATTCCACTTGTTGAGAAGAGGTAGTTTTATAGTCAGTGTTTGAAGTGGAATCAGCTGAGCGAGGGACCTCTGTGGTATGCATACGCACCATGTCTGCATCAAGAATTAGCGCAGCCACTTTCTTTTTTGGCACTTTACCGTCCTCACTCATAAGGACACAAGTATCAGGAGTAAATGATTGCTTCCTCTGTGCTTCTTCACCTGCACCGGATTCTTGGGTGAGACTGTGAGCATATATCGCACTCTTGTCACTCCCAGTTGATTCATTGAGTTTTTCTTCTACAGATGTCTCAGTGTCATGGTATTCTTCACAAAAGGCAGGTTGTATATTTTCCCTTCCCTTCATCTCTATAGCAATTTTTCTTTCATCTTTTTTTACCGGACCAATGGCAGACTCATCAACTTCTGGTATTACATCAGACTGTGCAGCCAAAACTGTGGTAGATAAACCATCAGTTTTAGGTTTACTACAGTCAGAATACAGTGCTGTCGGTGTGCCGTCTCGCTCTTCTGAGATACTCTCACGGAGGTCCGTACAACTCTCTCTGTCCATGATTGTCGAGGCAGGGCTGGTCAAAAATTCCCTATCATTTATCTCTTGAAGATCATCATGAAGAGACTGAATCCTTGCTCCTATACTTTCAGACCCAGCAACATCGGTGGGTTCTTCCAGTTTAGAGATTATATCTGATGTTCTGATTGGCAGATCAGTGGTTCTGACCTCAGCCCCATACTCGTCTAATGCACCCACCAGTGGTGGTTCTGTAGTAGGAGATTCTGGCAGCAATTCTTCATGAACGGTCACAGAACTATCATGTACTTTTGATTCTGGTTCAGGTTCCTTAGTGAGCACATCATCGCACTGATTATCAGCTGGAAGAAAGTCTTGCACTAATGTTTCCAGTGGCAGTTCTTTCCTTTCTGGAGTTTCTTCGATTGCAAAACACTCAACCAGTGAATGTTTAGCACTAGCCACTGAAGCAGAGGAAATATCTTCGGGCTTTGATAAATCTACCTCAACTTTTATGATGGCATCCATTGTGCTGGGCCATTCAGAGGAAACCTGCCATGATGTCATGACAAAGAAAAAGCTCAAAACACAGACCAAAACTCTAAATAAGGACCCTGCACCTGGCAATTAAAGATGAAGAGGCTACAGTAGACAACATTAAACAGGTTATTTAATATAAACCCAAAGTGTATGAATGTTTATTTGTACAATTTATTTGTAAATTTAAAACTTTTTTTTTTTTTACCTTTGAGTCCAAAGGACTGGGCTGTGTTTTGAGTGACAATGGAAGAGCTTTATTTTTCATCCTTTCCTCCTCAAGATCCTGTGTCACAAAAATAAAATTATGCATACATACACTGATGTTGATTCATTGCTACTAAAGTTACTTTTATACAGTAGAAAAAAACACTGATGGCACATCATATGAATCATGTATTAATTATGTATTAGGTTTTATTCTATCCCTGTTCTCTAGGATGTCAGCTCATATCCTGTGACTTGAAATGTCACTACAAAAATAAATAAATAAATACATACATACATACATACATACATACATACATACATAAATAAATAAATAAAAGTTGATGCAACTGTTCTAAGCTAACAGCTAATGCTAGCCAGGCTTTTTTACACTTCATTCAAGACTGAGTTCATGAAAAGAGACAACATTTGGTATGAAAGTATTTGATATGATTTTTTTTTCCTTTTAGATAAGAAATAGATAGTTGTTTTTCGACGAAACGCTTCTTTATTGGCTTGCTGTGTGAAACAAACCTACAGATAACCAGCTAGGGCCATGCTAATCAGCTCTCATGCAAGTCTTTTTTTTTTTTTTTAGTAGTGAACGTATATATGAACTCATGTACAACCGAAAGTCGTGTAATACCTGGAAAATATAGCACACATTCACGATGCCCAACGTAAGACTGTATGCTGTATAGTCCGTCATAAATAGGTAATGGATTACACGCATTTCTGCATAAACTTTTCACACGACTTCCCACATTACTGTACATTTAGGATATTTTATACAAGCTACATTACACTACAATCATTTGAACAAGCGTTCAAAGAGTGCTGATATTTTACAAATATTTACAAATTCAATAATACAAGCTGCCAGGAAACCAATAGCTGCCTGGAAATTATATCCATGCTCTGAGTGCCAATCACACCAGTCATAAAGTTTCATCCACTAGTGGCCTATGGTAAAGGTAAAGTCTGATGGGCTTTTACACCCGAGCCTGCTGGCTTATCAGGCCGGTGCTTATCCTAGTTTCTGTAGCGTGACGTGACTAGGAGCTAAACTCCTCCTGGATGGGATGTTAGTCCATCCCAGGTTACCTTCCCAGTATTTACTGGGACCCATTTATACTGCTGGGTAGACAGAGGCACATTTGTGGTTGGGACCTTGACCAGGGGTCTGATGGGATTTGGACTCTAATTTGACTTGCTGTATAAAAGCAATACGTCACACAAGGTCATGCTGTTATAGAGAATATCAGCACGTCACATCACATCATGTCAACAACTCATGTTCCACCTATTACTATAAGTATTTTATATATGTGCATGTCAGGCATTATAACAGTTTATTTATGCTCTGTAAGACAATATAGTGAATTAAAATCTGTGAAAAGACACTGGATCTACTACAGTGCATGTAACTATAACAACATGTGAGCATTTAAACACATGCATGCCCTGGTAACATAAGGTGTTACATACTGTATAGTATACAAAGTAGGGATGTTATAGTGTTTGTAATTATACAGGCTTACGAGCACTTATGCAAGTGTACACCAGGTCTTATGTATGCTATACAGCATGCTATATATGCACTGATTGTGCATCATATACTATATACCTGGCTTGTCGTAAGAGCGACCTGAAAATCACACAAACCGATTTCAAATTTTCACCTGCAGTCCCTGCTGAAGTTGATTAATTAGCATATCTGCATCCTTTAATGCATTTGCTCCGTCCCTCTCCAGCTTGTCGGTGAGTTCTTGACCCAGACAATCTGTGAGAAGCTGCTTATGTGACACTGCCTCCTGCAGGTTTTTACGCAGTACTGCACCTTCCTGGATCATCGCCTGAGGAGAAACGACATGAAATGTGTGTACGGTTTTAAAATATGATGCATCTTAGCCCTGCAGCAGTGCAGTGTCACATGCATTCACTGTGCCTACAAACCTGAATGGTGTAAGCCGAGTCGGGAAGAGGTTGTGCCTGTGTTGCCTCGGTCCAGAAATGCAGGGCCTGCAGTGTCTCTCTCGTACAGTGCACAGTGGTATCTGCACAGTCGTTTTGTCTTTCAGAGAGCTTGGACTGCAATCTAAATTTATATTAAAAACTCATTACACATATTTTATTCTTCACTATTTCTGCAATAATGGTGACTAGGAAATTAATTTTGGTACCTGCAGTACTGCTGGGTCACTGTGTCTACAAGAGAAAGTACATTAGAAGGAAACTCCTCATCAGGGGGAACCATGCGGATAGCCTGGGACAGATGACGAACTCTGCCCTCTATTGCCTTGAGCTCCTTTTCACATGTCTGATAAAAAGCAATGACGATGGGGGTTTATGAAAGGTTATTCTAAAATCAATAAACAACTAGATATAGTCAGTACCTTCAGGATATTCCAGATTTCCTGTAGTTTGCTAATATTCTTGCTTCCTTCAACAGATGCGAGACATTCCTGTGATCTGAGATCATTCAGAATGCTCTCAGCCTGAGCTCTGAGACTCTCCGCTCTTTCGGCTATCTTCAATTCGATATCTGCCAATCTAGTCTCGCATGCAACAAGCCTCTCCTTTATTCCTCTCTCAGAGGTGGCACATAAGTCATGGAGGTGGCCGGTTTCTAACGTCAGTGCATCACGACCCCCCGGAGTGCATAAGTCGATCAGGGCATCTTTAGCAGAGTCTAGCTCTTTCATCTCTCTCTGCTCTCTCTCCACCGTCTGAAGAAGAGCCTTAAAAAAACATCAGTTTAATGTGTCAGAGTGTAGAATTAAAAACAAAAAATTAACCATCTGTTCTAAATTAATCTATTTTCACATCAACACATTTCTACCATCTGACTGCCAGTAGTCAAATTACATTCAACGGTGTTTTACACAAACCTTTAAGGTGTTAATAGATTCCAGTAACCCATGGCGATCGCTGGGAGGATCTCCAAAGCCTCTGACTTGGTCTCTCAGCCAGTCCTGGGCGGCACTGTGCTGCTCCACCAGCTGAACGCAGTTTCTTTCTGTGCGAATGCCCTCCTCGAGCCTCTCACACGATTCCTGTAAATACAACAAATTATTCTCAGTGATGAAGAAATTCTACACTAATTGTATCTATAATCCTTCATGAATCATACCGTTAGGTCCTTGATTAATCCCGGGACGCAGTCCTCTATGGCTGTCCAAGATGGATCCGTCCAGCTCGGGTCCCGGGTGAGCTGACTCATTTCTCGTCCCAGGGCTCTGAGAGCAGACATGGTGGGGCTGAGAGACCTCGCCTTGTCGAGAAGAGACATAGCCTGCTCCATTGCATGCCTGCGGTCCCCTAATCCAGGCCAGGGGAAGTGGCGAGGCAGTGCTGCCGTCTGCTGCTTCAGCTGCTCCACACGAGACTGGGTCTGTTGTCTTTGGCACTGACACGAAACCAGACGCTCCACCACGCTCCTCAAGAGACTGGAGATGTGAAAAAAGTTTTTAGTAGTAATAATGTCACTATTAAGGTTCAATATGTATGTGGATACATAAATATATAGAGGAAATCATCAAAATTTCCTGTATAGGAACAAAATTAAGCGTCCTTAACACCAAAACCACCACCACGGGTCACCTCTCATGGAGGTCGCCATCTTCCACTGCCACAGTAGCCCAGAATCATAAAGGCTTCAAAGGGGAGGAGCAAAGAATGAAAATTCACTCGGTTGCAATGGGGAACCTCATCACTAGATGTCGCTAGATACTGCCAAATCTTGCTCACTGTACCTTTGATATCATCATGACATTAGCACTGAACATAGTTAAAAATATTTTTTATTCGCTACTTAGGTGCTAAACACTCAACAACAATAGTAATCTAACAGTAAAATGAAGCTACTGCTATTTTTTTGGAATTCCGCATTGTACGTTTAAATGCAGGTTTTCTTCAATTCAGTTTTGAAGAAAATTATAAAACATGATAAAAAAAAATATATTAAAATAAAGTAAATAGCACCGTCACCATGGAATTATGTACATATTTATAATTATTTATATTACTGATGGGTAATTTTGGTTTGTAGACCTGTGTAACTCTTGAGCGTTCTTGAGAACTCCTTTCCATTCTTCTTCCAAGAACTTCGGGCTCTGCAGAAGACTGCGTCTCAGTTGTTCATCGAGATCTTCCCGACCACGCAGACTCTCTGCTTTTCTTTTAAGGGAGGACATCTTACAGTTTCCTTCAGGTCGAAGGCTCAGAACAGCCTGAGAAACATTGACAGATGAGAGTATATATATTTATATACACACACACTTTTGATTGGTTGGTTTCCTATCTCAGGAAAAATAATTAGGATATACTAGACTGGAATAATGAGATCTGATTGGACATCATCCTGAGTGGATAACTCTTGAATCAAAATGACGAACAGTCACGGTTTGTCATAGTCACTTGAAGATGGCATGATCACAACTGTGTTTAAAAATGGAAAAATGAACTATATAAATAAGAGACACTGTGCCTCATGTGTCTCTTGTATTCACCTGAGCTTTGTTGAGCCTTTCCTCTATTTGATCCTGGGTGCCATGAGTGCTTTTGCCCAATGAAATCAAGTCTTGCTTCAACTCCTCAACCCAGGATTGTATCTTCTGTTGCTCTGATTGGAACGTTTGAAGCTCCTTGGAGAGAGAAACCTGGAGCTCGGCCTGATTTCTGTGCTCTTGGGCAACTTCCATTAATATGCTCAGCTTCTCCTGAACGTCCTGAAGCATCTGCTGGATTGATTCCTGCATGCCTTCATTCAACCTTGTGCACAGATTTTCTCCTTTCGCTTTCAGAGACGCCATCTTCACGTCTGCCTCTGGCTGCAGGTTTAGGATGGTCTGAGAGCAAAATTAAAAACATTTTAAATTAAAAGTAACACCACCTAATGTTGATTTGATTCTATTTTCTAACTTCCTATAATAATTTCTAGAATTTTACATTACCTGTGATAAAACAAGCATCTCTTGGACAGGAGCGTCTTTGTCCACTGAATCAAACCGCTCCTGCAGCTCCATGACCCAGGTTCGAAGGATTCCTTCTTGGGAATTAAAATCCTGAAGCTCCTTATCAAGAGCAACCTGGATTTCTGCTTCATTCCTCAAATTTTGAGCAAAATCAAGCACTTCTCTCCATTCTTGCTCTAACGCTCTCTGAGTCTCCCACATGGACTGCTTAGAGTCTTCTTTTAACTCCTGACGAGCACACACACACTCACCTGTGTGCTTGAGAGCGGCAAGTTTAGTATCACCCTCCGGACCATGGATCAAAACAGTCTGTTTTAGAAAAATCAAAAGACGTCTATAATGAATATCTAATTATTTGAATATTTACCATAGATGTACATTTTTTAACCATGAATATGAAACAGAAATTGAAGAATTGGAAGATTTAAAATATATCAAAGAGATACTTTAATCACTTTTTTTTTGTACCTGAGCTCGGGTAATGATCTCCTCAGCTGTTGAGGCTTCAACCATGGACTGCAGAGTCAATTTTAGGGTTCTGATCCAAGCTCTTGTGTTTTCCAGCTGGTCTTCAAAGCCCTTTATCTCCTTATAGAGAAAAGCTTCACGCTCGCTCTGGTTCTTCATCTCCCGTGCAGCATGCAGAACCCGTTCCCACTCCTCCTCCAACTCTCTCTGGTTTTGTTCAATGCTGTGTCTCTTACTCTCCTTACGAGCACATATACTCTCTCCCTTTTTTCTTAGAGCTATCAGTTTTGAGTTGCCTTCATGTTTCAAACTCAGAACCTCCTGAGTGAGAATAAATAAAGAGGAGATATTGTTACATCCAGCTCTCTCTCTCTCTCACACACATCAGCAGTAACTCTGTGACCTCTGGCTTTAAACCTACCTGCAGCTTGTTGAGTTTTTCCTCTACTGGAGTCTCTTCATCCAGGAAGTCCAGCTTTCGCATTTGTTCATCCATCCACGACCGGGTATTCTTCTCCTCATCCTGGAGAGCTTCTAGTTCTTTTAGGAGAGTTTCTTGGAGTTCAGATTGAGCTTTAAGCTGCTTCACTGTATCCACCACTCTTCTCCATTCGTCGTGTACGTCTCTCAGGGTCCGGGTAAGTTCCTGCCTCACAGTTTCCTCCAACTTTTCATGAGCACACAATTTCTCACCATCCACTTTCAAAGCCGCCAGCATGCCGTCACCCTCGACACGCAGGTCTAAAACAGCCTAACACCACAACACAAATTTAAAAGTTCTACCTGAGATTTCAAATAGATCCCCGGACCGCAGATCAATCAAGCTATTCCGTTTATACCTGAATTTTCAGGAGCATTTCCTCTGTTGGACGGTCTTGATCTTGGTCTAATGATTCCAGACTCTTTTTTAAGTTTCTCACCCATGCCCTTGTGTCTTCCTCCTTAATATAGAATATTTCTACCTCCTTCTCCAAGGATTTATAGTCTTCAGATTGATTCTCCAGACGAATTCCAAAACTGTGGTACTGGTCCACCAGGGACTCGCTGTCTCTTAGCAAGGGGTCTCCTCTTAATCCTTTCAGTCTTATAGATGCTAGCAAGTCACCAAATGCCTCAACCCGTCCGCTAGACAATAAAGAAATATGATGCAAAGTGATGAGAAAACCACAAATACCATTTTTAATTAATCAGGAACACAAAAATTATTAATTAGCTGTGTTTGTTATAATTCCAAATGCACAGGTGTTCAGAGAGGTGAATTTCACTTGAAGCAGAACTGGTGAACCATTCATTCTGATTTTAAAGATTTTTTCCCCTGTAGTTCCTCCTGATATTTACAGATGGAACAGTTTTTCTTTGTCAAATGTTCATAAGCACAACAAAATTCACAAAACTTAACAATTTACCAAATTCATGCTTTGGGTTTATAAATAGTTTATAAAAACACACAATTGGTTTGGAAGGAAAATTACATCTAGAAAAATCTATTTCTGAAAAATTCAACATATATTATCATCAAATTAAACAGGCAAATTAAATTACATTTCATCACATTACAATTAAATTTAAAAAGTATGGTTGCAGTAAAAATATTAAATATGTAATGGTTGCAGTAAAACATAGTAGCCTAATAACAAAAATATTTCTTTCATTAAAAAGGTGACAACACATAGGCCTTTCCTTAATATCCATTAATGAACATTTATGAAGTCTGTAGTCAGGTTTAAATATAAATCAACTCCCTCCATTAGCATTAGCAAGTCAGCAAGCACAGCATCAGACCAGTACTTGCATTAATGCATTCATAAAGATGATTATAGACCACTTAATTAATATAAATAAAAATTCTGTGTAAACAGAGTTACCTTTCTTTAAGAAAATCCTCATGGACTTGTCTCAGCTTTACCCTCTGCTCTGGTAGCTTCTCTTTCTGTCGCAACCAGTCTTGGAAATAGTCATGTTCTACTTGCAAGCTATTTAAAAAAAAAAAAAAGTACATTAAAGCAATTTTATTTAATGGAATTACTAAACAATAGAGAGAAATGTTAAAAAACCTGACCTGTCGAGTTTGATGAGAATATCCTCCAGCTGCTTGTAGCGTCCCTGACAGTGTGCTCGGAGGGTGGTCAGCTCTCCTTCCTGCTCCTGCTGCCAGGCACAGAGTTCAGCCTGCGTATCGGCAGGGACTTCCTCCTCACCTTTCTTCTCCAAAGCCACCTTCACCTGGACAAGTCTCTGCTCACCTTCCTCAGAAGCCAGGAAATCCTTCACATAACCCAAGTATAGAATAATTTTTTTTTTAATTCAATCTCAGTGCTGTTGAGCTTTCAAATCTCAAGCAATAGGTTGGCTTACTTGCAATCTCTGCATGGACGCCTCCACATCCTCCCTCATCTCTGGGTTCTCAAAACACTCATTGACAGTTAGCTGTGCATCCTGTAGCCAATCCTCAAACATCTGGCACTCACCTGAAACAAAAGTACAATTAAGATTTAAAAAAAAAAAAAAAAAAGAAAATATCCATCACTCAAAATCAGTTAACATAGCACACACCTTTGATTGACTGGACGAGAATGCTTTTCTCTCCCTGTTCTCTCTTCTGTCCAATGAGTTCCCGAGTCACTGCGATCTTATCTTTGAGGCACTTGCTTTTAAAGGACAGTTCTTCTAGGGCCTGGGGTGCAGTCACACTAGACATGAGCTCGATTTCCTTCAGCAGAGAGTTAGCCTCTTCCTCCTGATTCAGCAGCTGATCAGAAAGATCCTACAGAGACACAGACAAAGTGACAGTCTATGATCACATGGTTATGGGTTCCGAGTAGCTGGTTCAGTCGTACTAAAATGAGCCTTGGAAAAGAAGACTAGGGTTTCATCAGTATGCATATTTCCATTCTATAAACACACCAGAAGCAGTATGTAGGATGACTAAATACTCAGTTGGCATTTAATAGCAGTTGAATAGTACTTAGATAACAGACTAAATCAGCAGTATGCACATGTACTACATCCCATAATTCAGAGGGAGAAGAAAAATTCCTCAGAGAAAAAGAGACAGATGGTAAACCGAAGGGAAAACTTCCTGAACAGAGGAGGGGAAAGATGGCGACACACTATGTCCAAATAACGTCCTTCATATTCACTCACATAGTCTGAAAATGGACTACAGGGATAGTCAAAGGTCATTAACCAACATCAGTCAGAACTTCTGGGGTCATTGAGTTCAAGTGAGTATGTTGCACAGATGTGACACCAATCATAACTAGAAGCACTTTCCGCTTGTTTGCAGTCATACCTGTAGATGCTGCTGCAGCAGATCTTTAGTGTCGGCACAGAGCATTCTCACTGAGGAGTGTATTCTCTGGATGGCTGTTTGACAGGCGTCAATCCTCTGGAGGAGGTGCCCTCGGACTCTCAGCAGCTCCTTGAAGACCTCGGTGCAGCTGTCGAAAAGCTCCTTCACCTGCTCCATCTTCTTCTTCAGGGCAGTCTCCATGACCTGAGAACAAAATTAACAGGTGAATGGAGAACCTCGAGAAGAAACATCATGTGCAAGAGTTGGGAAGAATGAGTAACCTGGAGCTCCAGTGGCGACTCTTTGCTCTGCAGCAGTTCCTGGATCTCCAGCGACTTCCTGCGAAAGTGTTCGATTCGCAGTTCCTGTGACTGGATCTCATCCTAACGCAATTAAAACCAAATACAACATTATTATAAATGTATTAGCAATGCACCGCTGAAAACAACCCCTCAGGAAGTAGATTTCCCAACCTTCGTTTGGAAGACTTCTTTCTCATTAATGAACGGATGAGACTCTGCAAACAGGCCGAGTTTAGCAGCAGCCCAGACCTCCAACTCTTCACCGAGCATCAGCTGCTTCTCCCAAACCTCCAAACCCATGCGCAGGCTGTCCATGTAGGTATCTGTCTTCTCCGAGATCTTTGTACGCATAAAAAAAATACATTATGGAAAATTCAGGACTGCAAAAGCTTTCATAATTAAACTTTAATAATATTTATGTACAAAATGAGAGAATTGCCTTAAAAGATTCTTACATCCAGCCAGGAGTCCACCAGAGCATCCGCCTCGGCTTCAAAGGGCATTTCTGGGCAGTCTGGGAGTTTCTTTAGTTGAGATTGCAGCTGCCTGCACACAGCCCTGAAGTCCTCAATCTTAGGTCCAAGGCCATTCAGCTCCTCCTTTATTCCACAAACCTGATGCAAGAAAATTAATATATTCCATTAATAATCACAATACCGGTTATAAGGCTGGATCCGCCCACTTAGAGAAGTTTTTCTTGTTTAACTTCAAAATGTATAAAATTATGGTGTGACCATGGTTGTGCACACACAGCATTCTCTTAAACAGTGTAACATTAGTCCTAAAAGTTAATACACCCCACTTGTATCCAGATTTTTGACTGATTTATGCTATAAGAAAAACATACTCTAGAATTATACGTTAATTATATAAACAGATACTTCCCTGTTTCTCAGCCATACAAATGCCAACCTACCCTGGCTATGAGGCGCTGGAGGTTGTCTTTACTCATGTACGATGCCTGCTCGTTGATGGTCTGCTCCGCCCTCTGGAGGATGCTTCCCAAAAAAGCACGACAGCTCTGAAACTTCTTGAGCAGTTCCGTTAGAGTGCTGCACTGCTCTTGCCTGTCTCACACACACACACATCGTGAACCAGCTGTCAGAGGGGTTTAAGTTTCATGCATATCTCTCAAACCTGGACTCATGCTCTCCTCCTTCCTCTAAGGGTTTAGGGATTCCTTTCTTTTTTTATATACCAACTCAAATTAGTTGTTTTACCAGATCTATATAAGAATAAAAACATTTCAGGTCAGGCTTCAATAGAGAAATAATCAACAACAGTGGAGAAGTGAGGAAGTGGAGTTATTGTCGCCTCACCACACAGCAGCCCATGTGTTTTATTCCTCTTCCACCACAGCAGTTTACCATTAATTACACTCTTTCAATATTTCATTTGTGTCACCTTTCAATAATAGTTTTCTCTGTCTCCACCCAAAGGGACTCTATCTCATCACGTGGCTCTGTGTCTGGAGAAAGCTTCGAAGCTGTGTCTCTGATACTCTCGTACTCCGGACGCAGTGAGTTCAACTGTGTCTCCAGATCTGACAAGGCACGAATCCTACCAAATACACAAAGCACATAAGAAACTTATTCTTATAAAACCAAATCCAGTTTCATAAACATACACGTATTCCTTTCTTTTTTATAATTCGATTACAGAAACATTTTTTACAGTCCTCACCTGTGCTGTACAGCTGGGATGGTGGGTTCCTTTAGCCCCTGCTTCTCTGCCATCCCCTGCACTTTCCTCAGCTCTGCCATCAGAGTCTTCGTCCTCATCCCGAATCCTTTGCTCTGCTGCTCTTTCTGAAACTCTTCCTGTCGGATGATGAGTCTGTCATCACTGTCCTCCACCTTGCGCACCAGTACCGCCACCATATCCAGACAGGTTATGGAGATTCCCTCCTGAGTCACTGCCATCTGGGCTCCACTAAGAAGTAGGTCCAACTGTGGTGCTTTATCACTCAGGCTTGCTGCTCCCTTCTTGATCAGAGCTAGCTTGGACCTGCTTTCTTGTACCGCCGTTACGTCGGCACAGGGGGAGCTCTGGACAAACGACATATCCTGATCCAGAGTACGCAGGGATACGAGGAAGCGGTCTAGGGCGCGAGCTGCCGCTTCGCTCTTGCGGACTTGCTGACGAAGACGATCCAGGCTTGATCGGTGCTTCAGAACTAGCTGGGTGAGGGGCGAGCGGTCATGTAGGTCCAGGTGGCTCGGTTCCGAGTCAAACCGAGACAGGCGGTCCATCTGTGTTTGGATATTTTCATCCAAGTCCTGTGAAGAACACAATTACACAACATTGTTAGTAGATTGTCAGCTATAACCATCAAAATCCAAATATTATCTAAAACACCTGTGATTTAAATGTGAATATGTCCCTAAGTGTCTTCTCATTTTCTACCTTAACATCTTTCAGGATGTTGGTATTGATCAGTGTGTATTCTCTGACATCTTTGGGTTCCTTGATGAACTTAGCGAGAAGCTCAGAAATCTCTGCAACGTGCTGCTCGATGGAATCCATGAGCTCCAGAGCCGAGCCAAGAGAATCCACCCTGAGAGAGAAAGAAAGCACATCGTTCACACACACGAACACCACGTCGAGGCACGTCATGAAGGCTGAGAAAACCCCCCACAGTGCTGGAGGCAAAACTTGCGATTCGAAGACTGAAGCAATACATTTGTGACTAGAAGAAGGAACGATGGTTAAAACTGTATGCAATTAAATATTCTGTGTGCACCTCCTCTGTAGCTGCACTTTCTGCTCCCTCCACTTGACTGTTAGCTCGGCTCGGTCCTGCTCCACCGCTTTCTCGTTGGTTGGAGAACACTGTGAGCACTGCACCTCGTACTCTGTCCATAAAGACTCCGTCTCATCCTGCAAAGCCTGAAACATCAAAACACACACGCAGTGAATGTAGACATCATTTTTTCTGCCTGATGCTGTGTGTTTTCATAGAAAGCTTACAATGTATGTTCGCATGTAAATCATCTGCCACCCAGCTGGCTAAAAAGTATAATGTTAATTTTATTTTTTTATTTTAAAGGGACACTGCCCTACCTGAGTCCCAGAGGTGATTTGATATTCGAATGTCTGGGTCAAAGATAAAGGTCAGAGCAAGATCACAAATTTTTGGAGATAGAGCACTTATAACATATGAACGAGTGCAGACAGACATGATACTTGATACGATATGAGTTCCGATACTACGGAAAACAAATAGGAAACCATATATGGACTTTCCAATTACCTTTGACCTTGAGTGACCTTGAAAGGTCAAACCCCAGCCATCTCGTAAAAACCTTCGAATGAGACTTTTTTTTTCGCTAATTCGGTCACGTCCACATTCTACGGAACATATCGTAAGACAAGCAAATGGATAATTAAAACCAGTACCCTACAGGGACTATTTGCCTCAGTAACCATGCAGAATGGAGGATCTACCTTGCCCTCCATGAGTGCACCTCTAGTGTGGTGATGCACACCAATCTACCTATGCCTGAAATAAATGTACATGATTGGCTGCTATGCACTCATCTTTAAAATCCTGGAACTTGGTTCACCCACGTGGTGACCGCTAGATCCACATGGATTGTACCTTAAGTTCTCGGAGCCTCTTTTGCAGGTCTGTAGCCGTGGCTGACCCCGAGAGGCGATCTCCCAGCATGCTTTGCTCGTTCCTATTCAGCTGAGCTTGCAGGGCGAACCTGGAACTTCTGTACCTGTTAAAAAAAAGTATATCTTCATCTTTTGATGCTGTGACTGGTAACTCTGGATTTCCCTTAGGCAAATCAACATACTGATACACAGATATATAATATACAATACACAAAAAGAACCGATTCATCAACATGAACAAATGACATGAAGAACAACTGATGATGTCAGTTCAATCTACCTGTCCTCCTCTGTGCTTATCTGCTTCAGTATCTCTTTCTTCTCCACGGTTTTTGGCCACTGAGCTGCGACAGGCAAGGTCTGTAACACAGACATGTTATGTATGTAATACACATCTCCAATATGAAGATTGAACCTTACAAGTACATCATAAACTTATGCAGCATTCAACAGCCTTATCTTTTCACACATACCTCTGTAGTGATTTCCACAGGTTTCCCTGGAGGTGTCTGTTTTGTCTGCTCTACAAGCACACTAGTAGTAACATACAGCAGGAGGGAGGAGACAATGTTAACAGAAAAACATGCAAATTAGAAAAGGCATGATTCATACAGGTATAAATATATGTATTTCCTTTTCTCACCCAGGGTTTGCTGGCGTCATGTCACGATCTTCACCAGACTGACGCTGGATTGCAGAGAGTGTCGTCTCACATTCCGGGAGCTGAGCCTGTACCAGCCTGTTGGCATCTTCTGGACTCAAGAGCTCACACAGCTGCTTTAGTGCCTCCAGCTGCTGTTTAGCCCGAACTAGAGTGCTCTCAGCAGAGAAGCAGACCTGGAAGTGTAGTGACACAAACAGAGAACTTTCAAGTCATCAGAGAAATAACTTTCAACATGCTATGCGCTTGAGGTGTTAAAAGAAGAAAACACATACTATGAAAACTATACAACAATTTGGGATCTTTGGAATAATCATTGTGGTGGAAGTAGTAACTCAGCATAATTAGTGCACTACACAATTGTCTTTAATATCCATTATAAATAATATCTAAATTCTGATTGGTGGAAAGCCACCAGAGAACTCTCGGTATTGTTCTATGAGGCGATTTATTGCACAATTAGCACGTACCAATGTTCCTCCTCATAGACATCATATAATGTAGACAGGCTCTGGCCCACTACAGATGGGTCTGCCTGTCCAAAATCTTGGTTTGGTACTTAGTATTATTTACAGTGAAGCACTGCAGCCCTGAGTTGTCAAAACCTTTATTTTCTCACTATTTATGCTATTCTAAACCATATCTCAGAGTGAGTGTGGAAATCAAAAGAAATCAGAAACTGGGTTAAATGAATCAGAAACCGTGCCATAGGGAAAAAGCATGAGGCTAAGAACAAAACAATTATAGAAAATGGAAAATAAATAAATAAATGGCTTCTGCATGATACAGAGAATTATTCTGAAGGCAGACAACACCCCCTCGATCTGAATAATTTTCCATATCAAACATTGGATCTTTGCATCATCCAATAATTGCTCACTGTTACATTACTTTATCCAATAATTGACCTCACACCCCAAGTATTTTTACTATTTTGTGAATTCCAAACAACAAGCAATGCTTTTTTTCCTGAGTAAAATATTTAGAGTTAAGGCTGTTGTTCGTTCAGATATGCTGATCTTGCTAATCTGAAATATGGCTTGAGTGCAAATAATTCATTTACACACCGGGCAATTAAAGACTGTATGTTATTACAACTAATAAAAGTACCAAAAAGGATAAATTGAGTTTGATAATAAATTAACAAAAGCAATATTATGACGCAAGCACTCAGGATAATTAAACTGTACTGTTCAAACCATTATATTTTATAGATGGAATGATAAACTGCATACAGGAGTCAAACTTCCCCACCTCCCACTGAGTTCTAACAGACTGTGTATAGAGCTGCATGTCTCGGAGCTGAGATGAGGTGCAGAAAGCCTCCACTCCTTGTCCAGCACTCAGGAATTCCTTCAGGAGTTCAACATCTACATATTCCTGGAAAACATGTCCACAATAATTCAAGATTTGGTCCACATGAAATGGTATTATAACTGCGATGGTGCTACTGTTCTGATCTTGGACTAAACTAATTAAGCTTTAAAAGTATACTTAACACTTAAAAATACCTTTTCCTGAGTTTTCTTCGTGCCCTTTAATACACTGATTGCCTCTAGAACGTGCTCTTGAAGGCAGTGCTTGGCATCTTCAAACTTCTTCCTCACCAGGGCCTGTGCTTTTGAATAGGCTTCTGAAGAGGGATGGAATGGAGGTTGGGCCTGAGCTGAAGGTTTGACCTGAGCATCTATGTGCTCTGGTGGTTGTTCCAGCTCTAGGGACTGTGGCTTTTGTGAAACTTGTGCCCGAGTCTGTGACTGAACTTGAAATGTTGCTTCAGCCCTGTTTTGTGGCCATTGCTGCTGTTGAGCTGGGGGCTGTTGTTGAGCCGGACCTTGGGGTCTTACTGGAGCCAAACCTGAAGGTTTGACCTGAGCGACTGACTGCTGTTGCTCCTGCTTGGGCAACTGAGGCTTTTGCAAATCTTGGAGCTGAGGCTGAGACTGCAAAGTTGGGCTAGGAATCTGAACTTGAAATGAAACCTCAGGCATGTTTTGCTGCCACTGCTTCTGTTGAGTTTGGGTTTGCTGCAGAGCAGGACCTTGAGGTCTTACTGGGGTTTGGGATGGTTGTTGGACACAAGGAGTGTGGGCCATTGGTTGAGGAACTATTTTCCGAAACTGAAGTTGGGACTGTTGTGGCAAAGGCCATTCCTGAAAAGGGCTCTGTGGTCTTGGAGTGAACTTATGTTGGACTTGTGGGTATTCAGACACCTGAACACTTGGGTGACTGAGGCTGACCATGGTAGATTGTCTGATTGGCTGCGAGAACCGCGATGGTACAAATGACTGAACTGGACTTTGAGGGCTTATTTGTGAATAAGGCTGGACTGCCGCTTCAACTCTAATCTGGCCCCACTGCTGACTCTGTGGCTGAAGACATGGGTAACCTTGAGACTGCGGGTAAGGCTGCGTATGACCTGAACCCTGGACACTTGGGTAATTCTGTGCCACCAGACCTTCTTTTAAAGGTGCCCACTGCTGAGTCTGGGGTTGAGTTTGTAACTGTGGATAGCTCTGGAATTGACCCTGGTGTGTCATATGGGATGGCCTGAAACACTGGTGGGGGGTTTCAGGATAACTCTGTGTTATAGTGTCAGGCGTGACTGGTCTCCATTGAGATTCCTGGATTTGGTGTTGTGGTTTTAGCTGAATGTTATCGTGAGTCTGACGCACGCCCATAACTTGAGATTTGGGTTCAAGTGGTTTATAGTACTCTGGTTGACGCTGAGGCATGGTGATTATTCGTGGTTGGATGGGAGCTGTAGTTTTGGTGTGAGCTGGTGTTACACTAACACCTTGTGATTGACTCTGAAGTACAGCTAGCTGGGGTGGTGATTGGGCTACGACTGGGTTTGGCTGCATTGGAGTTATAGCTTGAGGTTGGATTAGTGTTGGGGGATATCTCGTGGTTTGACTTTTTTCCGCCATGGCTGACAGATATTGGTATGTTTGAGACATATTTGGAGACTGAGTTTGAGCCATGACCGGTCTTTGTGTTTGAGTCATGACAGACGATTGTATCTCTGATTGTATTGTCAGTGGCTGAGTAAACGTGGTGGCAGTGAATGATTGCGGATGCTGCTGGGTAGTGAAAGGTTGTTTTTGAGAAGTAAGAGTTGCAACAGCTGGTATTTGTTCTTTTGCTAGCATTGGAGAGGTAGGGGGGTATTGGTGTACCTGTCCCAGTTTAGCTTGTGTCACAGGCCGCTGTTGCTGGACTTGAACCATACTGGTTTGTGTCACTTGTTGAGTTTGACCCATTTTGGCTTGCTGTACCCGAGTCACTTGGAAATGTGTCGGTACAACACTCTTGGGATCAAACTGGACTAGGTCCGTTGCAGATAATGTAGGTTGAGATGCGACACTAGCAGTGATTGTCATAGGCTGTTGTTGCTGATCTTCGGTCACTTTGGCTTGTAGCACAGACTGCTGCTGCTGGGCTTGAGTCACTCTGGCATGCGTCTGTGTAACCCTCTTGGTTTCAGACTGGCTTGTGTCTTCTGGAGAAACCTGAGCTTGAGATGCAACACTAGTAGCAACAGTGACAAGCTGCTGTTGCTGGATCAAAGTCACTTTGGCTTGTGCCTGGGCTGGGCCCGATGTAGACACCGGAGGTTGAGATACAACAGTGGCAATAACTTTTGGCTGTGGCAGTGCTTCTGAACTTTCTTTACCCGCTTGTTTACTGGCCAGAACCTCTGCATGGGGCTTCTGTTTCAGCCAAGGCCTATTATCTGCACGTTTCTGAGATTTCCTTACCTTTACTGACTGATGGAATAAGGTTTGCTGTTGGCTTGTGCCTTGTTTCTGTACTTGCATCTGCTGATGCCCCTTTATTTCTTGCTGAGAGTCCAATTGCGTCTGTTGCTGTGTTGGATCCTGTTGCACAGTCAGAGCTTGCTGCCTTATAGATACTTGCTGAATGTCCTCTGGTGTTTGTTTCGTATCCAGATGAAGTGTTTGTGATTCCATGGTTTCTTTATCATCACATCTTTTTTGTCTCTTCGGCTGCACAACATCTACCAGATCACTCTGCGGCTTGACCTCAGGAAACGCCTGTGGTTGAGCAGAAGCTTCAGGTTTACTCTGATAAATAAAGTCTTCCACTAACTCGGTTTTACTTAACGGTGGTTTTACTTCTACTTGGTTCTGACTCCTCACCTCTTGGTATTTTTCCACAACAATCATAGGCACTGTTTGAGATTGTGTTTTGGGTTTTAAAGCCCCGTGTTCCTGGACGAAGACCTTTTGTGGAGGCAGAGGTCCTGTAGGGCTTCGGTCTCTGCGAGTGCCCAAGGAGCTGAGCATCCCAATAGCATCCTACAGAAAAATGCACACACAAAATTATATATTTTACCTATTTTACTGAAGGGATATTTTAGAAGTTACACAAATTGTATGGCTTAAAGTAAAAGTTTAAAGTGCTTAAAAACCTGTGATCGTGCGACAGTGGTACGGACTCTGTCCTGCATAGCAGAGGCAATAAGATATTGTAGGGGTGAGTTCTTTTGATGGGTCATAACCATCTCCTGCAGGTCCTGCTCCTCCATCACCACTTGGCCTTCGAGCTGCAGACCTCTAGAAATCAATGACTACAGAAGAAGGAAAAAATTAATTCACACAAGATTATTCATATATTAATAATAATAAAAACACATTATCTCTGAGAAATAAAGAAAAAATACAAATGTGTGCAGTAGAAGTACCCGGGTCCTAGAGTCCTGCCCCCTTTGTTGTCGTTGCGATTTGTCCTTTACAAGCTCATAAAACTCTTTGACTTCAGCCTCCCAGTGTATAAGTTCAGCCAGACGACCGTCCAGACTCGATACACTTTGCTGCAACTCTTCACATACTTGCATAGCATCACAGAGTGTCTGGAGCACCTGGTGATGTCGACATCAACACAAACATGTTCAAAATCCGATACATAAACATACCAAAGCTTTTAAAAATGCGAGAATGCCAGAAAGATGTTGGAGTCTGATTGTTCGAAAGCTGATTTGTTAATACCTCAGGAGTAGCCTGTTTGAGTTTGTTTAGAGTTTCAGCTGAGCACTCGACTGACGGCGAGAGAGAATCCAGATCAACATCCTGTATTTTCTTCATCATGAACTAAGTTTAAGAAAAATTATTTCAATGCAGGGACATGACAACAGCACACCATTATATAATTATTGCATAATCATAGCTGATAAAAGATGAAAACACTACTACAGAGGATTAATTGTACCTGCAGTCCCTTCTTGTATGTTTGAAGTGATCCTGAAAGCACATCCACTGACTCCTTTAGAAGTTGTGTGGCCTCTCTAATCAAACCCTGGAGAGTTTGTGGAGTCGGTGGAGTTACACTCTGCTCTTCAACAAGTTCCTAGGACCAGAATATTAAACATAATTAACACCACCGTTCACTTTAAACCGCCTGGACAAGTCACATAGAATTTTTGGAAAGTGAAGCGACTCACAAACTGGGTCCTCCTGACAAAGTCAGCCCACATCAGATTGATCCTGCAGAGATCGTCCGAGACCGAGCGGCTCGTCTGTGGATCCGTGACGTTCATTAGGTAGCTTCCGACTTCGTTCAGACACTCCCTGCGAGAGCTCCACTCGGACATCATCCCTATCGTCACCTGCAGCGAGAGGTCCGTTAATCCCATTCAGATAACTAATAAATATAAATCTGAAATACAAAGACATTGTAGATGCGTACTTCAGTTCGCTGTGCATGTCGGTTCGTTTGAGTTCCCTGCTCCAGCCAGGCATGAAGCGAGCTATAAGTGTCGCAGTAGGACTCCCATGCTGTTAGCGTACGTGTTATAGTGCCTTTCACCATCTTTACATCCTCGAGTATCGCTGCAGTCTCAGCTTCTATATCCTTCATCTGATTTCTTACACGGTTGTAGTCACCCGCTGCCACAGAGGAGAGACATACAATTATCAAACACTCACACGTTTTGATTTCTCATCATTTGTTTTCATCTTGAAGCACTCAGGCTTTTATTTATTTGGCTTTCGCTTTAAGGCCAGAAAGCAATCACTTACCCAGGGCAGACTTGCTAGTGTATTTGTTAACAATGTGTCTGAGCTTGCAAAGAGTTCCTTCCAGCATGGAGGGCAGTCCCTGCTTGTTCACTGTCTCCTACAGAACCAAACACAACATTTCATTCCCAACACTTCAAAGCACACACATAATACTGAAGTTCAAAGGCTACACTGAATACACTGTTATAGATTTAAGACTCAACAACATTTTCTAATGTAATGTATATTCTCTCTTATTTTCACTTACGTTCCAGTCCTTCATCAGGACCCGCACAGCCTCCTGGGAAATGTAGCCTCTTTTCCAAGTGCGTAGCTTGAGGGTAAGCTGTTCCAACAGATCTAGAGCTGTGTGTCTGTGCTCCTGGTACTCCAGTCTAATGCCATGATACTTAGCACTGACACGCACATTAGTGAACCTAAACACATTAACACGCACACACACACACACACACACCAACAGAATTCAAATATTTGTAAAAAAAAAAAAAAAAAAAAAAAAAAAAAAAACACAAAATATTAACAATTACTTTATTATAATTAATTAAATGCATGGATTTTAATTTGTTAAAGAACACCACATTGTACTTTTTATCATGTACATAACAGAAGTGATCAAGTCGCTTCCTCAACACCTTAATTTTCTTTTCTTTTAAAGATAACGAAGCCAAAAAAAAACCCAGTTTGTCTTAATGCCCACTTTGCCGTGTTACATGTTTACCTCTGACCCTCGCAAATCACTGACAACAAACATCCATAATTTCAGCAACTACACGGCTTTTGTATTTACTCTTCTTATGTGGTGTGTCCACCATACACATTGCCATGCATGAGCTGTTACCATATATTGCTGTGCTGCGCATCTGAGTTTTAGTTGCTGGGAAAATCAACATCTGACCAATCAAAATTCAGTATCCAGCAATATTTGAACCTCAGGTCCTCCTTCAACAATTTGGCTGATGAAATGCTAAAACCTGTCCTTAATTTGCTTAACTTGATTTCGATCTAAGCACCGACCTCCTCTTTATCTCCTCCAGTTTGTCAGCAGGAACTCTCATTTCTCCATACTCATCCATATTCTGGAACATCTGGAACGTCTTCGTGTGACGAGGCATCTCCTCGAGACATGACTGAACAAAAACCCACATAAAAATGGATAAACATAAGCGAGCATGATCATTTCTTTCATTGTTTTTTTAACACATCTGATTTAAATATTCAATATTTAAATATTGACATTGAAAATACTGATTGAATATTAAAAACATGGATATACAGATTGATATATATTTTTTTCTCCACAGACGATTTCTTTAAACCCAGAAGATATTTAATATCATTAATTAAGATGAAACTGTGAGGGTATCACCTCTTTAATTACATCTAAATATAATCTAATTCCGACATCTCTCTGTTAAACACACCTTAAACAGTTCCTGTTTCTCGTGGGCCTCTTCGGCTGCTCGTGCATGGTCCTGACGATCATCACCACTATCTGCTAAAGCCTCCTCAGCCCTCAGTAACCAGCGGCCCACCATGTCCAGAGGAGCAGGCAGACTCAGGTCTAGCTCTATCTTGTACTCACGCAGCTACAACCAACAAATAAAGCCTTTAAAATGGACTTCAATACAGAATTCACAAAATGTACATGCATGCAAGCATGGTTATTAAAGGTCTTCAGTGATGTAACCTCTGACCTTTACAGCCAGGGAATCCCAGGTATGACGGAGAGCTCGCTGCTCTTCGCTCAGCTTCACCGTCCTCTTCATCGCCGTTAGCAATGGCATCACGGGTCGGCGTTGCTCGTTGAAGGACACCACAAAAGTCTGGAACACCTGAATTTCAAAATATTACAGACGGATTACAAAAAAATAAAAATATTATCTTTAAAGTTATTTATAAGTAATTGACAATAAAGAGCAGTAAGACATGAGATGTCAGTATAAAAAATAAGACGTTTGATCAGTATTAAATTAAAATATTTTGAGTGTTGAAATACTGTCTTTGTTATCTCTAATATCTGTCACTAAAGATCAGGCTGACCGCCAGGAAGAAGATGAATATCAACAACATAACAAAACATCCATCTTTTGAATTGATATTAACTGACTCTGAGCAGTTCTTACGTGGTATCTCTCAGCGTAGCTCTCACCCTCAGTGGACTCCCATCCCTCCAGCAGTTCTTGATAAGCCTGCTCCAGCCAACATGTCACCTCCTGGACTTTCTGAATGGTCGAGGTCTGAAGACGTTTTTAAGCAAATATCAGTAAATACACACCTAAAGCTAAGAATGTGGCTATAATGGACTGTTTCACTGCTGACCTGTCACAAGGTGTAAATGTTCTATATCAAGGTGATTACATTCTCATTTCCGTAGTAATAGATTACACAGGGACTTGTATTGGGCTTGCTTCTCATGAACAGATTAAAAAAAAGACGCAACTGTCGCTAAGGTGAAGGCGTTTTGTAAAAAGACATTTATATCAGTTTCAACAGTCAACTTCACAAGAAAACACGATGCTGGTAGTTTAAGTGAAGTTGAGAACTCTGTGAACCCTGAGCACGAGGCTTAAATAGAGGAATGTGGTATTTCATTCAGTTCGTTTGTAACTAATTAGGAAATCTGACCTATTCATCTCAAACGCAAAAAAAAAAAAAAGCTACCTATAAAACAAACCTGAAATGCTTTCTTGTCACAGAACACTAGGTATATTCCCCGCGTGGTCAACGACACACTAAGTATCATCATGGTTTTACTAAATTTGATTCTTGTCACATGATAATCAAGCACAAAAAAATGATATCCATAGGCATATTTGGTATAAATAACAAACAGTTCTGCGGAAAATTTTACTTATCTGACTTTTTACATGACCACGTGCATATTTCTTATGGCCTCTGGGACCTTAAAATTAGGTCAAGGTGACCCAGTTTCAATAGGGTTGAAGACCTGGACACTAAGTATAACAGGTATGAATTGGAAACCAATACGACAAAACTGCATCCTCTACAGTGTTAACGGGCATTTTTGACAAAATTGACCTCTGTGACCTTGAAAAACAGGTCAAGGTTTCACTTTCGATAGGTTGGTAGGGTGTGCCGTTTATTCAACATAAATATAAAATAAATTTATATAAAATAATATAAAAGAACAGGCACCGCTCGAGTGTTAACAAAAGTTGTCTGCGATGGCGGCGGATGCGGCCAGCCTCTGAAAGCATAATATCCCCGACGCTTCACAGGGGATACAATTAAATGTAGACAGACCAGGGGCTTCATGTACAAAGGGTGCGCACAAAACCATTGCGTACGCCCTTTCCCACAGCAAAGTTCAGATGTATCAAGAGTGAAATGTCCGTGGAAATGTGCGGTGCTTCACG
>JAQMYF010000027.1:1800166-1822483 GCA_030014195.1 Neosilurus mollespiculum
TACGACGTTTTCTGGATTTAAGCGTACGCCATTTTTCAGTAAGAATTCCACGCAAGTCTTTGTACATGAGGCCCCAGCTGAGTAGATTCTCATGTATGAACCTGGTCATGGAAAAAATACAAAAAACGCTTTTTTATAAACCACAGTTGTGATTTCTAATGTGATGATGGTGACAGAGAACAATAGTAAAACTTTTTGTATGTTTGAACAGTGATTTGAGGAAAGTTTATCCATCTGGATGTCAGTGCTGCTCTTAGTTCTCTGGCACTCATTCAGTCGGTCCTTGGCAGTGTTTCAACTTAAGGAATTAATGGCACCGTTACAGAGGTCACCTCTTTTCATCGAGCACCACACCTCAAACACATGCAACTCACAAAACAAAAATAAACTGGCTGCTGCGATAATCATGACACTGAGAATGTGGTAGGCTTGCTACTGACAGAAACTCAATCGTGGAATCATAACAATAATGATACAAGTAGCTGTATTTTGATGAAAAAGTACCCAGAGACAGCGAGACATTAAAAGGGGTGAAGGTACCTGTCGGATTGGAGAGGCTGCAACAGCAGGAGTAAAGTTACAGGGCAGGTTCACAGGTGAGACGCACGTAGGAGGAGTGAGATACTGAACCTTTGGTAAAAAGAAATCTTCAAATTAAACATTAAAACAATAGTTTGGCTGCAAATGGCATTTATACACCCATTTTACTGCAAATATTGGCTCGAATGAGTTTGAAAATAGTTTTAAACATAAGTAATGGTACATAGATAACAGGTAATAAAACTCAAAGTCACCAGAGTAGCATCACACAATCTAGCTGCAAATGTGAGATACACAAACTGTGTCATATAAAATTTATAGTGTCTAACCAAGTCACTTTCTTTGCAGCATTCTGTCTTTAAACCTTGAACCACACCCTCTACCTGAGTCTGGGGTAGAGTGATCGCAAACTTTAAACCTGGAGCAATAACCGTTTTAACCTCTGCAATATTCTACTGCATTTATGTGTACATTCTGTTTAGCATGGAAGTGTGTGTACACATTAATAACAGTGGAGATGAAAATGTTTAAAGAATTTAAAAAATAATTCTTAACAATAAACCAAAACTGAAGTCGGGAACCTATAACAGCTGTACCTGCATGTCCTCTTCAGAAGCAGGTGAATCTTTAGAGTACTGAAGAAACTGAGCCACATACGTCATTATGGACTTCTCATCTGGGTCTCTCACGTCAACATCTGACACACACACAAACACACACACAGAATATATATTAATTATCTGATGAATGTGTAACCTCCTAAGTTATACGTATTATTCCAATATCTGTCAAATGATGGGAAAAAGGTAATTTAAATAAATTATTATATATATTAGAATTATAAAAAGATATACAGTAAAACTCAAAAACAAGAACTGACAGTAATACTAACATACAAAATCTATCACTACAAAAAGCATTTTTAGCAATATATTCACTAAAGGTGCGGGCGCGCACACACACACACGCACACACACACACACACACACACACACACACACACACACACACACCTGCAGGATCCAGTAATCGGGGTATATGTAACTCTCTCTCAGCGATGTGAAACGCCTCCTCCAGGTTCTGTCTGTTACTTCTAGTTCTGGCTTTAGATAAATTTACCACATCCGGCCTCAGCGCACACAGGATGGCCAGGAACACCACACCGCTCCTCCAACTCGCCTTAAAGTCCTTCACATTCAGAGTACAGCCGGCCCTGAGAGCGACAGACCGACAGAAAGATGTGGATGACGAGCGAGAGATACAAGAGAGAATATGCTTTTAAAATGCTTGCACCACAAAAACAAGCACCGAAAAAAAAGAGCAAATCTTTCATCTGGAAGCACATTTATCTGCCTACTCTGATCTGTAGGTCTGAATTAAATTCATGATGTTCCCAAGATGTTCATTTTTACAAACCAATATTAATAAAGATTAAATTAGGGAAGCACCCTATAAGCACACGTACAATCAGAACTGATGCATGTGGTTAATTACCCAGGTAGGGGTGATAACGAACCAGCAGGTAATGGGTGATGACCCTCACTTGTGTCTGATTCCCGGCAGTTTATCTGAACTTTATTTTCACTTTATAGGAGAAGCCCATTCCCAGTGTGTAAGACAGCCAAGCAGCACCGGCATGTGTGTGTTTGTGTACTTATTTTTTAAATACATATTACAAGCCAGAGGATATCTCATCATCTAGTTTTGGTAAGAATGATGTGTGTGAAGTCTCACTTGTTGCACTGCTCTCTGACCCACAGCAGCAGGGCTTTTTTAGCGGAGATCCTGAAACGCATGTGTAGCGGTGACCCACGCGGTGGCACCGGGCTGCTGCGTGCACTGCTACTCGTCGAACGTGTGTCCAAACTGGCCAATGACTCCATAGACGACTGTCGAGAACTGAAGGACAGCGTGCTCGCCAACTCCTCTATCTGGACACCGATGAAATGAGAAATGAAGACCCATAGACATGGACACCTTTTCCACCCATGTGTTTTAATAAAAAGTGATTTTAAAAAACTTTTTTTTAATTTAAATGTGGTGTCATTAAATGTAAATAATCTAAGGATGATCATCATCAATAAACACACATGGAAGTGCATGATGATGGTCCAGATCAGCCCCAGGATGATCGAGGGTTTGCCGTCCATGATGTCAGGAACATTTATGTTAACCAGTTTGATCTGGAAGGAAAAAAGAACAAGACTAGAACAAATGTAATTCTCTAACGTGATACTGGGAGCACATGAGCGTTAAAGACCTACCGATTTCCCCCTGAGGAAGGCCAGGGCCTTCTCGATGTTCGTCCTGTGCTGGAACACCCCTCTGCCTTTCTCTCGACTCTGAAATAAATACAGACAGATCGGTGAAGCAAAACAGAAAAGTTTTCTGTTTAGTCATTTGTCTGCTACTTGTCACTCCTAACCCACCCCCCCTCCCCAAACACACACGCGCGCACACACACAGACCATGCAGACATGATTCAGGTCGTGCACAAATTTAAAAAGCCTAATTTGTCTTTTTTTAAGTACCAAATGGGAACAAGTGCTTCATGACAACAGAGCAAATATGTCGCGAAACATCTTTTTTACATTGGATGACCAGCACATAGGCCACACCCCCCTCTGACTTTTATTTCAGTGAACTGGTACAGTCAATACATACACTGAGTTGTGTTATACAAAGCTCCATTTTACTCATCACTATTCCACTGCATTCCACTATTATTCCAACTCATCATGATGCTACATTTGTTTATTTCTTTGTTCTGCCTATTACAACCATACAAAATGACACATTTACTAAATCCCCTATTTTTTTATATTTTTATGTACAGATTTGGCTGGGATAGGCTCCAGCCCCCCTGTAACCCTAGTCGGATTAAGAGGTTTGGCAAATGAGTGAAAGAGATCTGGGAAGCGCACTCACCAGTCTTTGACTGCACATCACCTCCAGCAGATCCAGCAGTCGTGATCCATCTCTGAAATCACTGAACAGATCCAACACGACCACTGGAGGCCTCCTCTGGACAAAAAAAAAAAAAAAAAAGGAGAGTAAAACTGGGTAAACTTAAAGAGTCTAACACTCCACTTAAAAAAGGCAAATCTGTATTATAAATAAACTACAATCACTTTTTTATCTATTTGTTAATTTATCTTCAGATCATTAATTTTCCTTCAGGAGTCATCCTAATTTAACAAGTGAGCCTTGACCAAGTAGACAGCTCACCAGCTACACGAAATTCATCCACAAGCAAACATGAGTAAACATCATACCCCATAACGTGCATTTTTAAACTCATTCAAAGTTTTAGTCGCTTATATACCATGTAGAAATACAAGAAATGCAAACTAAAACAAGATTTTAATTTCCACTCATTTTATTCAAGTTAAATAACAATTTCCTACTAAAATACTCCAGTGCAAAAACACGCCACGGTTTCACATTGAAATAATGATTATTCCTACTGAAACATCATTATAGCAAACACGAGAGCGAGAGAGAGATTGAATCTTGTTCTCTAAGAGCATGACACTTCTGATATCATGCGTATATATTTATACACCTCAATAAGACATTATGCTGTTTTACTGAGAACAAAGTTTGATGTAAGTTTGAGTGCATTTAGTACCGGAATTATTGGCACCCTTCATTATAAAATAATAATAATAATTCAGTATTAAGGAAAACCCATGCAATGAGTGATAAACAGGAAATTTCTAACTGCATTAAAAATTTTTAAGGCTCAGTTATTCTGAACCTGATGGATTTGTATTTATTTTAAATATGAGCTATTAAAACCTGCAGTGTATATGTATAGATATAAGATATATATCTTTTTAAATAGTGCCAATAATCAAATAATATATAACACATAGTCAATATAACACTGCAGAAGAGTGAGTGTGTGAGAGTGTGTGAGTGTAACTCCTGTTGCTGTCGGTCTTTATATCAGTCGGATATATTTACCACCACCACCACCCCCCACCACCACACACACACTCCATGCAGAAATGACCTTTATTTTAGAGAGCGGGAAGCAAAACCACTGACAACTGTTAAAAATTAAAATGATAAAAATATTCTGAATGTGAGTATCAACAGTAACTTTCACTCACTTCATAGTCTTTTAGAAACCTACCAGGAATACCACTTCAACACTCAGATATTATTATATTCATATTTTTAGGACTGAGCACTCCAGAGCCGGCGCTCACTTCTGTCATGACTTATCACAAGGAAATATGACCAGACACACACACACACACACATACACGCACACTTCAGTGTTTGAAATTAGATGTGTGAACTCTCACCCCCCGACCTCACCTTTGATAACTGCGCATTTACCCAATTGGTAAAGGTTCTCTTCTGAATCTGTTCTTGCTCCACTAAGGAAAAAAACAGGAAATAAAAAAAAGCACATTCAAAATCAAACAGCTCTAACACAACAGCATTTTCCTCAGAAATATTTTGTTTAAACGATAAATTATCTGATATATGAACTAAACAAACAACCAAATACTGTCACCTAAATATATGAGAGGCCAGTTCCGCAGGTGATCTAGCAACAATGCATAAATTAATGGATATGGATGCAATCAGTTAATTAGTTAATTAGTAAATTAATGCAGGGTCGCAAACAGGTGGGTGACGCCTTCCAGTTAGTGGTTACATGTACAAATTATGAAACAGATACCTAGGCAAGTTATATGTTTAGATAACATTTTCCTCTGGAACTGCAAATAAATTCAATCTAAAAATTTAGGCACTGCTGAAAGGTGGAGGTCCTGACAGATATCTCTATTGATAAGTGTCTGAGGCTGGGGTTATAAGAGTAACGCATATCCTTTAAGGGTTGAATCAACTTCATTTCTGGAGGAAATAAATAAATAAATCTCCACTGTGTTTCCTGATTAAAGTCTGTAGTGAAAGAAGGAAAGGTTAAGACCGAGTTTACTTTTCACCACCTTTCACTCACTGATTTCCACCTTCATTTGTTTCATGGGTCTTGTTGGTAAAATTATCCTTTTAACAAGTTCATGTGCCGTGTTACTTTTAATGTTCCAGAAATAGAATCATGCAAAGCAAATTTCACTAATCTGTAAATGTAAACAATTGGAGTGAGGTTTTAGGATTACAACCTGGATGGGACACGAAACTGTTGCAAAGTACCACACACACACACCCACCCCTTTTCTCATGCTGTGCTGTTTTTACTTTCCTAATCCACTTTACCCTCATAAATCTCTGCAAAATCACTCAAGTCCTGGGCCATGTGCAGCCTCTCCATCACAAAGACATCAGCTTCTGTCGTTCCAAAATCCACTGTTTGTTCTTATTCTTTCTTTTAAAAGTCCTTTAATCAGCTCAGCTACAGTCCTAGACGTCTAAACCTGTCTGTGTCTGCTATTCAGGGTCTTGTGCAGAACTGCAGTCAAACTGTGAGCTCTCGAGGCATCTTGTAAAGAAATTCACACACTGATCTCTTACACTCCAGGACTGATCTTTTCCTCTCCGTCATACTACAGGAACTCTCAAACTGTTTCTTCACTCTAATGCTGATATGCATGATCACCCTCACTATGAATAACTTTCTCCGGACCTAAGCCAGGAGAAGATCAGAAGGTGTTGCGTACACCTGAGGGATTCGGAGAGTGAGAAAAAAAAAAAAACACAAATAGAGTAAATGAACTTAAATTACGCACTGTATCATCAGATTTATTCGCGCAAAGTCAGCTCACATTTCCATTTAAACAGAAGAGGAGGAGGGCAGTGCCGCTAAAAAGCAGGTTACAAACCATACCCTCCTGTGTTTGCATTTTTTTAAATACCTGGACAGAGCGGTTCTGTCTCATGTTAGCAAGCGGGCCATGATCCAAATCACTCGAGTAAACCTGTTTGGAAAACTGACTTCGGGTTCAGAATGCTCGTTACGTTTGAATGTTCCTCCACTCGGTCATTTTATAGGCACTCTATTGCTCACCATGGATCCTGTGGGTGGAACTTCATGAATATGAAAAGGAATAGTGTGACTCCTGTTGCCATGACAGCAAAATACTCATTTCTGAGCAAACCACCGAGCAATCACTTTCTATCAAATCTCTAGTAACTTTCTATTCCGCAATGTAAAAATCTATTGATCGTGGTGAAAAACCCTTCAAATCTGATCATATACATATATAAAGATCTCAGTATTTTTCAGGATATATATGTGGTGAGGTTCATGCCATTGTGAAAAATAAGACCAAACAAGTCACGGTAATCACACATCGCCACACGTGCTTTCCAGTTAAAACCGGAATTTTTATTTCTTTTTGTCGCTGCAGGTTTATCTGGACAGTAGCTCCAGATAAAGAACAAAGAGCCCAAGTGTCCAAGTGAAGAATTCAAGGGCGCATTTAAAGTTGTTTTATCCTACAAGTGCTCTTTAAGAATTCAAGAGAGAACAATAACAATTTGACACAGCACTGATATCATCCTTTTGTTTAGAACTGGAAATTCTGCCGTCATGAAAACGTGACATCAACACTTTAGGACTCTATAGAGATATAAAAAAAAAAAAAAAAAAAAAAAAAAAAAAAAAAGCATACAATCAACAAAATTTATTACTTAACCAATCATTTAAAAATAAATTAATAACCTTATCTGATGCACTTTTGATTGTATTTGTTAAAATGTAGGGAAAAATGCACCACTATAAACACAAAACCTTCACACAAAGATTTTCCATCACAAATATGATGAATATATTATTGGATCAAGTACAGATATAATAAAATCCATCATAAGACAACATCTGAAACCTGCAATTTCATACGAAAAATATAAAAATATATTTCTCCAAATTCAAATCCAATCTTTCTATTTTATTACAGGATCGGATCAAATCAATATTTTTTCTCTGTCTTTCCTTCCGTCCTTCCTACATACATGAACCTGGGTGGCGGATCAGTCCCATCTGTTCTAAAAACAGTAAGCCTACACCATGCTCCGTTTCTTATAGCATCAGAAATTTTCATCTTTGCTCTGAAGAAGTGTTGTAATCACTGAGATCACCTGGCTTTAAATGAACCACGCGTAAAGGGTGCACTGTGATAAAAATAGTTCATTGATGTGCCTCATCTTGCAAATCGACGAAAAACAAGTAAACGATTTAAAACGCTGAAATGAGTTGGAACATTATGCAAGCACAGGGCTTAGATGTACTGTAGGATAAAAGATTCAGCTTCATGTACAAAAACAACCACACCTTTCAGGTTAAACACACACAAGTTCACACAGGTTACTTTTTTTTTTTTTTATCTCAGATTGAATGAGTCCTGAGGACACTGACTTTCATATATACAAATATATATAAAATACCTAAAAACATAATACTCGGTCCAACAGGACAAGAAAACAAAAACCCCAATCAGCATGATGATGCTTTATTCCTCCAAGCTTACTGTGATGATTATAAGTTGAAAGTATGAACACGAACATAAACAGACACATCATTAATAATTCATTACTAATGATACTGAAACATACAAATATTTACAGATGCCTCTTTTAACCTTTTAATTATTCAGCACTGAATAATGGCTGATTAATACCAAGCTCATTATTGTGGTTATAATGAAAAGACACGATAACAACGTTTCCTGGGTATGAAAAGACAGCTGAATTGTTTATTTACTATGTTACAGTGAAAAGTCAACTACTCGCTCCTGTTTGATGTATGTCAGGTTATTTCCAAGGAAATTCACTTATTACTTTTCCTGTTTAAATATTTAATTGTTAGTTAGTTGAACTCTGAGCTTGTTTCTATTAACTAAAACAGATATAAGATTAGAACTGACCTTGAAGAAGTACATGGACGTCATCGATGTCCAGTGGGAGGGACCCACAATCCAGAGCCGGGTCTTCGGAGGTCCTCCCTGATGCCATGGTGACCTCAAAGGGGCAGACGGAATCAGATCTCCACTAACACATGCCGTTATTCTGCAGAGATGATTCAGAGAACGCAGGAAATACTTTAATATTATTACGTTCAATTAATCAGCAACACAGGACACATGAATAAATCCGAGCCGTGGCAGGAAAATATCACTGCCTGTTATTTCTCTTAAATGTCAGATATTTCCCCAAAATTACCATTGCTAATTTTTGCTTGAATGACACATGATGGTTAAATGTTACATTTGAAGTCATTTCCTGTCATCACTTCCATTATAGCAGCTATAAACAGCCTTTCGCTAAACAGTGTCATCTTTTTCAGACATATAGAGTGACCTCTGTGACCTTGAAAAATAGATCAAAGTGACCCAGTTTTGATGGGCTGGTAGGGCATGCCATAGGGACCATTCAATATAAATCTAAAAGAAATCCATAAAGAACTGGCACTGCGAGAGTGTTAACACGTAAGCGTCTACGGCAGTGGCAGCGGATGTAGACAGCACCTAAAAATATAGTGTCCCCAATGCTTCGCGGGGGACACAATAAAGTTCAAAAGCAGGTAAAAAAGAATACATGTAACTAATGCACTTCCATAAATGGGGGGGAAAAAACAAAACAAAAAAAAAAAAAAAAACACAAGGGTCCAGATGCTCCCACCAGCAGGACCATTAGACAATTCCAATATATAAAAAGTGACCTTAAAAAAAAAAAAAAAGACAAGGTGACCCATATACGATCTCACCCTATTCACCCCTGATCCGGACCCACACACCAGATTTAGTGATCCTATGTCATTTCCTTCCAAAGATATCGCACAAACAATTTGTCCAGACAGACAGACCTACAGACGGATGAATGTACGGCCGGAACCCATTTCTGTGGCTGCCATTCTGCTGACCTTTGACGGTGTCGGAAGCTAAAAAGAGTACAAGATGCACATGTATCATGTAATTCAAATGTGAATACATTTTAAACCATGATGTGTATAAATCATATACAGGACTGAAGGCTACAAGAGTCTCAGCGTAAAAGATTACAAGTGCGTGTCAGACCAAGCTTATCACCCCCGAGACTATTTCTGACACCGACATGCTTCTCTACAGGATTAGAATCACAGGATACCCAAGATGTGAAGGTTTTTAGCTCAAGACAATTTGCTTTGTCATTTCGTCTCTAAACCTGAGGCAGATTCATTCCGCAAACAGAATGAAGGCACGGCATCATTGACCTCTTAAGAAATCCTCAGAGCAGTTTTCACAAATCCAGACTCAATAATATAATGTTCAGAGGTTTGAAAAAATCTTATTCAGCTTTTAAAACTCGCTTCCTGAATCAGAAAAAAAAAAAAAATCAATACACATCAACTATCCGTGATCATTTTAACTTTCCATTAAAACTTTAAGCAAGCTTCTAGCCAATCAGAGCAGAGCTCCAAGCTTGTCTTCCTTTCCCTTTTCCCAGAGTGGTCCTGTTTCCTCACACACATTTTTAAAAACATTCTGGAAATTAATGAGTGATTAGAACCTACTGGAAAAACTAGTTTGTGTTCTGATTCAAATTACTACATAAAGCAGCAGAGTGAGGTTTCTCAGCATCGCTTGATATCACCAGGATATGAGAGAGAATTTCATTATGCAATGAAATTAAAGGGTTAAAGAGATGTGTGATAAACATGTGAGACTGGCATTCACCTCTGATAAAGGGACACGGAGGGGGAAAAGGTCAAAATATATTTATCTGTGTTGGAAACCGAACAAGAGGGGTGACCACATTAGCAGCTGTGGCATCTAGAACACCAAGCACAGTGTGCGTGCATGCACACACACAGACAAACACACACACACACACACACACACACACACACACAACAATGCAGGCATATAGTCAAACAGTAAAGCAAAACTTAGAACAATGTATTCATCTAACATAGAAATATATCTATTTACCTATCCATATATATATATATATATATATATATATATATATATATATATACACTGTATACACACACACACACACACACACTGCATAAACATGTTTATAAGTTTTTGCATATAATACTTGGGAACATCAGAAAAGTGAACTAAAACGGGATTAGGTCACGCTTGCCCCATTATTCCAATAACAATGTTTTTTAAGCCCATACAACTTAAAAGCTTTTTACAGCCAAGATTATTTAAAATGCCAAAATTCATTATTATTTCAATGGTAATAGACATATTCGCATTCACTCAATAATGCAAACCACTTAATGCTATCAGGGTCATGCGGAGGCTGGAGCCTGTCTCAGCCAACACGGGGCAAAGGAGTGATACACCCTGAACAGCTCGTCCAACCACTGCAAGGTCATTACACACACACACACACCAATCCAACCAATCACAGTCACACTCACACCTAAGGTCAATTTGGAACAATTAGCCTCATGCTCAAGTCTTTGGACTGCAGAAGGAAACCGGAGAACCTCGGGGAAACCCATGCAAGCACAGGGAAAACATACCAACTCCACACAGAAACATCCTCGCCGAGCACGAAACCTGAACCTAGAACCTTCTTGTTTTGAGGTGGACGTGTTAACCATGACACCACCGTACTGTTGGTAACAGACAAAGTCATTATTATTATTACTTTAACCTAGAGATCAAAAGCTACATCTGAATTTCTCTGAAACTTCTTCATGACAGCGTGGACTGCTACAAAGCTCCACACAAATAGAACTGCGTTGAATTTACAGAGTACCTACAGAAAAACTACCCCCGACTTATGAACTGTGAATGATACAAATGCACAACCGAGGAAATAATAATGTTATTAAGAGATATACAGCATGTCATCTGTTTTATTATAACCCACAACAAATAACTGTTCATGTTATATAAGGCTTCCTTAACACGATCATTTGAACGGTGATAAGTATGATCAGAAATGCCTGACACATAGCAGAGGGCCAGGAAAAAAAAAAAAAAAAACAAAAAAACACGTGACCTCTGACCCTACAAAATGCCAAGAGAGTGAAGACCCAAAATAGCATCAGCAGCAGCAGTGAGAGGAGAAGAACATGCAAGTGAAAAGTCACAACATAGTTAACGGGATCGACTCTCCAGCAATTAATACTGCACATGATTAACACTGTTTGATGACAGAAAACACACACACACACACACACTCCATAATTCTCATCATCTCTATTGATATTACATTCACTGCACTGTATAAAGGATTCATTACCCTGTATGAGATGCAGTATAATCTACTGTATATGTGAGTTTCATCATTATTATTATTATTATTATTATTACTACTATTATTATTATAAAAATAGTTTTTTAGCATTTGTTAAAGTCCCTATTGTCACATAATATCAATATCACAGTGAATTTATCGGAATCATTCAGCATAAAATTGACTGTTAAAAAATTAGACCTTAAATTTTAAAACCTGTCTGTATTAACACCAGATCAACACATTACAGAATAAAACAAAGTTTCCTAAAAAAAAATGACTGTGAAAACTTTTTCTATACCTCTGCACTCATTAAAATACCACCTTTATTTAATTATTTATTATTATTATTTCTGAACATACTCACATGCCAAAAAAGTCCGAATAAAGTTAGTTTCCAATAAACATGAACCTTAAGTGCTGCTGTGCGCGTGACACCCCGCTTCCCTGAGGCTGCGCGCTCACAGTCACTGATTCACTACAATGAATCGATTCGTCTTTGGCTACTCTTCTATGAGAGTCGGTTCAGGTTGAATCATTCTCTAAAGCCTTCCTTTAGAGAAAAATATGATGAAAAATGTTTTAAAGTATTAATAAGTATATCAATCAAAAACATGCATTAGGTTACTGATTTTATCTGATAAACAATGATAGTTTCTCGAAACCGGATCCTCAAATCACATCATATCTCAGTGAATTATGATTAAGAATGAGAACATTTCTAAATAATATTATTTAATATAATTTGGTGGTCGTGGCTTTTGTTATTATTGGTAATTATGTTGTCTATAACTGTTGACAAAACAATGTGGCTAATTAACAGTTAATTAAACTCAGTCATCGTTTCTTATTGGTTTGTTTCAAATTTCCACACAAACACTCAAATGTTTATTAACTTAAACATAACAGCTCTAATATTAAATAAATACCACAGAATTAAAGCGTATACTTTTGTACAAACATACACACTTTCATTCCGTGGTTCGTTTGGAAAGTTAGCTTAGCATAAGCGTAGCGTAAACAGCGCCTCGCGCGCTACACCTATGCTAAGCTAACTTTCCAAACGAACCCCTGATCCGTTCAAATGTTTTACTAACTCTTACTTACGCGAGAAAAACAGGCAAAGTGGACAAGCAGGCATTATTTGAAAATACATGGAGGTATATGAGGTTCAACATGTTGTATTTTGTACATTAAAAAATAATTCATGGTATTTATTTTAACTCTCTCACAGAGGAAGGCACGCGCGCGGTTAACAGTGCCAGTGAGCGGCCTCGAGAGGGCGCGCGCGCGCACCTGCCAGACCCGAGCAAAAGTTTACGCACCCTTCAGAGGCTGGAAAGGAACGCGCTTTATTTACTTATGAGGAATTTATTACATCATAAACACGATTTCAGGAAGTTAAAGTAAAATGTAAATGTATTCTATTCTAACACAAAACATAAGTAAAACGAAATTGTTATATTATAATTTTTATTTACTATATTACGTTATTCACACAAGGAGACACAAGTAAACACATCAAATATCTTTAAAAGTCCTGAAAAGATTGTTGTTGTTGTTATATTTGGATTTAAAGTAAAAAACCGTTAACTAAAGCGTGACTATTGCATCCTGAGTCGTTCAGCAGGTTCGCTTCATGGAATCGAGTCACTAAACTGATTCCTTCGTCACTTCCGCTTTTAGGGGACTCAGTGACAGGGAGAATGAAACTCGAAGCTCTTGATTCGAACTAAATATAACCTCAAACATTTTAAACATGCTGGCCTGAGAAAGCCTGGAGATTACAACAACAACAACAATAATAATAATAATAATAATAATAATAATAACAATAATAATAACAACAAAATGGTTAATGCCATTAAACATGAATGGTGAACACACATATGCAATAATGCAAAAATACTAAGATAAGATGCATCATTTTTTTCTTTAAATGTTCTTTTATTAAGAAAAGAGCTTTTCTTTGCTTTTACATGATGCATGGTATAAATACTGCATGAAAATATGACATTTTGATAACATTAAATATTGATTTGCATTATTTATTACCCTGGCCTTGTATTTCCCATTTTCAGAGAGATGTGCAAAAAAAAATTTTTTAATATACGTGTGCATAAGTTTTACACACAACGCATTGCTGTCAGCGTGTTTCAGCCCTGTGATGGCCTGGGGAGCTGTCCAGGGTGGACTCTGCCTTCGGCCCGAGTCGGCTGAGATGGGCGCCAGCCTCCCCGCAACCCTAATTAGGATTAAGCGGCTGAGAAAATGAATGAATGAAAGTTTTATACACATGCAAAAAAATCTGCTGCACAAAGATGTCTTCAAAAATAATGAAATTTTAAAATTCTACATTAAAAATATGATAAAGAGAAGTAAACAACAATAAACCAAGCAAAATCAACAGCTGGTGTGACAACCCTTCACGTTTTTTTTTTTTTTTTAAGAAATAGTATCCTCGGGTACAGTGTGTGGAGTTTAATAAGTAAAAGAGCTGTGTGATTGAGTAGAATCAGAAAGACACAGTTCTTGCAATTTTATTGTTATTTTTACAAGAAAACCCATCAGACTTCATTAAGTTTTTTTAATCTGTGAAGAGTAAAAACAACAGTAAAGCATCGTATGTAATAAATTGCTTTCTGTACTGACATATAAACATTTTCCTGTAACATTTAATTTTGAACTGTTTGAAAATATAAAATGTTTTTTGTCCTGACAGTGATAATGTATTGTCACAAAACACAAATCTATAACAGATTTTGTACAAAAACAAAGATGTCTACAACTTTTGCACGGTACTGTATATGTAAATGATACATTTTTCATTAAAGGTACACTGTGTAACATTTTGGAGGATCTATGAGCAGAAATTAAGTATATCATCAATAAATAAGGTTTCATTAATCTATAATCATACAAAAAAAAGGTTTTCAGAAGAATTCTAAAGCTGTTTATATGTACATGGTGAGCGGGTCCCCTCTCATGAAGGCCGCCATCTTGCACCGCCATGTTTCTACTGTAGCCCAGACCCATACAGGCTTCGAGGGGGAGGGGGAGGAAATTAAATTTTGGTTGGTTGCAATGTGGAACCTCACCGTTAAATACTTCTAGATATTTTTTCACACGGTACAATCCATCAGTCCATCAGTCCATCTGCCGAACAAGGGTGTGCAGACTCTGGGTCAAAGGCAGGGTACACCTTGAACAGCTCACACACTATACCTTTAAGTGTGATTTAGTTTAACGGCTGGAGAAGTTTCATGTTATTTTTTAGTTTTATATGTTTGTTCAAGCCCAGTCTTGTTCATATCTTCTGTCCCAGTCCGGGTTTGCGAGGGCAACAGTTTGAATAGAGACACCCAGGCCTCCTTCTCACTGTCCACATCATCCAGCTCTTCCCGTGATAGTCGTTCCCAAGATATTATCTATCCGGTGTGTCCTGGGTCTACCCCGGGGTCTCCTCCTGGTCGGACACTACAGTACAAGGCATAATGACTAGAAGCCTGAACCACCAAAACTGGCTCCTCATGCTTTAAATCGCATGAACATCCAGAGCAATGCTAATTCAGTTTGACTTTAATAAAGCCTCTCAGTAATTCCAAGACTGACAGAGATCCTAATTTAACCAGATATTTTAGCCCATATGAGCCCTGAGGTAGGATAATAAACCTGGTACCAGTATCTCTGTCTCTACGCGTGTCTCGGTCTGTGTGGATGGATGGATTAAAGAGTACAGCGACGTCTCTGATTTTTCCGTGTTGTTAACTCAGAACAAAACGTGCTTTTCTTTTCATATCTTTCATTTCGGTTTGTGAAAAGGCGAGGCACCGGTACCTGAGACAGACGCCAGTGATGTTTAGTAATAATGCCTATGGGGGGGATTAAACCACAATCCCCCACTATCCCACACTCATAGTTACACACATTTCATTGTTTGGAACATGCATTACGTTATGATGTAATCTCATTAATGAGACTGAGACAGTGCTTGTTTAGCTTAGATGTGAACATCAGACTCAGCTGATATAAATAGCAGTTCCGTCAGGTTCCTGAATCAGACGCGGTCTTTTAAAGTCAGCGTTTGTGTAACACTTGCTGTGTAGTCATGATTTTTTCCTAAGATCTCGACAGTGTAAGATATCCACCGAGAAACTGAACTGATTGATCAAAAGAGAAGCGAGAGTGAACTTTGATCCAGAACTTCAATGGCCTTCCAAAGATGTCAGACTCCACGGTAAGGCGACGTTCTTTACTTCAAAACTAAAATCATTTGTAATGCTGAAGTTTATACAGCATGTAAGTAATCCGCCGCAATTTGGCATAGGGGACAATTTATAATTAATCAATGATGTGATGAAGTGTTTTTATCCTGAAGTGTTTATTATTATTTTATATCATTTGCTAATTCTAACACAGAGGGTTTTTTTTTTTATCTCTTTATAATTATATGAAATATTCACAAAACATGTTTACTCCTGCTTTTAGTTACGTTATAGCAGCTATAAATGCTCAGTCCATCACCAGCTTCTCTTTGTAACTCTTATATTTTTTATCCGGGTACTCTGGTTTCCTCCCTCAGTCCAAAGGCATGCACATTAGGCTAATTGGTTATTCCAAATTCAAATTACCCCTAGGTGTGAGTGTGAGTGTGAATGGTTGTGTGTGTTGGCCCTGAGATTTTCTGGTGAGCTGTTCAGGGTGTACCCTGACTTCACCCAGTGTCGACTGAGATAGGCTCCATCCTCCCCGCAACCCAAGCAGGATTAAGCAGTTCGGCAAATGAATGAATAAATGATTGAATAAATGATGAATGAATGAATGAATAAATGTATAATTTAAATTTATTTAAAACCATTTTATTAAAAACTTTGACCGTGGGAGGAAACCGCGGTGCCTGGAGAAAACCCATGCAAGCACAGACACCAGTCGGCCATGAGATTTGAACCCAGAATGTTCTTGATGTGAAGCAACAGTGCTCCGCCTACTGGTTTATTCATTTCCTAAAATTGTAACAATGTAGTGATGACGCTTCTCATGGGACAGGTTTGTGTTTTATGTCTCACTTTATGCAGTGAAAATAACACCACATGCCCCCCCCCCCCCTTTCTGTGTGTGTGTGCACTTACAGGCTCTCTGCCACGTTTCTACGCTGTGCCACTATCTGTGTTTTGTTATTTTTATCCCACCCGAGTCAGGAGTCTGCGGTGAATCTCCAGCGTTTTATTGGCTGCGCCGTCAGAGAGTTCACCTTCGTGGTCCAGAAACCAGGATGTGGAAGACTGCAGATCACCACTGACGCCTGCTGGGGACGCTGTGAGACCTGGGAGGTGAGAGACACACACACACACACACACACACACACACAGAGGCAGTTTCCAGTTCTGAAATTATGTCCTTGTGGTTTAAATGGTTAATGAAACAGTATTCAGTCTAGATATCTATTTACACTGTACATCTATACCTTCTCTTATTTTAACCTGGTAATCATCTAAAGTGAAGCATAGTTCAATTATTTATCATAGAAAACAATGTTATTGTTATTATTATTATTATTGATATGCCTAGAATAAATCCCTCAAAATTATAAACTTGAATATGGTTTAATGACATCATAAGTACCATCAAGACAAATCCTCCAGAGACTCAGAGAGACCTGTGATGGGTTCCAGATTGTCTTTACCATTGACATGCTAAAAAAGATAGACTGGTCGTACTATGCTCTCGTGGTGTCAACATGACGACAGCTTGGAAACCCTTCCTTTTCTTACGTCTTCTATCTCCTTCCATGCTAATGATGCCGAAGTAACATTGTCCAAGATGGCATCAAGTATGTCTATGGTCTCTACTATTTAATGAAGATATTTAAAAAGCCGTGACTGATTCAGCGGTATTTAGAAACACATTAATAATGCTTTATTTAATTTCAGAGTTATACATTGAGGCTGGGGTTGGTAATCTGGAAAATTATAACATTTTGAAAGGAGTATATCTTCAGTGCTCCAGCTAAACCCTCCACGCCCTCCTCCACATGCGCTCTGCCTGCAGGTTAATGCACAAGCAGCGAGAGACGGGAGACGAGACGTCAGACTGCAAGGCAGGGAACTTTTATTACAGGATTAGTGTCCACAGATCTGTTTTTCAGATCTCATAAGTTATTGAATGCTGTCAGGGTGTAAAGACCATTTCAAATAATATAACATTTTGTATACAGCTAAAAATGTACTAACCCAGCTTTAATATATTTCATAATTCATCATGATTGTGACAGCTGTCCAAGCCACCTCATGATATTTATCCAGACATTTATTTTGATGTAGTGCATGATTCACCATGCGTACAATACAAAACCGTGAAACTGCAGATGAGTTAATTTAACGCATCAGTGCTGAATCGACTGACGCTGCAGCTTCGTTTAAAATCACATCCATGCAAAGAAACTCTTTGGTTTTTCGATTAATTTGGAATTATTTACTGTGAGTGTAATTTTATGAGACGGCAGTTAAAGACTTACTTTGATGCAAAGAATAATTCACCCGCCCGAAAAATCATCTAACTCAGTTTGGTGGAGAATTACTTATTTGTGTTTAAAAAAAACAACAATTATTCAGTGAAGTTAAAAAGGCATGAAAATTCAACGCCAGAATTATTTCTGATCCTGACCTCCTGATACTGTTCTATCCCCCCATTTCAAACAGTGCCGTTATTACATTTAAATGACTCCATTAACTGGAGAGACGACTTGGAAAGTCTAAATGACCCTCATTATAGGAGAAACATTGCAGTATGGACGTCTGGAGGCCAAAGAGCCATTCTCGATCACACTTTGGTGTACTTCTGTGCATGTGTGTGTGCTTTCCATGAATGTCTCCCAGTTGAGGAATATGAAAAATAAACACTATAGCCCTATTCAGGCTGGGTTAGTTTCACTATGGAAGGTGGCGTGATGACATCATCAGGTTATGGCTTGAACTGAATTGTACTCCCAACCCAATCCATCATGTCAATAATTACTAGTTATGTGTTTGGAAAGATTACATGATCTTTCAACACAGATAGAACAAAGTGTAGGAACTATGGCAAATGTAGGCTATGTTTGTCACATCCACAATATGGTACAATGTTTTATACCTTACTCTGTACTATATTTACAAAGTTCCCCTCAAGGATGCCCGTGGAATGGGGTGGAGTGTGAGGAGATCATGATATCACACACAGACTATTTTTATGTATTATGGCATCCAAGAGTTAAGGTTAAGTTTGGGTGAGGGTGTATCCTGTATTTGTCCTTATAAATGCATAATATCTTGCTCCGCCCACACCCCATTCCATATGCTCCTGGGAGAGCTCTCTCAAGCATACAAAAAAAAAATCGAATTTGACATTTTTATAATTGTCTATGCATGTTGCTATCTGCTCCACCTTTCATGTCTGTCTCCATAGAAACCAATCCTGGATCCACCCTTCATCAAGTCCCACCAGCAAGTGTGCACTTACAACCAGACCCAATTTGTCACCGTGCAGCTGCCCAACTGCTCATTCGGTGTAGATCCATACTACACCTACCCTATGGCTCTGAGGTGTGAGTGTGGCGTGTGTGTGACCAGCACCACCGAATGCATCACCTCTATGTGACAGAGACAGCCAGGAAACATCCTCCATCTTCTTTTCAATCTTGCTTTCGAACTTTCCGTACCTGTTAAACCAACAACGTGAATGATAACATTATATTATGATTACCATAAGAGAAAGTTCACCATCATGGTGCTGTGTGATGATGATGATGATGAGAGAGAGAGAGAGAGAGAGAGAGAGAGAGAGAGATCCTCTTCTGCGTATCAGTGTCTATCTTCAGATACTTTACCAAACATAATTACAGGCAGGATGCATTAAAAATGCAGTCTGTCAAATGTAAAAGTACATTAAGACCTGTAATAGTATTCTCACTTTAAAGCTACCTTAGCAGATTTGCAATTCACAATTCTATTTCTCAGTGGATCACTCTAGTTTCTTCATTACAGGTTCCTGTTTATGTTCTTCTGGCCCTGAAATTAGCTCCACCCAGAGCCACAAGGAAATGTACAAGTTTTCATCAGAGTTGCAGTTTTTCTCATAGGCACTAGAGGGCTCTTGTTAGGTAAAATTGATCACACACTATTTGTTTTCCTTAATTACCTCCACTACCTACTACCTGCACTACCTTGGTGGAGGTCTGCACTCTCTGGGTGCATTTCTAGTTTCTCTTATTTTATTTTTTTTTTAAACAAAGTAATCAAAAAGACGTCGCGCTTACTTTGAACTGACCAATCCTGTGTTGCCTTACCACAATGACCGTCTATGTATATTAGCCCTGAGATATGAAATAAACTAGAGTGGTGCTGAACAATGCTCGTGTGTGTGTGCCTTTTTACAAGTGGAAGCTTTAAAAGTAACAAAAATGCAGATCCACGTGTTCCTGATTTTACAGCTTCAGGTTAGAGGGTTTGACCAAATCATATACAGTGTAGCTCATTCATCGTCATTCATTTGACCAACCTCTTAATCCTATTAGCGTCGTGGGAAGGATGGAGCCTATCTCAGCATGTCTTTGGACTGTAGGAGAAAACAGGAGTACTCAGAGGAAACCCACACAAGCATGGAGAGAACATGCAAACTCCACACAGAAACACCCGGGACTCGATCCCAGGACCTTCTTGCTCTGAGGCGGACGTGCTAACCACTACGCCACGATGCCAGCTGTCCATACACAAAAAAAAAAATCTATTTAAATAATAATAATTCATTTTCAAGCTGTTGTATCCTTTATTAGGGTCGCGAGGTGGTTGGAGCCTATCTCAGCCGACATTGAGAGAAGACAGGGTGCACCCTGGACTACTCGCCAGTCCAACACACACACAACCATTCACACGGAGAAAACGTGCAAACTTCACACAGACATGACATCGCCAAGCCTGGGACTCGAACCCAGGACCTTCTTGCTGTCAGGTGGATGTGCTAACCACTACTCCACCATGATGCCTAAACTTGACGTTTGTACTGAATCTTTAAAAAAAATGGTGTCTGCTTTTTGTTATATAATTTCCTTTGTGAACAAAGCAGGAAGTTATAAAATAAAAGACACACACAGAGTTCTTTTTTTAAGCCCACTTTTCCAGCAAAGCTAAAAATAAGCCTGTGTTTTCTGGCCTAATGTTATAAGAGGTAATGAGTGATATTAGAGAGAAAGAGGAGAAGAGAAGAAGAGACTAATGCACATTAAACACAAGCTGGTATTTAATTATGGGCTGAAATAAAGCGACCAATAGATGACAAGTTCACACAGTGACACAGAAACACAGCCGGCGCTTCGTCTCTTCGTGCCTCAGGTAAAAACATATAACTGATCAAATGACTCACGACACGGCTGTCTCCTTCAGCAAGCTCGAGTTTATTTACTGCACGCACACACACACACATGCACGCACACACACACGCACACTCACACACTCACACATACATATATACAGTGCTTTGCAAAAGTATTCACCCCCTTAATTTTTTAATTCATTTAAAAAAACAAAACAAAAAAAAAATTATTCACCCCCTTGACTTTTTACCCATTCTGTTACATTACAACCCATAATTTAAATGTTTTTTTAATCAGAATTTTATGTGATTTATCTGTACAAAATAAGTGAAGTGAAATGAGGAAAATATATATAAAAAATAATTTCTAAAAATAAAAATCTAAAACTTGGCATGTGCATATGTATTCACCCCCTTTGCTATGAAGCCCCTCAAAAGTGCTGGTGCAACCAATTACCTTCAGAAGTCACATAATGACTGAAATGAAGTCCAAGTGTCTGCAATCTAAGTGTCACATGATCTGTCAGTATAAACACACCTTTTCTTAAAGACCCCAGAGGCTGCAACACCACTAAGCAAGAGACATCACACCATGAAGACCAAGGAGCTCTCCAAACAAGTCAGGGACAAAGTTGTTGAGAAGTACAAGTCACACAATAAGCCGTAGACTCCATAGAGCTGGGCATTAAAAAAAAGACATTACTTAGTGTTTAAAATAAGAAGGCACGTTTTGAGTTTGCCAAAAGGCCTGTGGGTGACTCCCCAAATGTATGGAGGAAGGTGCTCTGGTCAGATGAGGCTAAAATTGAACCTTTCGGCCACCAAGGAAAACACCATGTCTGGCACAAACCCAACACATCTCATCATCCCAAGAACACCATCCCCACAGTGAAACATGGTAGTGGCAGCATCATGCTGAGGGGATGTTTTTCAGCAGCCGGTACTGGAAAACTGATCCGAGTCGAGGGAAAGATGGATGGTGCTAAATACAGGGATATTCTTCAGCAAAGCCTGTTTCAGTCTGCCTGTGATTTGAGACTGGGATGGAGGTTCACCTTCTTGCAGGAAAATGAGCCAAAGCATATCGCTAAAGCAACACTCGAGTGGTTTAAGGGGAAACATTTAAATGTGTTGGAATGGCCTGATCAAAGCCCAGACCTCAATCCAATTGAAAAACTGTGGTCAAACTTGCAGATTGCTGTTCACAAGCAGAAACCATCCAACATGAAGGAGCTGGAGCAGTTTTGCCTTGAGGAATGGGCAAAAATC
>JAQMYF010000027.1:1827048-1840023 GCA_030014195.1 Neosilurus mollespiculum
TGTTTATGTTATTCCCAGTGAGAGAGGCGTGGCCTCTGTTTATGTTATTCCCAGTAAAAGAGGTGTGGCCTCTGTTTATGTTATTCCCAGTGAGAGAGGCGTGGCCTCTGTTTATGTTATTCCCAGTAAAAGAGGTGTGGCCTCTGTTTTTGTTATTCCTGTGTTCCAGGTTCCTGTGTTCCAGTTCTAGTCAAGGGAAGTCATGGTTTCTGTCAGTCCCAGTGAAGGAGGTGTGGTCTCTAAATACATCAGTCCCTTTGAAGGAGAGATTTCAGATAATCAAAAAGATTTGTGCGACAGAGACGATCTCAGAGATTCTCAGAGGAAATAACAGTAGTGAGCAGAGAACAATCCCTATCAATCAGAAATAAACCATTATGTTGTTACTTATGATGATGAAAGAACCTTTGAGGAACCTGACACAGTCTCGTTCATCCTGAGAGTGTGTAATATTTCTCCCTCAGCCATTAATCTATTATTGTATTTGTGGTTTCTAAAAAAAAAGATTAAACAGAGCCGAAAGCACCGTGGGACTATCAAAGAGTCTGAATTCTGGTTCATGGGTTTGTTACTGTATTAAAAATAAGCCAAAAACGTAACTGTATCTCTCACACACACACACACACACACACACACACACACACACACACACACACACACAGACTCACACACACGCACAAATAGACTCATACAGACACACACATACACGCACACTCACACACACACAAACTCACACACACACACACACACACAAATACAGACTCACACACACACACACATACACTCACACACACACAAACTCACACACACAAACACACACACACACAAATACAGACTCATACGCACACACACATACACTCACACACACAGACTCACACACAAATACAGACTCATACACACACACACACACACACACACACACAAACACACACACACACTCACACATATTCATGAGACAGAGAGAAAGAGAGAGAGAGAGAAAGAGAGAGAGTGCAGACAGGTTATAATCAGTTTGCAATGCGCGCGTGTGTGTGTGTGTGTGCATGCATGTGTGTGTGTGTGCGTGAGTGTGTGTGAGTGTGTGCTTGTGCATGAGTATGTGTTAGCATGCGTGTGTGTGCGTGTGTGTGTGTGTGTGTGAGTGCGTGTGCGTGCGTGTAAGTGTGCGCGTGTGTGCGTATGTATGAGTGTGTGTATATGCGTGTGTGTGTGTGTGTGAGTGTGTGTGTGTGTGAGTGTGTGTGAGTGTGAGTGTATGTGTGAGTGAGTGCGTGTGTGAGAGTGTGCGAGTGGTTAGAGACGTCGCTTCAGGAGGAGGTTCTAGTGTGAAGTTAATAGCAGACTGTTCCTGTTAAGTGGAAGTGATGAGTGGGGAGAGCCATCAGGACGAAGGGGAGTCACTCTGAAGGGAATTTGTGTAAACAGCAGCAGCTGATAATGAGGCCTAAAAGGACCTCACCGCCAACCTGACAAACAATAAACAGCTGCAGGGGCGACAATTTACACTGTGCTGCTTAAACTCGCTTTAAATCTCCGTACAGCTTTTTACATTCAGACCCGATCCGATCCACAACAGCGCAGAGCTCACGTACAGAGATGTCCTCCTTATCTCTCCTTCCATTAAACAAATGAAAAGAAGAGAGTCCAAGTGATTGAACAGATGACGGTTCTCAAGCGGATTAAGGTTCTTGAATAGATGGAGGCTCTGGACCAGAAAAAGGTCCTCAAATAAATGGAGGTTCTCGCATTGATCCAAATTCTGGAATAGATGGAGGTTGTTGAATAGGTGGAGCTTCTCGAATAGATGGAGGTTCTCGAATAGATGGAGGTTGTTGAATAGGTGGAGCTTCTTGAATAGATGGAAGTTCTTGAATAGATGGAGGTTCTTGAATAGATGGAGGTTCTCGCATCGATGAAAGTTCTTGAACAGATGGAAGTTCTCAAACAGATGAAGGTTCTCGAACAGATGGACGCTCCATCCCGCTTCTCATTCCCAGCGTTAACAGTACAGATCCTGGATGGGGACTTTTGAAGGGCAGTGGTGACTCAGTGGTTAAGGTTCTGAATTAGTGAACCAAAGGTCCACTTCAAGCCCCGGTACCACCATGCTATCACTGTTGCGCCCCTGAGCAAGGCCCTTAACCCTAAATTGCTCGGTTGTATAAAAATTATGAGTGTAAGTCACCCTGGCTAAGGGCGTATGCTATAAATGAAGCGCTAAACCCTAATTAGGGTCACGGGGAGGCTGGCGCCCATCCTAGCGGACTCTGGGCGAGGGCAGAGCACACCCTAGAAAGCTCGCCAGGCCATCGCAGTCTTATTGTGTATGTCACAGTTATTTTTATTTGTAGCCCAAATGAAGCAGTGCACAATGTATTGGCATCCCTCTACATCATCTATTAAAGAAACCAGACTAACACTGAACAGATATTTTCTGAACCGAGGTTTATTTTCAACTCAGCCGTGAATCCGATACTCCGTAAAGTTCTAGTACTCACAGAGATATCACTGTCTCTGCCTAAGAGCAGCACTGCAGCCAGAACCTTAGCGTAATGAAGAACAATAGTCTCTGACACAGTGTTACAAAAGTAAGGAACGACACGGTGAGTGCTGTGTGTTATTCCCGAAAAGTGGGCGTGATGACCCAGAGTTACTGCAACCGCAGTTTATTTCCGTATAAGTTAAAAAGGCCACAAAAGGTTATGGGCGGAGTTTATATCTTTTCTTTATTGTCATTAGAACAAACAAAAAAATCTTTTCTTATAAATTTATATCCATCCACATGGAAGAGTTTTAATCGTACAGCAGGCATGCGGACTGGTATTTTATTACTGGTTTCATCCTTAAAAATACAGTGAATAAACCTGCACCTCAAAGCCTGGACCTGCAGCATGTGAGAAAATCTAATAAACTGCAGCTAAAAATGGCTGCAACACAATGCGAGGCTGCGGCTGAGAAAAGCTTGTGTTTAAAAACGGCTCTGTAATGGAAGTGGGCTCGGATGTGCCGAGTCATCACGCAGCCCCGTTCTCACCTATCAGCCACTGATTCGATTAAACAGCGGTCGATCTGAACTGTGGAATCTGACGGATTGTGGGTGTGTCAGGGAGAAAAATAATGTTGGAATAAAGTATATCGATCTGATCTGAGTATTAAAAGACACCTAAATGCCTCAACGCTGAGGAAGTAACAGGCAAACTGACTGAAATGTCTCGTTTTAAATATAAGATCACAGCGCTCCTGAACTCTCGATACTGATTGGTCAGAAGGTGTTGGTTCTTTTTCTGGAACAACCTAATATGTCAACATTAAGTACTTTATTTAAGTAAATAATTTACTCTCACTCACTCACTCGCCTTCTGAACCACTTAATCCTACTGGGGGCACAGGGAGGCTGGAGCCTATCTCAGCCAACAATGGTGGGATACACCCTAAACAACTCTCCAGACCATTGCAGGGCCAACAAACACAAAACCATTCACACTCACACTTAGGGTCAATTTGGCCCGTCAGTTAGCCTGATGTGCATGTCTTTTGACAGGAGGAGGAAACCGAAGTACCCTGAGTAAACCCAGGCAAGCACGGGAAGAACATGCAAACACCGCACAGAAACACCCTTGCAGAGTCCGGGATTCGAACCCACGACCATCTCGCTGTGAGGCGATTGTGCTAACCACTATGCGCCACTGTGCAGCCCCTATAACACACCAGAAAGGTAATAAACAATTTAAGACATGTTACTGAAGCTGTTATTGAAAAATAATCACCTTGAGGATGATAACCGTTACTCGGCTTCATAGTATCACACTGCATTGTTGATTATTTCCCAAAACGGCACCCCCTAGAGTGTATTACACCTTCCCTATATATGAATATGAGAGGAAGTAACCAGAGATGCTCACTCACATCCCATCATCATCATGGCAACAGAGAAGATCTTCTCTCCGTCAGTGGTGGGGGCGATGTTCCCGAATCCAATGGTCGTCAGACTTGTCATGGTGAAATACAGCGATGTAATGTAGAGCGTGTGTTTCCCGGGGCCGCCTTCCAATTGGCCAGAGCCGCTGGCATTGTAGCGGTACGGAGAGCCGGTGTTCATGGCTAACTGGTAGAGCCAACTGTCCGTCTTGATGGTGTTACTGAGCTTGTCGATGACCTCGTAATCGCCGATGCTGTACCAGATACAGGCTAGCCAGTGGGCCACCAGTCCGAACACGCACACCAGTAGGACCAGCACGGCTGCCCCGTATTCTAGATAGTGGTCCAGCTTTCGCGCGACGCGACCCAGACGCAGCAGACGCACCACCTTCAGAGAGCTGAACAAACTGCTGATGCCCTGGAAGAGAAGATGAAGGAGGAGGAGCTGATAAATATTATTGAGTCCTTTATTCCTGATTGGTTCACAATTAACTAATAAACTATACCTTCATGTCCTCAGCTCAATCCCTCTAATTCTAATTATCAAGAGATCTAAAGTGCCACTGTAAAAGTTTGTGCACCCTTAGAAGAAAATCTAGATAGACAAACAAGACAAATCCACGTTAGGTCGTTAGGTACCATCACAAGTAACTAAACTAGAGCACCCGGAGAGCGCAAACCTCCGCCGAGCCTAGCAATCCCCCGATTTTTTTAAATTTGTAAATGTATTTATTCCATTCAAAACCAAAAGCGGTTATAAAGTTTTATACTCATCTACATTCTGCAAAGAAGGCATCGGGCTCCTTTTATAACTTCCAAAACTCATTTGGTAAACACTGACTGCTATTTGTGTATCAGAAACAGAACAGATGATAAACAGTGTATATTTCCTCCGTGAACGATCATCACTCATGGGAAATAATGTTGTAGCTGCTGCTTGTAACTGGTTGATTATTTATACAATAATACTCTAATGTGAAGATATGGGGCATTCAGAGAGCTCATGTCATGTCATAAACGCATAATAACACCTCTATCACACACTGGCGTTTTAGGCTTGCGTATGTATGGCGTATCAGGATATGTATCAGGATATAGAGAGGAACATCACAGCAACACCAGCGTACGTAGCGAATACTCTTGAAGGTGTAACATGATCACCTTGTACGTCAGGGCGCGATTCCATAGCACATACACAGCAGCTGCAGCTTTGATACGTCATATATACATCATGTATACAACATAAAAACAAAATTGAAACCTATAACGCCATGTGTTAGGTAAAATTAAGCACACACTCTTTGTTGTCTTTTTATTTCTGTAATTCAATCTAAATGCAATCCACATGTAGAAATCAGAGACTCTGTACATGCATAGAGGGAAGGCATTGTAAGTAGCCACGCCTCTAACACAGTCTAACTAGCCTTTTAACCTGTGTGAACTACATGTAGCACGTCCTTTGAACTGACCAATCCTATGTTTCTTTAGCCCAGTGACTGTATAAAAAAGGTCTGTAGAATCATAAAATAAAAAGAGAACATTGTTGACCACGAGACTGTAGACATTAAATCAAAGATAGACCACAGGGGTCCAGACGCTCCTGCCGAAAGGACCATTTCATAAGATGCCAATATGGAACAAACATAGCAAGTTTGAAAGCCCCAGCTCCAGCATGCAGCAAATAAATGTCCAGAAACCGAACATACAGTTTTGCCTCTGTGACCTTGAAAAGTAGGTCAATTTCACTCATACAAAACTCATCCTAGCGCTCATAGTAGTGAGCCAGCATACCAAGTTTGAAAGCCCCAGCTTCAGCGCACAGAAAGTAAATGTCCAGAAACTAAAGTGTGACGGACAGACGGAACCCATTCCTATAGCTCCTGATGTGCAGGAGCTAAAAAGTTCAAACCTAACACCGTGCAATCATGTTACAGGGCAGATTATAATCTTGTACCAGACAGCGATGTTCTGGATTCTGATTGGTCAAAAGGTGTTCATTAGTTTTGTGTAACAGCAGCAACCGGTACACCATTGTGCCCTAGCCTAAATGAATATAGAATGTTTATATTTGTATATATTTATAATTTTCGAAAAAAAAAAAAAAGGGGTGTCGACTGGGTGGCTGGGAAAGAATTCAGGGCCTTGTTTAAGGTCCAAACTTGAGCTGAGGACATAAAGTCTGACACTGCGAATTCATCTTAAGCCAAACCTAATTAGCATTTTGTTACTTGTGATATACACAGGAATGTTTTGTAGTCAGGGTGCGCTAACTTTAGCACTTACCTTCTGCAGTGAGACTTTACCTAATGTTCATGCTGACAAGTGCTACGGCTAATGCTACACCGCGGGAGTGCTCACCTGCAGCTAGAGAAATGTCAGAGACACTGGAGGCCTGGCTTGTTAAAGGAAAAGATGGGGACTGTAGAGTTCCGAGAGCTCGTGAGAGGATTTTCAGTCTCCCAGATCATTAAATTATCTACAGATATCAGTGAAGCAAAGCAATAAGATTTTAGGCTTGGACTACGAAGACAATTCCCTGCTCATCCACCGGAATACAATCTCCACTGTTAGTCTAGCTCTTAAAAGGAATTCAAAACATCAACATTTATGGAAATGTGCATCGTAAAGAAATGTACTTTATGATAATGTGTGAAATTATCCAGTCAGCCAATCATTTGGCAGCATGAAATGAGTTAACGAGTTTGTTCAGTTAATGTTCATATCAACAATCAAAATAGGGAGAACATTTCCATCATCTCAGTGACTGTTGGTGCTAAATTATCCATCCACTCATCCATCCATCCAAGTGATTTTGCCAAATCACTTAATCCTACTGGGGTCATGAAGCCTTACTCAGCCGACTCTGGGTAAGGGCATGGAATACTCTGAACAGCTCGCCAGTCCATCGCAGGGCAACAGAGCAAATCATTTCAGAAACTCAATATCTCTTGTTAGAAACTTTACACAGAATCCTAAAAGTACAGGTGCACTCATAGAGTGTAAGGTACCTCCACCACACAGCATGGATATGTAGCAGGTAGGTCCAACATGGGTACTGGTTTAATTACCCATGTGCTCGTCTTACGATATGTTCTATAACACATGGACATGACCAAATTATCCAAAAAAACCTCTCTTATGGAGTTTGACCTTTGAAGCTCACTTGAGGTCAAAGATACGTGTCTCATTTGAAAGTTCATACATGGATTCCTATTAGAATTCCATAATCACAGCATGTCTATCAGCACTCATTTCAAAGTTATAAGCACTCCATCTCCAAAACTTTGTGACCTTGCTCTGACCATGACCTTTGACCTGGGCATTCCAAAATCAAATTATCTCTAGGACTCGGGTAATGCAGTGTCCCCACCAAGTTTGGTGGAAATCCGTGAATGGGTGTGGGCTGGGTTTTGCTCACAGGCAAACTGACAAACGAACGGAATCGCGGATGCTGTGGATTAGAACATGTCCGATCTGTACAAGAAAACACCTTGTGGAGAGACTTTCAAGGAGAATATATGACCTGTCTAAGGCTGACAGAAAGGCAACAATGACTTAAATAACCTTTTTGTACAACAGTTACTTATGTGTATGCTAGAGTTGCCTAAACATAAAGGAAGCAAATGTGGCTTAAATCCTGATGCTTGAATTCCATTTAAACAGTCATTGTAAGTGGGCGAAATGGTGGCATAGTGTTTAGCCTGTCTGCCTCACAGCAAGACGGTCCTGGGTTCAGGGCTTGTCGAGGGCGATTTTTGGGTGAAGTTTGCATTTTTTCCCCCCTGTGTCTCCGTGGGTTTCCTCCAAGGACTCTAGTTTCCTCCCAGAGTTCAAATACATGCACATGAGACTAATTGGCTGCCCCTAGGTTCGAGTATGAGGAGCTGTGTGTGTTGGCCCTGTGATGGTCTGGCGTGCTGTTCAGGGTATACCCTGCCTTTGCTCAGTGTTGGCAAAGATAGGCTCCAGCCTCCTTGTGAACCTGTGAGTGGTTCGGCAAATGCGTGAGTGAGTGAGTGAGTCATTCTAAAAGGACTAACAGGGGTGACCTTTTTATCGTTGTGTTTCTGAGATCATTTCACGGCGAGACGTCACTTTAATGGGATGATGGTCCAAATTACTCTACCAACTACAAACAAATTGGCACAGATCCTTAGCCTTAACCTGACTATCATGTTCTCTTGCAATCTTCAGACTCAAGATTCAAGAGACCGTGCTACTACTGACCTCATCGACGTTCTCGAAAGCATTGATGATGTCATAAGGCAAGCAGGAGAGCAGGTCTATCACAAACCACGTCTTGAGATAATTCATCCGGATCAGCTTGGGATCGGAGATGACCTCGCCTCCAGGCCCAACGAATGTGGTGTGAAAGTTGAGGACAATGTCCACCAGAAAGATGACATCGACAACGCTGTCCAGCACCAGCCAGGTCACGTTATTCTGCTTGGTCTTGAAGGAGACATTGTAGGGCACCATGATGGCTGTGTAGAAGGTGAGGATGAGAATCACCCAGTCCCACGTGGTCTTGAAGGTGCAGTAGTGGAGGATGATATGAGGAGGAGTCTTGGGAGCTTCCTGTTTGTACTGGGGCAGGATTTCGGAACCGAGCTGAAGCGCCTGCAAGTGGACAGGAGAGATCTTTCCATGATTACAGAGAGATGGCCGAAAGGTGAAAAAAAACATGAAGGAATGGCATAGATGAAGCATGGGGGAAGCATCTGTTATGGCCTGAGATGAAATGTGAGCATCAGACTACTGTAACACAGCAAAACATCCTCAACGTTAACACGAGATAAAACGTTACAGCAAGATATTAACTGCTAAACCTCCCAGGCTACAAAAGCCCTGGACTGCCCCTCATGAAAGGGTCTGAAAGATAACACCAAGAGCTCACACCAACCACACGCTTCAAAAGGACATAAATGTCCAGCTTATCCTTTGTGGTGACAGACAGAAACAGGGACAGAGAAGACAATGTGTAAATTATTAATGACACTCTCTGCGAGCCCGGCTGAGGAGATGGAGTTGGGGTGGCGAACTGTGAGCAGCAGAGAGTGTGCGATACGGTTACAGTAATGCCCTTGTGTGTTTGTGTATGTCTTTGAGTGTCTGTGGTTCTGTTACGACTTTGTCTTTTGGAACTTTGTGTAAGACAACGCTGTCTGTCTCTATTGATGCATGCATGTCAGTAGTACTCACTGCATCAACATGAACAGCACAACGGCCAACATTCAGTGTACTGTGTATGTCTCCTCTGAATTTGTCCCCAAGCAACATCACGGGAGGAGAGCATCGGTTTCCATGTGTGGGATAAGTTCACAGACGTATCCATGATGGATCCCATCACTGAATTGACAGTGGTGTAATCCATTTCAAAGCGGCAACATAGCGTAGTGGTTAGCCCATCTGGGTCACAGCAAGAAGGTCCTGCGTTAGAGTGCCGGGCTCGACGAGGGCGTTTCTGTGTGGAGTTTGCATGCTCTCCCCGTGCTTGCCTGGGTTTCCTCCAGGTACTCCGGTTTCCCCCAGGGTCCAAAGACATGAACTGCATGTTCCAAATTGCCCCTAGTTGTGAGTGTGAGTGTGAATGGTTGTGTGTGTGTTGCCCTGCGATGGATTGGTGAGATGTTTAGGATGTACCGTGCCTTCACCCAGGGTCGACTGAGAGCCTCCCCAAGACCCAAGTGGGATTAAACGGTTCAGCAATTAAATTAATAAATTAATAATTTAAGCTTGGGTGTTTATAATAAAGAATCCCGGTCAAGGGCAGTTCGGGCATTTGATCTCAGACCCACTACCTTATGGATTTTATAGCCAGTCATCAGATAATTCCTTCCTATCCCATGATGGCTACCAACCACGGTGGGCGAGGGTCACCGTGTGCTTCCTCCAAGGTGTAACACACTTGAAAGAAAGCAATATCTGCCCTTTCGTGTGCATGAGCTCACAGACACCATGAAAAAGAGAGAGCATGACCTTCCATCCCTCCTTGAGAGCATGACCAATCAGCTCTTGTAGGCTCCCAGCTACGGATGTCTGTATGCAATTCCCCGAGGTTAAACTTGCGAAATCCTGCTGACAGTGAACACTTTTCTGTTGTGCCACTTGGGAGCCCATGTCAAACAGTAATTCAACCAGTTCTGATGTTTGGTTAAGAAATACGGACATTTAAGGCAAAGGAGATAAAACGGCTCGACGGATGCTTTACAGAATCCCAAAGGTGTGGAACCTCTCAGCATTTAACCTTTCACCAGATATACAGAGAGTCTCCACCTTTATCTCTCTCTACAGTGCAACAGAGGGCCAAGTCTGCTTACCACCTCCTGTGAACGACATCAAAGAGAAGAATACTAACCTTCTCAGAACCGTATCTAGACACAGGGGGTTGAACTTGAGGATGTCATCACTACAACAAACTGAGGCAAATGGCAGCGAAGTGTGCATGACACCTTGGTTAAAGCTGAAAGATGATGATGATGATTTTTTTAGTTCTATATTTCATAACCCAAGGTGAGGAGTAACTTGTTTCTGATGGCATACTGTACCTCCACGCGTGCACACACTCACCTCTGCGAGTCGGGAGGTTTTGTGGGAGCTGACGTCAGGCTTGCTCATAGGAGTCAGTTGCTGGCTGGTGATCCGGCTGTTGGTCAGAGCCCGTGTAAGCCTGGCAAACTTGCCCCAACCTAAGGAGAGGACATAAAATACAACATATCTCCTGGGATTCAGATTCAGACCTCAGCCATGGCACCTGCAGCAACTCTCAGAGAGTTGGAGTGACTCGATAATTTTAATTCCTGTATGAATTAAGAAAAAAAAAATAGCTTGAAAATATTTCAAGCGCTCTCCTTTATCTTTTCCATCAAAGAGCTTCAGTTCTGCCAGTGAAGGTGGACAATACCGCTCAGCAGACCAGAAGAAGCTGCTGCTTGTACATATGAAACCTTCCACACACTTATAGACTCTGGACAGGGCCAAATGTGTAACAAAACAGGACTGCTCTGGCTTGGGGCGGCACGATGGTGTAATGATTATCATGTCCGCCTCTCAGCAAGAAGGTCCTGGGTTCGCTCAGGAGAGGGTGATTTGTCCAGATACTCCGGTTTCCTCCAACAGTTTGTTTAGGCTATTAGGCCAGGGTCGGCTGAGATAGGCTTCAGCCTCTCCATGAACCCCAGAAGATTAAGCATTTGGCAAATGAATGAATGAATGCTCTGGCTTGTTAAAATCCCTCCAAACATTTCTGTTACTGGTGAAAACTCAGTGTTGGACCTTTCCCCATGACCGCCTCATTTTAAAAACTTTTATTTTTGGCCAGCAGAAGTGGAGGCACCTTGGCGCTGAGTCAGTGATAAGCCATAAAGCCATTATCAATATACAGGCAGAAGACCAAAGAAATCCTGCCTTTTGATGTAACCCTCCATCACTTCAGACTTCATCAATGATTAAAGAAGAAGTTCTTCAAAAGAATTTACGGGGGTCTGAGAGAAACTGAAAAGAAGGAAGAGTACTTTTTGACTTTCAGTAGCAGCAGGAGAGCTCATGCTGTTTGCTGGACTTGAATTTTATTTTACTTTCTCACTAGGCTGTACTTCCAGGTGAAGCAGTATCAAAGAAGGTTAATGGCTTCAATTACCTAGACATGCAACCCAACACTCAGTGAAACACTGTGATATTTATCATGCATGGTGGCTCAGGGGTTAGCACGGTCGCCTCACAACACAAAGTTTGCGGTTTGATTCTCGGCCAAACCCTTACTGTGTGGAGTTTACATGTTCTCCCCATGCTCGCATAAGTTTCCTCTGGGTACACTGGTTTCCTTCCATAACCCAAAGACATGCATGTGAGGTCAACTGGCTACACTAAATTGCATAGGTGCGAACTGATTTTTCTGTTTGTGTTAGTGTTGGCTTACTGATCCGAAGGTCGGGGGTTCAAGCACCACTATCACCGCTGTTCCCCCATTGCTGCTAACTGGGTTATCAAAAGTCAGCCATGTCTCTCAGTGTGTGGTGAGAGGCATTTAAAAGGACCATTGCTGTCGTTCATGAAGAGTAGGCCACTGGGTTGCCGTCAAGTGCTTCAGAAAATCAATGAATGAATGAGAAAATTAATGAATGGATTATTATTACTTGATAAATTTAGTCATTCCCTCTTCCAGGTGGCATTGTTTTCATGTGTTTTTGTTTGTTTGTTTGTTTTCAAAATAACCTAAATAAAAAGTCATGTGTGGGGTGTGATGCAAGGAACAAATCCCTGAATTGCGGAGGTGATGAAATCCCATAAAATCCCTATACCTGAACATGGGGAAAGATGTTTATCAGACATCCACTAAGGGGAGACATTTCATTATCACTATGCCAAGCTATAAAAATCTACAGTCTTTGACAGATTTTTCAGGTGAAACAATGCACTTGTCACCATAATCCATTTGCGCCTGGCGGAGGTACCTTGCGCTCTGAGTGACCCATTAGTTATTAACTAAAGTGCCCCTAGGTACAGGTATACCTAACATCCTGTAAAATTATACTTAATAATTCACTGACTGTCCCTAGCAGATGTGAGCTGTTGAATTTTAAACTCGCTAAAAAAAGACAGCGTGGCAGTCAGCCAACAACACATTACATTACATCAGTCTAGAGGTTAAAACAGCATGCACTCGTTTCTCAGCATCATTCGCTGTCTTGTTTTCTCAACACTTCTACTCATCACTCTTGATTTCAGAGACAAGCTTCAGTGTTTACTATCATACCAACATCAGTGTGAATGATTTATTTAAGGACCAAAAGGAAAAAAGGAGTTTAGTCCAATCAAGTCTTTATTCATTCATTCATTTATACATTCATTCATTCGCCGAGCCATTTAATCCCACTCTGGTTGAAGGAGGGGTACATCCTGAACAGTCTATCGCAGGGCGATACACACACACACACACACACACACACACACACAAAACCATTCACACACACTTATGATGTAAAGTACTTTGGACTTTGGGAGAACACCGAAGTACCCGGAGGAAACCAATGCAAGCACGAGGACCTTCTTACCGTG
>JAQMYF010000027.1:1844161-1855913 GCA_030014195.1 Neosilurus mollespiculum
AGAAGGTCCTCGTGCTTGCATTGGTTTCCTCCGGGTACTTCGGTGTTCTCCCAAAGTCCAAAGTACTTTACATCATACGTAGCACTGATACTTAAAGATGGTGTTGGTAATTTTTTAGCTGAAAACACAGACTGTTATATTGGTTGAAACTGTCTTTACACCCTGAAAAAGGTCAGAAAAAATCCACGTGTGATCCCAATGTGACTGTGGCAGGAAACCCAAGCACCTGGAAGAAACCCACACAGCAAGGGAAGAACGTGCATACTCCACGAAGAAATACCCTTGCCAGGTCCAGGACTTGAACCCAAGACCTTCTGGCTGTGTGAGGCAGACGCGCTAAATGAGAAGGAAGCCTGTAATTCAGTAATACTTTATTAAGTACAGTTCAGCCATACGGATGTTAAAATACATTGATTTTTCACCCCATGGCGTTATATTAAAGATTTATAAAGCCTCATTAGTGCTCACCCAGGTCCGTTGACAGTGGAGTGGCTGATTGCCCAATGCCACAGGGTGCCCTCATGTCTGCCTTCCTTCTGGTTTCTCTCTTTTTAGTTATGCTGCCATAGTCAGTCATGCCGGAGTCCCTGTTTGCACCCAGCACTAATAAACTCTTCTTTTAATATTACACTGTTATGAACATACCTAACAACCTCTCTCTCTCTCTCTCTCTCTCTTTCTCTCCCTCTCTCTCTCGTCACCACCATCCTGGGTGAGTTTTTGCTGAGGTACACATGCTGCTTCTGGGATGATCCTGATCCTCCTGCTTTCTAAGTCCTGTGGTCTGTCCTGGTGTGCTGATGCTGGCTGGAGTTCTCATCTTGGAAGCCCCTCACTGCTGCTGATGAAGATCCGTGATATCAACACTTTTGCTACAATTATTTAGGTCTTACAGTTGTGGTATAACCAACTGAACTACATGTTGGACTGTAATAACGTTTTTCTTATATGGTTTGTATTTTTATGGTTTCATCCAAATGAGGATGGGTTTCCCTTTTGATCCTCTCAAGGTTTCTTCCTCGTGTCAACTGAGGGAATTTTTCCTTGCCACTGTTGCCACGTGCTTGCTCATTAGGGATGTGTAAAGGATGTAGAAAAATGTTTAAATTCCTTTTTAAATTGCTTTATCTATGTAAAGATGCTTTGCGACAATGTCAATTGTAAAAATTGCTATTCAAACAAAACTGAAATGAATTGAATTGAATCAATAAACCTTACCTGCCCTACACTTGGCTTCTTGTTTATGTGGTTTATGTGTACATAAATCCATCACTCCAGTGCTAAGCTCTGCTAAACCTTTAAGACCACTGAGTGCAGAACAATGATGCCACTATTGCAATAATCATCATTCATTCATTCATTTTTCAAACTGTTTCATTGTACTAGGGTCGCAGGGAGGATGGAGCACACCTCAGCGAACTCTGGGTGATGGCGGTGTACACCCATGAGCAGCTTGTTAATCCATTGCAGTGCCAAAACACACAACCATTCACACTCACACGCCCTCTCACACCTAGGGGCAATTTGGAACAGCCAGTTAACCTAATGTGCATGTCCTTGGAGTGCGGAACGAAACCAGAGTACCTGGAGGAAAACATCCGACTTAAACCCAGGACCTCTTGCTGTGAGGCGGACGTGCTATCCCCTACACCAACATACTAGTAGGATTAAGCGATTTAGAAAATAATTGAATGAATGTACGTTATTTTGAGACCCAGTAGGGGTGCAGACTTTCAAAAGGAGAAAGGAAATAATGGGATAAAGCAATCTGGGTGATATTATAGACCTCTAATAATTTTGTAGATTTAAATTATAAGCAAAGAAACTTGTCTTGTCCGAAAAATAACATCAATGCCCTTAACGGAGGGGACCTCCAGACAAAATCCAGTTTAAAAGAGAGATACAGTACTGGTGCACACCAGACAAAATGACGAAGTCACGGAAATCATAGGCTCTGGGTTAGAAAGCACACACCTCTACAAGGCTCTAAAAACAACTGAAAGAAAAATGAAAAGGAAGTACACTAAGTGTCATCTGAATCATCAAAAGGACAGAGAGATTTCCTACAAACGTCCTGAGGTTTGTCGATGGCACTGGACCAAGCTAACACATCCACACACACACACACACACATACACACACCACATTAACTGTATCCCAGAACACAGATCTACACTGATGGATTATGTAACTGAAGGTAAAACAGTAGAGTCCATGACTGCCTCGAGCTCGTTGACTCTGCAATTGCTTCGCTTCCCCAAACAGTGCGCAGTGACCTGCACCGCTAGTAAAAATGCATCCCCTTTATTTCACATCCTCACAGACTGTAAAAAGGAAAAAATGATTAACTCAAGTGGATATCAGGAAAAGTCCTGATGTGTGTCCTTTCCTCACACACATCAACACATCAGGTTTTTTTTTTTTTCGAGAATGAAAAGTCCTGTCTCACCCAATCTACGCTGACTGCTGTAACAAAAAGAACGAAAAAGTAACTGAAGCCGTAACTGAAAAAGAACGAATTTCTGACAAAGTGCAGCCACGTGTAGAGCCACGTGTAGAGCCACGTGTGTGATACTGAGTCGGCGCTTAACTGGAGACCACCAGCACCAGGTACCGTGGAAGGGAATAAATGTGTAGGTGTGTTTGTGCATGTGTTTATGTGTGTTTATGTGTGTTTATGTGTGTGTGTGTGTGTGTGTGTGTGTGTGTGTGTGTGCGTGTGTGTTTACCCACCTCTGGTACTCTCGTCCTCGATAGGCTGCTTAAACACAGTGATGTCTTTAAATGTGCACAGAAAGAGCACCACCTTGTCATTCTCGTTCCTGATTGGCGCAACCTGCATGTAGAACCACACTGGGGTTCCTGAAATGGGTCAGAGGTCATAGGTCAGAAGTGAAGACATTAAACACATGCAGAACCACAACAAACACGACTTTCAAATAAACATGTGTATCTGTATATCTGCCGAGCATGACGGGGTGTGGCCTCTTTGCCTGTCTTGTCCATTAAAGCAGGGGTCCACTGTAAGTAAGTAGGCGTGGCCTTTGTGTTGCCCAGTCCCAGCATGGTAGGTGTGGCCTTTGTGCTTATCAATCTTTTAAAAGTAGGTGGGGTCTTTGTGTCTCCCAGTCACAGTATAGTAGGCGTGGCCTTGTGCCTGTCAATCTCTTTAAAGTAGGTGTGTTTTGTTCCCTCAACATCTGCTGTATTAAATTTCACTGAACTTGCCTCTTCATTACTGACTGATGAAAGAATTAAACATCTGAAACTAAATCCACGTGAGGAAAGAGACCCCGTCCTTATTTTTCATGAAACTATTGATTTGCGAATGTCGTCTACATGCCTTCTGACATCAGAAATAGATCAAGACATGAGAAATAATGTGAGTTTTAAAATCTCACGTTGATGTCAGAATGTCAGAAATAACCTCGGAGAAACAATCTGAAATACACTGCAACATTAGACTCGTTCTGTCATCTAACCCACGTATCAAACCTGAGCTGCCGGCTGATGATGATCACAGACGCATCAAGATCGATGTCAGATGTCAAAAGCAATAAAGAGTGAAGAGCCACAAATAATCACCGAAGATTAACAGATCGCCACAATAATCAGGAATATTCAGAGACGGGGGGGGGGGGGTGTCAGAGAGGAGACACGAAGGAGAAGGGGGGGACAGAGAGAGAGAGATAGAGATAGAGAGAGATGGAGGTGTAGAGGAGTGCACTGTACACTCACTATTCTTTTTGTAAAGCAGCACTTCAAAGCAGTTGGACTCATAGTTGTCGAAGGTCTGTGTGACTTTCTCTACAGTCCTCTTATCCGTCAGGTCACCGTACATAAAACTACAGAGAGAGAGAGAGAGAGAGAGAGAGAGAGAGAGAGAGAGAGAGAGAGAGAGAAACAATCCAAGAGCCAAAGTGAACAAGATATATATATATATATAAAGTGAGAGAGAGAAAGAGACAGAGAGAGAGAGAGGGAGAGAGGGAGAGAGAGCTCCTGGTGCTGTAGGTCGTGGGTTCAAATCTGGACCAACCTTGCACCAAATTTTCCACCTTAATTGGTGGTGCACCTTCCATGGACGTTTGCTAGAGCCACTATCTGAACTCAGATAGTCAAACAAGGGTACTAACACCGCCCTCGCTGTTAAGGAAGAGTACTGGCGTGTGCCTCTCACTTAACCCGCCAAGGCCTTTCATTCATCATTCGTCAATTTGTTTCATTCATGCATCATGAGGTAGAAGTGTTCCTAACTCAGTGTGCTGAATAAGCCGCCAGGGGTTTGAGACTGGTGTATTCTAGTTCAGACAGTATGATTTCCTATCATTAATTCATGTCACTCACTCACAGCGCATAGAAACAGGGTAACCTTGCGCTACATAAATGAATGCCATTACATTCCTCCATTGGTAAATACATAAATGGGGAATCAATGTCCAGCAAATGGAATAACAGCCAGGAGTCCTTGCCTAGTAGATCACTGAGGTTGTTACATTTTCCAGCATTGGAAATTTAGGTTTACCATATCCTGCTCCAGATCATTTCATAGTGCTTCCTGAACCTCTGGAACAATTCAAGCTCTGGGGATTATAAAATATCTATCTTCAAGTCCTCAAAGACATGGTTCGAAACCACCTCACCCATGTGATGTCGACGTCCCAACCACAACAAAGCTGTTACAGGTTCATATCTTGGTACATCCAGTAACTTGACCTCATCTGCAGACTGATTAGACTTTATGCAAATCTTATTCTAGCAAATCTACAATTTTGCGTAATATAATTTTTAACTTCTTATTCGAAAAAACAAAAAAGAGTGAAAACTGATAAACTCTGACCTCTGAGTGGACCCCCGAACATGAACTGATCTGAATTTTCTCCTGCTTCATAGCCTTACAAAAAAATCATAGGGTCGAAATAGTTTGTGAACTTTAGATTTTCATGTGCACCATAACTGACACTGGAGACTCCTTCCTTAGATTCAAGTATCTGTGTAACCATAGTAACAATGACCCACTAAAAACAGAAACATAAAAATGTTCAAGTTACTATACAGATAATTCATCAACATCTTCTGGCCAATCAGAATCCAGTCACCGAAGAAGAAACAGAGACTTGAGAAGAAACGCACCGTAACTTACACACACACACACACACACACACACACACACACACACACACACACACAGATTCGCAGTCATATGTTTCTCGTGTTGTTGCTGGTTTTTTTGAATAACAGAAGAAGGTTTACAGAAACACGTTCTCCATGGAAATCACACTGGGGATCAATTTTATTTGAGCTTCCTAAGCGGGGATGGAACACTCATACTCTCTCACACACACACACACTTTATACACACATCTGTCACACAGGAACACACACACACACACACACGCATAGACACACCTGTCTCAGTTTCCCACCCACCAGTACGCAAACATATATGTGTGCATACACACCTGTCGGACCTCTCTGTCAGGAGCACATGCGTAGACACATGGGCTCGCACGCACACACACACACACACACACACACACACACACACTCTCTCTCTCACACTCACACACGCAAAGTAAAGAAAGCACAATTCACAGCAGGATGTAAAGAATAAGACATTTCATCAGCTCAGTCGAAGCGTCATGGAGAACCTCTCCTCTGTCTGAACAGCCTGCGGAGATGAATAAGTGATCAACTCCGAGAGATCTAAAGTTATTCAGTTATAAATTTACTGTGAATAAAATACGGTTTAGAACAGATTCTAATCTACTCTGGAACAATAACACAATACACAGCACCCCCTGGTGGCCAGCTGTGAGACCACACCTTGCTTAAAAATCGTGCAATTTCACGATGTTAAAGAATCCTTTAAAAAATGATGGATCTGATTTTGATCTGGATTGTCTCCAAAATCTAATGGAGTGCTGCTTGGCAAGTACTCCACCCCTCCAAAAAGCATCACCAAAATCCGTACATAACTTCTTTTCACTAAATTTTCCATACAGTTGCAAACAAACAAACAAACCAACACTATTGGTCAGTTATAAACTTACTGCAAAAAAATCAAATGAATGCAGTCAGTCAGCAAAACATTTCTGGTGTCTGATATTTGATTCCTGGAGTTAATGACTAAAGTATTTCCTGCAAATGTTCAAACTGGATTTACATTTATGGAATTTGGCAGACGCTCTTATTCAGACTTACATTTATCATTTTCATACAACTGAGAATTAAGGGCCTTGCTCAGGGGGCCAACACTGAGAGCTTGGTGGTACTAGGGCTTGAACCCTTGACCTTTGGATCAGTAAGACAGACTCCTGAATCACTGAGCCACCACTGCCCACAAAGCATCAAACCATCGATTAGCTTTTGGAACCTACAGTGTCCGTCCGTCCATCCCTCTGGCATACGTGTACACATGGGAACCAGGAGTCAAACCCACATTCAATTCTGTTGTGATGTCACACACACACACACACACACACACACACTAACACCATCTTGGACCACAAGGCTCTGTCTCTGAAAGTATGTCAGAAGACTGTACTGGAGTTGAACTAATTCCCAAATTTGGGCTTGTGTGGAGTCAGACTTCCTGTACAAGCACCACCACCTTGGGAATGTTCATGAACGTTCTCAGCACCAAAACATCAACACGCTGAGCATATGGGACAGCTACAAAAAAGCATAAACAAGGGCATGCGCCCCCTGGGGACAGAGCCACGCCCAAAAAATGACAGTTGACTGCGTGTAAGAGGAGAGAAAATGTTGCATAGTGAAAGAAGAGGAAAAGCTCAAACAAAAAACTTGTGTTACCATGGAGAAATTATTCTTTCTGTCTTTGCAAGAGCAGACTTTCCCTGAGGACACGTGCCCTCGGGCTCAGAGCCGCACGTCTTATCCTCTAAGGAGATCCCTGCCTGTAAAATACAACAAACTCAAACCTTCATATTTTCTTTTAACACAAATAAACTTATCCTCCGGGGATTCACTCGATACTGTGGTTTCACAGCTTTATGTATCGACTGCTTGTTTTTTGTTTGTTTTTTTAATTACTTACGAATACAGGGCCATGTCGGTTTAAAAACCGGACTGCGAACAGAGCAGCAGTTCATCGCTGTTGAATTCTGCATTCTGATTGGTCAAAAGGTGGCTCATTGGCTCATTCATGTTAGGAATATAATAACATAAATGAATTAAAATCATAATAGTATGTATGTGTATATAGTCTCATGCATGGAGGCTTCCGGTTCTTTCAGCGCTTTTGTAAAACTCTGTGTAATATTCTAAACTGCCCACAGTGTGGACAAGGGTGTGAGCCGTTGTACTATCATGGACTGGGGATAAGTAACGACAGAATTAGCTTTACATCTCCACACCTGCTGTAATACTGCACCCTTCCGATTTCACAGAATTAAAGAATCCCTTAAAGGATATAAGGGAGGGGAACCTGGGCTATTTTCCACCCCTCCAAAAAAAAATCTTAGCTTATCTATTAAGCGAATGCTTTAAGTTGCTACCAAACAAACCAACACCAACAAAGCCACGACCTCGCTAGCGAAGGTAATTGTTTGACACGCCCTCTCACCTGCACGTGCTGCTCTTCTGCATCACCTCTGCTCTGTGGTATCCTGACAGCTTGCAGAAGCCGTCATTACTGTAGACCACGGGCCACTCCACGATCTGAGCGTTCCCCAGCAGAAAACTTGTCTCTGAGGACAGAGCAGGAGAAAAACAGGAGAGAGGACTTCATTCCTGAGAGAACCGGGAGCATCCAGAGCCCACTGGCGACGAAGCAGGAACAACCGACTGGGAGGAGACGAAGGGGTTAAACAAGGATACACTAGAAGGAATCACATCACCCAGCTGGACTTAAATGTCTACCCATCCCTCAGGAGGAGCCGAAGAACAGCGACGTCTGAGCTGCTCTGCCGTCCCTGTTACATCAGTGACCCAAACAATTTGTGAACATGACATCCAGTCATAAAGCATCAAATGACCCAAGTGCAGCAAAGCTCCCAGTGACTTCACCGCTCTCACACACCCGAATCACCCGCTCGTCTCGAGGTTTTTAGAAGATGTGTTTGACTACAAAAATCTATAACGGCAGTGGACGTCAGATGTTATAGCAGGTAAAACATGTTAACAAGAAAAACAGAAAAAACAGCAATCAGGAAAAAAAAACGTGATTGTGGGTGACACGTCTGCCTCATATCAAAAAATTTGTTTGGAGTTTGCATGTTCTCGCTGTGCATTTGAGGGTTTCCTCAAGGTACTCTGGTTTCCTCACACAGTCCAAAGACATGCACTTAAGGCTAACAAGTTGTTCCAAATTGCCTTTAGGTGTGAGTGTGGGTGTGAATGGCTGTGTGTGTGTGTTGTCCCTAGCAGGATTAAGCACATCAGCAAATGAATGAATGAATGTTTTACTGGCAGGATCATCACCTACATTAACTATTCAACTGGCCTTCAATCACTCAGCCAGTGTGGGTGCTTCTTTAATCAGGTGCTGCGTGGAACCATCACTACACTGTTTTATAGTCCTATAACCACCGTTATGCACGAGTCAGAAGAAAAAGCTGTCCTGTACTCTGAAGCGAGCGCAGCTACACTCTAATGTTTCTGTCTGCAGTGTGCGTCCTCCATTATCTCTGAAACAACCATCTCTTTCAGCAAAAACTAAAACGACAAAATGTTTTAGAGTCAGATAATAAGGCAGTAATGAAAACTAGTTTCACTGCATCATAGCTAAAGCTAAATTAATTAATAATACTATAATTAACTTATGCCCTGCAATGGCCTGGCGAGCTGTCCAGGGTGTACCCCGCCCTCGCCCAGAGTTGGCTGAGATGGGCGCCAGCCTCCCCGCGACCCTAATTAGGAATAAGCGGTTCAGAAAATGAATGAATAATTAACTTATTTGAGCACATTTTACAGTAATAAACGCTGCGCAATAAAGGCCAGAAAAGAAAGAGCAAACAAAAAGAAAGAAAATTAAAAAGTGTGGTAAGTGTTGGAGATAATCTGCTTCAGCAAACAAAAATAACAAATATAAACTTAAAGGTATAAAGTGATAACTTTTTGTGTGTATGCAGCTAGCAAGGAGTTAGCACTCGGTTCGGGACCTGCTATGATATGCTTAATTATCATTAGCAAGCTTTTCTTGGCGGAATCCGTTGCTACTAATTGTTTTTTCAAGAGCTTTCCCAAAAGCCTACATGAACCAATGGTTTATTTAATTGGGACATCTAGCATCTCACTTATCATGCAGAATACAACGCTAACACTTTTAGATCTTTGCACTGTCATGGGTCCTCAAACCTCAACTTTTACATCTGGATAAAAACAGCTTCCAGCAACCGCCAATAAACCAGACTGCAGCCCAGAGATACGGGACTATTATCTGCTTTAGTGCTCTGATTTTAAACTCAGTGCTAAATGCTAAATGCTTCTGTAAATCTTGTAAACTTCATTAGCATCATGCTGGGTAGGATGTAGCACTTGCTAATGTCTCTGTTCTTTCTCTGGCTGTACCTTGGCGCTTATAAAGCACGTATGGAATCTCGTTGTTGAAAGATTTTTGGTTTTTGCGAACTGAGACCTCTCTGTGTGGAACTTGCATCTCCTCATGCATGCATGGGTTTCCTCCGGGTGCTCCGGTTTCCTCCCATGGGTAAAAGGCATGCACATTAGATCAACTGGCTACTCTAAATTGTTAACAGGTGTGAGTGTCAGTGTGAATGGTTACCTGTTTCTGTGTTAGACCTGTAATGTTCATGGTGTAACCCCGCCTCTTGCCTGGGATTGGTTGCAGCTTGACGAATAAATGCTCCAGCTTATTGCTGGATATAGACCATGGAGCATTGGATAGGTAAGTCGTAGATAAGGTCATTATCAAAAAGTCAAAAAGTAACAACAATACGTCCTTTAAAAAAAACCCATGAAATTTAATTATCATTAAAACAAATGCTTGTGATACCACGTGATCTAAGTCTAGTGTACGCTGTCATACTAATAACCAACCGAGCACTCCTAACAGTATCATCAATAAAAAGCTGTAAACTGCGCGCACAATGGAATCTGCGGGTGAGGAGCAGTGCGGAGAAACTGTGAGAGCAGTTCAGTTCTGCGAGCACTAAGCACTAAGACACTCGCACTTCCTTACGCAGTCATTTCACACCTTAACACACTACCAGCACACAAACATACACCGAGAAAAACCAAAAGGTCCCATGCCATCCCTCACTGGTTACTCATTACTGCCCTCGTACTGACATCAATACGTTCCAAAAACGTGTACTAAGCATCTATAATAATGACATCCAGGCATTTGTGTCATTAATCACACTTATACTTATTATTACCCTGTAATTATACTATACATGACACATTCATTACGCGTGAAACTTATTCTTCATTATACTGACGGGCCCGAGTTAAGTCTGCAGAAGGGAGGCATGATTCATCACATTCGCTCAGATTCACTCCAAAAAGTTGGGGATTTTGATGCAGACGCCCCACTGAGTCAGCTCCTCCTTCATTATCTCACTGTCAGCATGGATTTACTGAGAAATAAACATAATGCAACAGCACTTTTATTAGATAAAGGGAAATAAATAAAGTGCGCGCGTGCGTGAATATTAAGACGTCGAGAACTTGTTGTTGTGTTCAGGACCATCAAAAAATAAATTAAAAATACCGGATGTAACGGGCTTCTCACCGCTCGAGCGCCGGACGATGTTCTCCAGGAAAGTGTTCTGAGGCGCCACGAGCCCTCTCTTCCCGCCGGGCATCGCTGCTGCTCGCGCTTCAGCGGAGGACTGTTTCGCGCTGTACGCGCGCCAGGCAGACGGTGTCGCGTGCGGCGTGGAGAGACGCCGGAACAGTGGTGCTCGTGCTCATGGTAACACCCGGCGCGCTCTCCTCTCTCTGCCTCTACCGTGCGCGGCACTTAAAACAACACCACCACCGGTAATAACCAAGGCGCACTCCTCTCTCACTCGGGCGGACCTCCAGCGACTCCGCACGCCGGGGAGTTCAGGGGGCGGCGGCGGGGGTGGCAATTACACGCGCATGCGCGCACCCAGCCGGTTGAGAGGGTTGAGCTCCAGCGGTTGAGCGCGAGCGCCCTGCGCTCCGTCGCGCCGTTTTGTTTCTCGAAACTTCTGCACACGGGATGAAAACGAGGTGACGCTCGAGATAATCCGCAGCACATGCGGGAAACAGCGCGTGTGACGTAATTGCATTGAAGCGCAAAAACAAGAAGAATAAAAAAAACAAAAACCCAACGCTCCATGTGCGCGTGCTGTCTGGGGTCCAGATGTGGTTCTATTTTGTGTAAAACTGCAGAAAGGTATAATTTACAAGACTTTTTTACATTCTGTACGAACACTTTCACAAATACTGCATTTCGGAGTAAAACCCTTTTCTTCGTGTCGGGTTGATGTGCGCAGTAACTGCGTCTTTATTTTTGCGCTCTGTATTTAAGGGGTTGGTTTGTTTATATTGTTCACCTTATTACATCATATTTATTCTGTTAATCTTCACCTTATTAAAACAAGACTTATTTAAACCCTACAAGTTAATTTAGTATATATATATATATATATATTAAAGAGTAGGCTGCATTGCTGCAGGCGTGTTTCTGCCCTGTGATGTGATGTGAGCTGTTCAGGGTGAACTCTGTCCTCGATCAGACTCGGCCGAGATGGAAAATCTGCGACCCTGATTAGGATTAAGCTTTTCAGAAAAT
>JAQMYF010000027.1:1856467-1867295 GCA_030014195.1 Neosilurus mollespiculum
AACCCACCTCAGCAGTGATTTCATCACATGTCAAAGTTTCCTATGGTTTTTTATGCACTTTATGAAATAAGGATAAAAACTTAGTTCTGTTTGCACAATGTCACTACCATGCAACCATCAGAACACACATTCTGTAGTTTTACTGTATACCTAGTTAGGTGCATGTCAGGTATCATATCTAAAAATCCACTAAAAATGAAACTGATATTTATCAAATCACCTCCAAACACTTTAAAGTTTATATTTTTTCCTTCTTTTTCCTTAAAAAAAAATAATAATAAAAATCAGACTCAAATATCATCAGAACCTCCCCATCAGCTCTATCTCTGATTTCTCATTCATATAAATGGTGTCATTATGACTAAAAGAGTACAATTAGATTTACCTGTTTATATAATATTTGTATTCTGGGAAATACTTTCACAATTTCTAAAAAGAAATTCTCTCTTTTTTCCCTCATTCACCGAAAATCTCGATACCTGAATCATTTCATTAAAATCTTTATTTTACTAAAATTGCACCATTATGTGTATTCATTCATTCATTACTGAACAGGTTTATCCTACTAGCCTGTCTCAGCCAACCATGGGCGAAGGTGGTGTACACCCTGAGCAGCTCACTAGTCCATTGCAATGCCAACACACACACACACACACACACACACACACACACACACACACACAAAACCATTCACACTCACACTCACTCCTAGGGACAATTTAGAACAGCCAGTTAACCTAATGTGCATGTCTTTGGACTTTGGGAGAAATCCACACTACCCGGAGGAAACCCATGCAAGCAAAGGGAGAACCTGCAAACCCCCACACAGAAATACCCTCCTCGAGCCTGGGACTTGAACACAGAAACTTCTTGCTGTTCCTAAAACCTGCAGGGAGGTAGATCTCCAGGAGCAGGGCTGGAGACTCGTGCCATAGAGTTTCCCATCTTGGTCAGTGTTTGTGCTGTTCTATCTAATGGGATATTTCTGTGGTAGTATTTGTGGTAGTTTATTTTTACTTTTTTTTTATTGATTAAGAAGATTTCTTTGGAAAATAAAGTTTTTAGTATAATACTTGATCCAACACTTTATAATCCTGTTCAAGTACACCCCAGAGAAGGATAAATTGATATTAGGTATTCGGTGATTCATCTTAGTGCTGAATAATTAATTGAACCTCTAAATGTCACTGGCACGAGGGGTTAGTGACCTTACTGTACCTTCAGACAAATAACAAGCCGTACTGTCATAGCATTCATTCTCTCTCTCTCTCTCTCTCTCTCTCTCTCTCTCTCTCTCTCGCTCTCTCTCTCTCTCTCACACACACACACACACACACACACACAAAACACTTGCATATCATGGCACACCTCCACTTCTGTGCATTGACTGCAGTGCTAATTGGCCAGCGAGCCAGCGAGCTCCCTCTCTGACCGCTGAGCAGATTTAGATATCAAAAGGCTTCAGACATCAAACACATAATGTGTCTAAAAATAGATGAGTCGATAAGTCAGTGGCCTTGTCGTTTCAGATAGAGAGAGAAAGAAAGAGAGAGAGAGGGAGAGAGTGGGAGCGTGACATGTTCTGAGCGAGAAGGAGCAGAAGCAGCCATGCAGCAACAGCATCACCACTCTGTGTCCTACAGTAACTTAAAATTGCCAAAATGAAGAAAAACATGCAGAACGCACCCCGAGGACACAGAGATGAGGAACAAGAGGCCCAAGAAACACAATTTTCCATACTCTAATACTTTATCATAGAATCGTACAATTATTTGACCAAAAAACAAACAAACAAAAAATTCCATCACCACTATTAAAGAATGACAGCACGGCAGTAGTGATTAGCACATCCGCCTCATGGTGAGAAGGTCCTGGGTTCGAGTCCTGGACTCATTTCAGTGTGGGGTTTGGATGTTCTCCACGTGCTTGCATTGAGTGGCAAGAAATGAAGAATAATAGTCCTGGGACAGTCCTTATAATTACAGAAGCACCTCCATTGTATTTACTGTAGCAAGAGTTAAACTTATTTATCCTGCTATTATTGTATATTATATCAATCATAAAAGCCAGACAGGCCACGCCCATGAGAGACACATAAGCTGAATGTGTATATATATTTCACAGTTGGAAGAAAAGGTTCTTTAAGAGTTCTTTTGATAATTAAATGTTCTTTGACCACCTAAAATTGTTTTATTTGGAATTCTACAGGACGGGGAAACGCTCGTGCAGGATTCTATCTAAACAGAAGGTCCTTTAAGAGTTCTTAGGGTGAAGCACCCTCTACACATCACCAAGATACAAGCTGGAAGTGACATCACCTGTTCCTGAGCTCATATGTTAGAGAAGATTATAGACAGCAGTTGAATCAAAACTAAAACTCTGTGTATTTTATCTTCAGCTGAACTCGTTATGAAAGCGTTTGGCGTTAATAGCGGTGTATGTTGAATACAGATAGTGTTTTCCTTGTTGTGTAAGACGGCGATGATACATTGTTTCTGTGGCATTAGGAGCGAAAAATCCTCTGCTCTTTTTTGTCTTCATGCCAGCGTTAATTGCACGCTAACTCTGCCCACCATTACTATCTTTAGGCTCAGAGTCAAGATCCACACAAACATAACACTAAACGTGCCCACTTCCGTGCCCACTACCCGACAACATGACAACAGCCCTGTGGGTGATGTGGAGGTATAGATGAGTGTCCAACTTCAGTGGTGTAAAAGTGAAACGCTACCACAGGCGTTCCTCCTGATCAAAAAGGTCACAAGCTGAAAGAAAACAAATATGGTGGACAAAATGGTGGTTAAAAAGATATTAAAGTGTGGAGTCCTAATTGGAGCATCGGAAAGGTGTGTGACTATCAACCTGGAGATTGCAGGTTCGAATCCAGGTTGATGACGTTGCAGCTGGGACTCCACTGGAACTAATTAGTTGAGGGATGACATACGCTCACCTCCCTGTCACTAACAGCGATCGTCAGCCAATTATGGATGTTTGTGAGCGAGTGTATTGACTGCAGCAATTTGTAAAGATGCGGGTGGAGGCATCACATGTCACAGTGCTTCCTTATACCCCCTTTATACCTGTGACCTCAATTCACCAATTAACACCAAGACCCAGGGTGATAATGATACATTATCATATATCAAACAAAGGAAGTGCCACAGCCAAAGTGCGACAGAACTTAGCACCATGGACAGCACCCAGAAAGCAAGTCCAGTCTGATTGTGCTATGGGTGGAGAAGACAGATCATCTTAAACCCTGAAAGTTTAAATGAAAGAGGAATGAAAAGCTCTTCGGAGAAGAAGAGGACGTCAATGGATGCGCATGCATAACAAATCCTTCCTTTGTTTCCATCTAAACCCTTCCTTCCTTCCTTTCCTTCTTCATTCCTTTCCTGTTCCTTGAGGCTGGAAGCCAGCGATCACCTCAAACAATTCTGCAAAGTAACTAACGAGGCGAGGGACGACAGAGTTGAAAATGCGGACTGTATATCTAATCCGTCAAGTGTACACCGAATCCCTGGAGGAAGCCGGGGCTTCAGAGACGCCGGCCCCCGTCTGCATGCCTGTTTCACGCGATAACCACAAACACCTGGAGTATCAATTTCTTCCTCTTTCCTATTTCCTCCTGATACCAGATAAAGTAAATAAACTGCCACTGCCTGCCTGCGTCTCTTTGTAAGAATGTCTGTGTGTGTGCAACTGCAGCAGGCCTGTTATTAATTTTACTGCTGATAAAAATGAATTTAATGTTAATGTCTCTTTTGTTGAAAAATATAGAGGGAGTGGGAGAGAGAGAGAAACAGAGAGAGAGAGGGAGAGAGAGAGAGAGAGAGAGAGAGAGAGAGAGAGAAAGAGAATGAGAGAGAGAGAGAGAGAAATAGAGAGAAAGAGAGAGAGAGGAAGAGAGAGACAGAGACAGAAGAAAAAGAGACAGAGAGAGAAAGAGAGAGAGAGAAAGAGAGAGAAAGACAGAGAGAAAGAGAGCAAAATAGAGAAAGAGAGAGAGAGAGAAAGAGAGAGAGAGAGAAAGAGAGAAAGAGAAAGAGAGAGAAAGAGAGCAAGATAGAGAAAGAGAGAGAGAGAAAGAGATAGATATATAGAGAGAAAGACAGAGAGAGAGAAAGAAAGCGTGTGTGTTTGTGTGTGAGTGAGAGAGAGACAGAGAGAGAGACGGAGACAGAGAGAGAAATAAAGAAAGAGAGAGAGAGAGAGAGAGAGAGAGAGAGAGAGAGAGAGAGAGAGAGTGAGTGAGTGAGTGAGAGAGTTCTGCCGAATTTTAGATATAATATAATACAATAGTTTCACTACATTTTTGGTGGTATTATTCTTTTGTGGTTTACCCAAGGCAAATTTCTACATAACCAAGGCCTGGACTGGAAGCCACGCCCTCCCTGTTCTGAAGACAGCTGCCCAGCTCTCAGGTATTAGAAATCATAACTCTTATGATGAAAAAATACGAGAACTCTCTGGCACTAATTCAGCCTGTTATGTTTGGAGAAAGTCGAGTTGTTCACTGAACACCTGCATTCAGTTCTAACTAAATCCGAAGCAATCGGATATTTCAGATGTGCATTCAGTGTGTGTGCGGTGAAGCGACTGCGGGTCTGGAGAGTGCATTAGGTGTGTTTAAACATTTAAAATGTTCCGAGGTGCACAGAAGGACAAGAATGAAGGAAGGAAAAGCGGAAGAGGAGTCAGAGAACAGAAGGAGAACAAACTGAGCCCCGAAATCCCTCACATGAACCATATGAACGTCAAAAACCATCCAATCACACACTGTTAAAGAATCCCTTGAAAAATTCCTGGATTTGGAATTTTATCCGGATCATCTTCAAAAATCGCATGCAGACTTCCATGTCTGAAGCCCCGCCTTCGGTAGAAATTTCATGAAACTCTGCATGGAACATTTTGCGTAATAGGCTGAAGCCTATCTCAGCAAAAGTGGGGTATAGCTCACCAATCCATCATAGGGCCAACACACACACACACACACACACACGGACCCATTCACACTCACACCTAGGAGCAGTTTGGAACACTCAGTGAGCCGTGGACTGTGGGAGGAAACCAGTACAAGCATGGAAAGAACATGCAAACTCCACATAGAAACGCCCTTGCCATGCCTGGGACTTGAACCCAGGGCCGTCTTGCTGTGAGGAGGACGTGCTCACCACTACACCACCGCGTCACCCTGGCTAAAGAACATTTTAGTGCATATTAAATAAACGAAGCCTTTTTGAGGACGTGGGTTTTTGTTTCAACCTGATCCCATGCACGGATCACCTCCCAAATTTTATGGCTGGTTACTTGTACCACACCCGGCTCTCGTTACCTTCCAGCGGCGGTAATTAGAGTTTTTTTCCCCCCAACTAATAAATTGACATTTATTTCTGCAAATGCAAAAATGATGTTGTTTTCTTTTCCCGCAGTATCTCGCCTCAAACCCACTGACTCCAGTATATTTCTGACTGGATGATATAAAGCAGTGGGATGGGAGGGGATCACTTGGGATTAATGCATGGTGTGTATAATGATCCAAGCTTTTGTGCTGGAGTTATTAAAGCAGCAGAAGGAAGGGTGACAAAACCTTTTTCAGTCTGGAGAGCTTTAAATATCCACATGCCTACACAACTTCCTCTACACTGTACATCCTTCAGCATTAAAAAAGGGCAGGGAACTAACAACAAGGAGACGATAAGAGGATAAACGGATAAAAATCAACCTATGTTTGCAGATGAGAAGAATTTAAAGAAGCTGATCTTTCTCTTGTTGACAAAAAATCTACACCCTTCCAAACGACTCCAAACATCCGACGGGTTTGGATCGCAGCCACAAAGTAGATTAAAATGCATTCGAGATCTTCAGCTCGTCAAGTAAGCAATAAAACACTCGATGATGTGTGACAGCAGTCACTTTTGCTGATGTTAATGTCACTGCTACGTCGATGGCGTCGAAGTGTTGGGTCCTCCTGCGTATATAATTATAAACTAACTGCATGATGGAAAAATCCAGTAAAACAAGATGCTGCTTTCTGTGATTGCGTCCTCGAAGGAACTCTAAACTCGCTCTAAGTGATTAGCCGTCTGTTACGCAACATCGCAGAGAGACAGCTGGGCGTAAGACAGCACAGGCGTGTGTGTGGGCCTCGGCGGTTATTTTAAGGAGAGGAATGGGGAAACCTTCACTTTCGCATCTTTAAAATTAAATCAGTCGCTTACTTTCCGAGTCAGGGTCACGTACTGTAACGATCTGCAGCCGTCGTCTTTCACACACCGACCCTTAAAGGAAGAAGAACGCTCCGGAATAAAACAAGTGCGCTCTGATATTCTTATCCAGTCTGTCGTCTGGACAGGAGATACAATTTCTAAGCAATTAGCAGCAGATACTACAGCGTATATAGTGGTGCGGTACAGAGGTGTAGTGCTTAGCACATCCGCCTCACAGCAAGAAGGTCATGGGTTCAAGTCCTGGGTGCATAAATGGGCATTTCTGTGTTCGCATGTTCTCGTCATGCTTGTGTGGGTTTCATCCCACAGTCCAAAGACTGTTCCAAATTGCCCCTCGGTGTGAGTGTGAACGGATGTATGTGTGCTGGACCTACCAAGGACTGGCGAGATGTTCAAAGTGTATCCCGCCTTCGCCCAGAATCGGCTGAGATAGACATCAGTCTTCCTGCGGCCCTGATAGGTTTGTTTGGTGAGTGAGTGAGTGCATGAATGAATATAGAATGTAGAATTATTCACTGTTATACCCCCCCTCCCACCCTGATGGTGCTGCAGGCATTATGTTTTTCGCCCTGTCCGTGTCTCTGTACTTATGCATTCATTGCCCAGTAGGTCTGAAGGTTCCCCCTCCCTCCTTCAGAGCATCCTTCCATCCTCGACTCCTTCCTTTCAAATGTTCTTCCTTCCGTAAAGTGGAGCGAGTTGAGTTGAGATGACTCAGGAGGTATTTCTGATTGGTAGATAAACAGCAGCAGTGCAGCGGTGTGTGTGGATCATTTTCAGATGTGCTGTATTTGGATGATGATGATGATGATGATGTTCATGATAATATTCTTGTAGAAGCACACTTATCCATCTATATATTGTGCACACATGTAACTACCCAGGACTCGAGTCTTACTCAGGTAGATTTAAAGGTCATTAGTTTGATTCCTGAACCAGCAGGAAATCTGTGTGGCGGTGGGGGAGTGAGCAGCACCTTCCCTTCCTCCACCTTCATGGCTGAAGTGCCCTTGAGCAAGGCCCTTAACCCCCAACAGCTCTCGAGGCGCCGCAGTGTGTGGCAGCCCACTGCTCCGAGTGTGTGTCTGTTTGCCCACTTAACATGGGTTAAATGCAGAAGTCAAAATTTCACTTGCAGAATTAATACAATATAAAAAAATCCCATGGAGGTCGCCATCTTGCACCGCCATGTTCCTACAGTAGCCCAGAACCACGCGAAGGGGAGGTCAAGAATGAAATTTGTGTTGGTTTGCCATCAGGAACCTCACCACTTCATACCGCGAAATCTTTTTATACACACTGTACCTTTAACATACTTCGATGAAACAATATAATGAGATGTACAGTATAATGACTCCCGGCATGCTGGTGAACGCGAAAGCGTGTTTGGCACCATTTCCTCTTTCGCTCAGTACGAATAATGGCTGCTGAGGAAAAGCAATCTGCAAATTACACTCGTGACCGAGACAGAGTGACTGATGTGTCAATCACAGGAATACATTACAGCAGAGCCTCTTTAAAGCTCCACTCCACTTATTACACACTTATTAAACGAGAAACAATCCAACGTGTATGTGCTTTGTTGCCATGAGCAACACAAATGGTCAAATACAAACTGTATATATAAATATTGAGACATTGTGTCTCAAGACGTCTGTTTAAATCCGTGACCTTGACTCAGTGGAAATTTCAACTGATTTCATGGCACAAATTGGCCTCCTTACATTTCTATACTGGTCAGGTTAATACCCCAAGAATCAGTCTCGGCTCTCTACTCGTCTGAGACGAAGAATAACAAATCCCTCGACTTCTATTTCTATTTCCAGGCAAAGTTCTGCTGTAAGTTTAAATTAAAGTCATTCACACAGGAACTTGAGGTGCACTCACGGAGTGTAAGGAAGCTGCACCATGCAGCATGGTACAATAGTACATATTCCCTATATGTGTGCTGGTTTTATTTACACATGTGCTCATATAACCATAAGTTCTGTGGTATGTGGATGTGACCAGTTCGGTTAAAAAAATGTCTCGTATGAAGGATTTTTGAGATGGCTGTCTGATATGAAACTCAATATATGGACTCCTATTAGTTTCCATAGTAATGACATGTCTACGGTACTTGTTTCAGAGTTACAAGGACTCTGATCTCCAAAGCAGTGTGACCTTGCTCTGACCTTCACCTTTGACCTTGACATTCCAAAATCAAACCATGTCTGGGATAAGGGTAGGGTAGTGTCCTCACCAAGTTTGGAAAATAATCCATGAATGGGCGTGGTCATGATTTTTGTTCACAGTCAAACCGGAAAACTGACAAAGAGACAGACACAAAAATGGCAGAAATCACAATACCAAGACTCGGATTGGGGCGGAGGAAATACCACTCCAGGGTCTGAGTGATACATCCGTCTGCGTCATGATGACCTGCTTTCTACTCCTTTTCTTGCTTTTTAACCCCTGAATGATGAGTCTGTCCAATACTCTATAAAAATGTTTTGGACCTGGCGTGTCAGGGACTTGAGTGAACCACACTAAGCAGCAGGATAAAAATATAAAATATAAAAAATGCTATGAGCCCAAAATGGCATCCAAACACCACAGAAATAAAACTCAACAGGAATCCAATCTAGGCGGCACAGCGGTGTAGTGTTAGCACATCTGCCACCCTGCAGGAAGGCCCTGGGCTCGGCGACATGCTGTGTGGGTTTCCTCTGGGTCCTCTGGTTTCCTCCCACAGTCCAAAGACATGCACATTAGGCTCACTGGCTGTTGCGGATTGCCCCCAGGTGTGAGCGTGAGGAGAAAATGATCAGTGACGAGGTTATTTTTTACCATCGCAAACTTTCTGATGCATGTTATAACATGGAAATGTTTACTTTATTTATGTTTATGATTAAGTTCCCTCTTCACAATCTTTTTTTTTAGTCTTGAAGTCAATAAAATAAAAAAAAAAATCTGGCCTCGTTAGTGAGAAAGCGGAAGTACCTGATAAAACACTCTGACGCGTTTGGTTCTGCTGCCCTCTTGTGGCTGGAAGGAGGAACTGCAGCCTAAACTTTATTTTTCCTAAAACACACACACACACACACACACCCACACACCCCGAACTAAACTGTGTGAAATGACTCACTGAATGTTTACCTGAATGTAATATGAATATGTTTTTCTGACTTACCACCGTGGAGTTTATTTAGTTTCTATTTTCTTTATTTTAATTAAATTCGTTAAATTAGTTCCCACTAACTCTTTAACTTAAACGAGTCCACACAAAATACACACCACTTATTAGAAAGACGACATTTAATGGGTTGTTTTCGTTTAAAAAGTTGTTTGGATTTTTCCTCAGAGTGAGCGAACCGCGCGCGCTCCTCGACACAGGAGCCCGGTTACGTCATCAATGACGCGTTAATCCTGCGCCCGCCATCTCTTGTGGCAAGCTGTGTAAACTTATTCTTGTTTATTGGGGTTTTTTGGTTTTGTTTGTTGGCTTACAGACTAATCAATGGTTTACAAACAAACAAACAAGTAAATGAAGGAGAAAGACACTTTCAACAACAAGTATCTACCTGATGATTTGATCTTTCCTCCTAAACTAACTTCAGGGACCCATCATAAACTTTCACTAGACGAGCCACCAGGCCATCCCCAAGCGCTGTGGGTTTTATAAACCACACTACTTCAGGAGGCGGAAGGAAACTGGAGAACCCAGATGAAACCCACACATCAGTAACAAGTTGTGCATGAGATGATGGGCCCATGTCTGTGTTCCCCGGTCCTATACTCCCCAGGAACCCTCACATCCCATAAATGGTTACTTTGATGAGACTGTTTGATTTTGTTTCATCAAACTTCTTTTACAATATGGACACAGTCGTTGTAGCTCACTTCTATAAAGTAAACAAAACAATGGAAGATCCATTCATTCAGTAAGGACCAGGGAACATGGAGACCATCCTGACGTGAAGGCCTATTTAACACCATAACCCTCGTTTAATAAATTAGGAATTAAAATTTCACAACTGATTACCAGAGGGGATAAAACAAACCAAAATACAAAAAACAAAACAAAAACCCCCTGCAGTTAAAAAATATGACGGGTTAACAGGATCGAACCACTGATGATGCTGTCAAATAAAATGCAGATTTAATAAAATAAATAAAACAGTTTAACAAAAATAAATTAATAAATAAAAATATGATAAAAAGTATGGGGAAAAAACAAAAAATAATACCAAGTAATTTTATACCCAAGAATTTGTCATAATTATTTAAGAATTTCTCATTTTACATTTTGAAGAATTTCGTTTTTTTACATAATTTTGCCACAAATGGATTACTTTTATTTTTCACTATGGTTCTCTCTCTCTCTCTCTCTCACACACACACACACACACACACACACACACACACACACACAAACAAGACTATAATACAATGCCTGGTTATCTCAAAACAGGTTTAATTTAATATGTCTTTATTTTTTAAAATAATTAAACATTTGTCATTTCTCCAACCCACTTTGACTTTGTCATCATTTATTTCAAGGCTCACCACAAAAAAAAAAAAAAAAAAAAAAAAAAAAAAAAAAAAAAAAAAAAAAA
>JAQMYF010000027.1:1896813-1907278 GCA_030014195.1 Neosilurus mollespiculum
CTCCACACACAACACTGTAAAGTGCCGGTACATATCAAACTCGCGGGCCGCACTAACATTAAACTTTCATATTAAGGTGGGGCCACAAATTATCGTCCTGGGGGCCGCAATTGGCCTGCGGGCCGCGAGTTTGAGTTCCCTGCCTTAAACAATTCCTGGACATTAATACGTGTCACAGAACTGTGTTTTGATGTGAGAAGGTGCACAGCGACATCAAATTACACAAAACAAAACGTCACTCGGTATAATGGAGCCATTTTTTTCCTAGAGTCTGTGCTTCGTTCGGAAAATTTATTTTTATTTGTAATCGCGTTAATCGAGCAGTGAATACACTTCACTACACACATAAGACGTCTTCGCCGAGCCGCAGTGATGTTAAAGTGAGTCAATTAGTTAATATCGACTTATTGACAGTTTTTCTCTCCTGCTGGGATTCGTGTTGAAGCTCCAGGAGAATGAGAGGTGGATGATGGGAAAAATCCTGATAAATATCACGAATTATGATCCCCAAGAGTTTAACAATACATGAATAAATAAATATAATCTCTACTGATCGAGTCACAGAAAAACAGCAGCGATAAGTTTTAAAAGTTTCAACATACTGTAATTAGAAAATGATAAAATAACTTAATATATTTAAAAAACCCGTCTTCCGAGGGGCGCATCGAAAAGGTACGTGACTATCAGCCTGGAGATCACCGGTTCGAAGCCGTAGCGATCCGCGACCAGGAGGAGTCCACGGGAGCTGCTTGGTCGAGCTCTCACAGGAGGGAGGGATGGCAGATGCTCACTTCCCTGTCACTCACAGCGATCACCAGCCAATCATGGAAATGAGAGTCGAGATCACAGAGGCACAGGAGAAAGCTGGAGTGGAAACTCCAACATGACAACACGAGAGAGGTTTGGAATGATATGAGGACCATCACTGGTTTCAGGCCATCCAACAGCAGAGCAGCAGCGGCTACTGCTCTGCCCCCTTGTAACTTGTCAGGAACAAGCCTGGAACCCCCTGCCACACCACCCTCTCTCCTTACTGCATCTCTGCCTCTTGTGATGGACCTGACACCCCCCCCCTCCTGTCAACATCACCTATAATCAGGTTGAGAAACAACTGAAAAGAGCAAGGCAGCAGGACCGGATGGGGTGAGCCCCCGTGTCCTTAAAGCCTGTGCCCCTCACCTCTGTGGAGTCTTACATCTTCACGATGAGCCTGAGTCTACAAAGGGTCCCAGTGCTGTGGAAGACTTCATGCCTAATTCCTGTACCAAAGATCCCACGTCCCAGTGGCCCCCAGGATTATAGACCCGTGGCACTAACTTCGCATGTCATTAAGACCCTCGAGAGACTCATACTGGATCAGGTTTGACCCATGGTTAGACCACATACGGACCCCCTTCAGTTCTCTTACCAGCCTCGCCTCGGAGTTCATCATCTTCCTGCTGAACCGTGTCTACACTCATCTGGACCAGCCGGCGAGCACTGTGAGGGTCATGTTCTTTGACTTTTCCAGTGCATTCAACACCATCGGGCCGACCCTCCTGGGTGAGAAGCTGACAGCGATGCAGGTGGACACCTCACTTGCGTCCTGGATTGTGGACTACTTGACCAGAAGACCACAGTATATGCACCTGCAGCACTGCGTGTTGGACACGGTGATCAGCAACACCGGAGTACCACAAGGGACCGTCCTCTGCCCTTTTCTCTTCACCCTCTATACAGCTGACTTCAGCTACCGCACAGAGACCTGCCACCTTCAGAAGTTTTCTGATGACTCTGCTGTAGATGGATGTATCAGTGAAGGTGATGAGATGGAATATCGGCCTGCTCTGGATTCCTTCGTCACATGGTGTGAGCAGGAACTAATTGTGGATTTTAGGAGATCCAAAACACCACCAGCCCTGTTTCCACCCAGGGCATCAATATGGAAATGGAGGAGGATTACAGATACCTCGGAGCTCATAGAGACAATGAACTGGACTGGGTTAAGAACACTACAGCACTTTACAAAAAAGGGCCAGAGCCGTCTGTATTTTTTGAGTTGGCTAAGGTCGTTTAACATCTGCCAAACACCGCTCAGGACGTTTTATGAGTCTGTTGTGGCCGGCGCCATCCTGTACGCTGTTTCATGCTGGGGCAGCAGGTTGAGGGCTGCAGATGCAAACAGACCGAACAAACTGATCCTCAAGGCCAGTAACGTTGTGGGGGTGGAGCTGGACTCTCTGACGGTAGCGTCGGAGAGGAGAATGTTGTTCAAAATAAAGACGATACTGAACAATACCTCCCACCCGCTTCACAATCTGCTGATCAGTCACAGGAGCACGTTCAGGGAGAGACTGATACCACCTAAATGTACCACTGAACCACACAGGAAGTCATTCCTACCTGTGGACCTTACACTGTACAACTCCTCCACATAGCAACAACATCCACTGTTATACATTTACATTCTACTGTTTATCATATTGATAATACTGTACATATTACTCACTGACCAGATTCATCCTGGATCTGTTTATATAGATATTAACAGATTCTACTTTTAGAATGATATATTTATATGTAGACTTTCAGTATGTATACTGTACATATAGACATGTATGGAGCGACTGTGTGCACACGATTTCCTCCGGGATCAATACAGAATTCTGATTCTGAATCTGTGAGCTCATTCGTACGAGGGGGCGGACAGCGCTTTCCCTTTGGGTGTGTTAGGTCGCCTCTAAATACGCATGCGCGGCAGTTCGAAAAGAGGCGGGTGGCAACATTGCCTGTCACGGAGGGGGCGTGTGTATGCTTACGCCCCTCCCTGGTTGGCGGTAGTAGTGTGATAGGGAAGGAAACGCTTGATGGGTGGGAATTAGATACGACCAAATTAGGGGAGAAAGTGTGGGAAAATTTTAAAAATAAAACAAAATATTAATAAAGATTAAATTTGAATAATATCAGCTGCCTCCTGTAATATTTTAAAAAGGTGATATGATGATAAATACTTCTTATGGCATGAGTATTAATATCGTCCGTATGTATTACATGGCATCATGTACTCCTGTTATTCATGTCAGTACTGATAGATTTAATATTCAACTCGATTCTGAATATTTAAAAACTCGACCTCTTGCATAGCTCGTAAACGCTTTCGCTCTGGCGACATGGGGGCCTCGTGATTAATTTGCATGTGACACTACTCATGGGTATTGTGCATTGTGTCAAAACGTAGTCCAGACTTTGAATATCAAACTTCATCACAAAACCTGAGGACGTACTGGTGACCTCGAGCTCGGTGTTGAGGACCGGTCTGTCTCGGGTTCTTCATCACTTTTATTTAGCTCATACTTCATCAACATTGCTCCTGAGAGCTGTCTGAAATTAACTTCAGCTGCTTCGTAACAATGGGAGGATCTTAGCTGTCTTTCAAAGAATAGGGCGGGGTTTCAAAAAGCAAGGCATGAATTGGGCGAGTGCATTTTTAGTGAGCTTTCTACTCGAATCAGGATGTTGCTGGATGATAACACGACAAATATAATCGCCTTCGTGGTGTAGTGGTTAGGATGCTGGGCTCATGATCGAGAGGTCATGGGTTCAAATCCCTGTTAGACCTGCACTGTGCTAAGACCCCTGAACAAGGTCTGAACCACTTCAACTGTGCCTGTGAAGACCCGATGGTATAAATGGGAAGAAGTAAAAATACTGGGAAGGTAAACTGCGATAGACGAGCGTCCGATTTGGGAGGAGCTCAACTCCTAGTCGCTTAACGCTACAGAAACCGGGTGTGCTGATGATCAGCGAGGCTCGGTTTAAAAACCCAACAGACTTACCATGGTTCAATTTCATGTATTATGGTGACTTTAAAGAGTTTAAAGATTTGTTTTGCATAAGAGATTAAAATCTGAAGACACTGCTGGTTTTTCAGTTGTTGTCTTTTTTTTTTTTTTTTTTTTAAGGAAAGTGTTGGTTTTTGTGATCACCGGTTTCTTCAGATTTACACACAAACTGCGGAGTGTAAAAAAACAGAGCAGGAAAAAAACACAACACAAACAAAACCTTACTCAGCACAGGAAATTCTTGGTGTTAAATGCGCGATGGTTTTGTCTCGGAGCGAGAGGCTGAGGACCGCAAGCGGGCTGAAAACCCGCCGCAAACATTTATCAAACTCCAGCTGGCCCTCCTGAGATACCTGGGAGCAAATTGCTATTCACAAGATAACAATAGAAATCTTCCAGGATTCTAGAACAGCCTCAGTTTATATCCAAGGCTGGAGAATACGACTACATCCTGTTTACGCCATGAATCAGCAACAAAAGCAACAAAACAAGCGTTTTTAAACGTGACCTTTTTTCTGTTCATTCGCACTGTTTCGTGGTCACCGAGAGAAGAGGCGTGGCCCCATAAGAGGCAGGCACCACCCTGAGCACCACCTTTTACCACCCCGACTTCAATACACCCCCCCAATAAGCAGCGGTGTTTGTTTGAATCATCACTGTGCAGGAATTACAGAGGAACTGTGAGGCCAGTATGAACCTTTCATCATGCATTCAGAGCACATGGCAGCAGGGCAGAGCTTCACTTTACATCCCAATAAAACGTCCTGAGCGTTTTATACGCCAGACCCCGCCCAATCTAAACAAAAGTGACAGTAGCTTAAAAAACATGTTAGATATCAAAGACAGTGAAAAGATCACGAGCCTCTTTTTAACACCACGAGGAGATTGTATTTCACCTTCGGCTGGTTCGTGAGTGTTTGTTACCCGGACAACACAAAGTTTTACAATGACTTTCCACGGATTTCTCTCAGAATCAGAGCTTTGGACAAGGAGACTCCATTACATCTTGGAGACAATCTGGACCAAACTCCTCAGAGAAATTTTATACAAGATTCTTTAACACTGTGAGATAGGAATGACTTTTTTTTTTTTGGAAGTGGGGTATTAAGTGTGGTAAACCCAGCAGTGGATGATGTTTGCTTTGCTCCTTTTTTTTTTTTTAAATCTGGGTGAAGGTTTGCACTCCGAGTGCTCTTGTTTCCAACTGCGAAACTTGTCTCATCACTGTTTGTCCCCTTTAACAAGGAAAATGTGTTTCTGGAGTTGTTCCATGGATGTTTAAATAAAGTGATATTCCTGAGGGCATAAAGACAGAGTTGCAATCTTGATCAGTCCGAGTTCCAGCACGATGCAACCCACAAGCACAAAAAATTTTAATAAAAAAAATACATCAATGACAACTTCCATAAAATCTCCTTTCGTTCAGATGAAAGAAACTCCTCTCAGTCGATCGATGACTGAAAAGCGAACCAAAGAGTCCAAGACAAACCCAGCATGATAACAGATAACAAGCTGCAAGACACGCCTTTAGGGGCGTGGCATACACGTCCTGCAGAGCATTTCATTGGTTGAACACAAGACTAGTACAGAACGTGTCAGAATTTTTTTTTCTTGGTTTGATAACTAAAAAAAATGTGCTAAAACAAACAATTTCTCCAATATTATGTATATAATAAATTTATTTATTTATTAAACTGTTGATTTACAACATACACTTTGATATGATTTCCTTTACACTGAGGAACAGGTACAAGAATCTGTTGACTTTCTATAAAAGTATTTTTAATTGTCCTATTTAAAACACTTATGTGGCGGAAGAAAAAAAAAAAAACAACCAGGCCTGAAGAACCGCACAAGCTTCCACTCACTGGGAAACTGACACGGCAAATTCTCCTCAGACTGAATCCCAAACGCCCCCACAGCCGCCTATACCAGTACACTACCTAGTGCACATACATCCTGATAATATACACCCTACCTAGTGCACTGTGTCCGATTGGGATTCGGGATAAAAGTGAGAGTTTTGCTATCACCTACCTAGGAAAGAGCTCGAGCTTCTGAGGCCTACGAATGCGATTAGCAACCATTAGCAAAGAAAGTCACAAAACGCATCACCATTATGCACCAAACAGGCTAATGCTTATTTTATTTACATCACAGGTTATGATCATATCAGCTCCCAGAATCTTCTATGGCCGTTTCTTTAGTTTTATCCATCCACGGAAGCTGCACTCACAGCTAACCAGTTAGCCGGCTGAAACCACCGCTAAGGATCAAAACATTAGCTGCTTGGCTAACTTTATTTTTTTCTTCATTGCACAAAACCTCATGAATAAAACAAACAAGCAGTTTTTTTCTTTATTACGTGTATCCTATCACTACAGTGTTTATTTCTGCACCAGAAAAAAATAAGAAAGATAATTATTTTAGCAGGTGAGCTAACATGTTAGCATGCTAACCGGACTCCAGCTCGGGTCTCGGGTCGGAAAGGAGCCGCAAAAGGAAATGAAAACAAGCAGCATAATACAAATAAAGTAAACAAAACCACGAGTATGTCTGTGCCGTTAAAAAAGGCACATTTATTTAAGAAAGGAAGAAGTTTGTTTACCTTTTGATCCTCTGTGTTTCGGGGGAACGAAGGAGGTGATTAGGAGGAGTGATCCCGTATAAACACGTCTTTCTGTTTAATTATTTACTTTACTTCAAAAATATGTTCCCGAATTCCGCTGAAATGTCCTGTTTGAAAGCGCACAGATGCAAAAAGTATGCAGTGTTGGCCGAAAAACTGTCAATGCTAACACCATTTAGTGAAATAATCCTCCGTGTCCCATCAATGGATGCATTAAAAAAGCAAAGATGCAGTTAAAATAAACACATTTCCTGGTGTTGGATAGAAATCCCGTGTGTTTAGCTTTGCTTTCCTGCTTTTTCTTCCTTTCCGAGTGTCTTTTTTAATTTAAATTTTATTCAGGGCGATTAAATCGTTTCACCCTATTGTCACTCTTGCTGGGCTGAGTCCATGGCACACATAACACACATTGGGCTCAACCGTGCTGGGACTGTGTGCCAGCCCATACCCCGAACTGATTGGGTGATTTAAAGATTCTCATCGATACGATTGGACAGCGTGGCTGTCAATCTTAAGAGGGGGACAGGACGCAGAGCGAACGTAGGTTGCCGAGGATGGGACGGAAAACAATCAGCTCGTTCTCTGTCAACCGGCGCAGAGGGAAAGAAAGGCGGTAGGAAGAAAAAAAAAATCAAACGTGGAATGAAGTTCGACTTGAATTGAGGCCAAACCCTGCGGTGGACGATTCGTTACAATGCAGCGCGTTTTGTTTTGTTCTGTTCGAAAGAATCCCGTGCATTCGATTCACTCGAGCATGAAAACGACTCCGCACTTCAACATCTCCACAAATAAAATGTTTGATCGGAGAAACTCACATCAACAGACTTTTCTGTTTCTTTCTCCTTTCCTTCCCCCAGTCTATCTACAAACGATACTGATTACTGGTTGGATCTTGAAATCCAACAAGCTAGAAGTGGGCTCACCTCTGAATCGGTTCATTGAATCGACTCGCACAAACAACTCCCTGTTTTTTATTTATTTATTTTGTGGTTCTGTTTCTTTTGATTATCATTCATTCTGAAAGAGAGGCTCAAGTTGCTTCAGATAACGACAAGTGGAGAACAAAAGTTATAATCTGTAAATGTACACATACAAGCTGACTCAAAAAGTACAGAAATTATCCAACAGGGTGTATTAGAACCACACAGGTGTACACACACACACACACTGGGTGAGGAATAAAAATGTGCGTGTGAGAAATAAAGCTCTTGGAGGCGTACAGTTACAGGGAAACAAAGCCATGTTTGGATTATTTTCCTGGAGCAGCAAACACTGAAGTGTTTTATTCCTCTGATATTAACACAAACATGATTTTTATCCATTCAGATATCAACTTACAGCTGATTTTTACCAAGACCGACTTCAGTCCACAGTAAACGCCCTTTCGATTTGAAAGATAAAGATGGTGTGTTTAATTTGTATTTACTTTAAGACTCGGATGTTTTCTCCTTTGAAAATCAGAAATGAAAAGGAACTCGAATAAGTTTTTTGCTGTGCTGCTTTAAGTGCCCTCGTTGTGCCAGAATGATGTTTCTTTTTACATTTTTTTGAGCTGATGAAGAAAATGGCTGATTACTTCATTAAAAAATAAATAAATTCTGGAGTAGTGTGCGTGTGTGTGTGTATGGGTCACTAGAATAAAACACAAAGCATCAATTGTATGCTTGAATTAGTATCATGACCATTAAATTCATAAAACACATAAGATTATAAAGTGAAAAAAGCTATTTTCAACATAATGTTTTATTAAAATTGGTTCGTCTTTAACTTTTAAAAACCACACCGTCTTTCACAGAGAGGATAAAAACTTAAAACATGTGCTTTTTCTCTCTTCTCAACCCCTGATTCCTGTGTGATTTTGCCTTCAGCTGTAGGGACGAGACGCTTTTCAGGCTGTCCTTCTTTCCCACGAGGATCTCCTCGGCCCCCGCCTTCCACTGCAGCAGCTGGCCATCCTCACCTCCCGTGAGCAAGGCCCCGCCCACCGCGTCCCAATGGAAACACCTCACTGTAGAAGAATGTCCACCACTCAGTGACTTTATGAGCTTCAGTTCACCGCTGCTGCAGTCCAGTAGGTGGAGTTGTCCGCTGTGGGATCCACCCACTATGAGCAGGCGATCTGCTTCTTCCAGCCATGTTCCAGCTACAAAGTAATCAAGAGAAGATTCCTGATGCAAAGAGATGACGTTCCGAGCATCGGATGAAGTGAAAAGTGTGAAGGTCTCGTCACTGTCCAGCTGAGACAAATCCCACAGATGGAGGCCTTCATCGTGAGTCACACACAGCAGCTGGTCCCGATTTTTACCTAAAAAGAACATTTATTTTGGTGAATTATTTGACTGACTGCTCAAAAGCAATCTGATAGCAGTCTGAGTGGGCATGGCTTAATACATATACTACTGAGTAGGTTTGATTAACATTTGATTAATGTGGAGAAAGCAAGGAGTACAGAAGTCATACATCGCTCGCAGGACTGTTCTGGGCTGCCTACCTGACCAACAGAGGGTGCTAGCGGAGGAGTCACAGTTGTATGTGGCGATGAGTGCATTGTCTTCTTGTCCCAAACTCAGATCGAACACATTCACCAAGCCGTCTGTAGAACCCGATGCCAGCCTGTCGGCCTGCTTTGGGTGGAAGCGCACAGCTGTGATGTCATCACTATGCGACTCTGAGTACACCCCCAGCAGCCCTTCCTGTCTGGTTCCACCTCCTGTCATCCTGGAGTCCCAGAAAACCAGAAAGCTATCATCGCCCAGCTTTTCTGAGCCGGCACACATCACTGTGCCATTGCAGCTCACGTCGAACGAACAGTACGAGTGATCCGGATCGCCTCTAAACACTCGAACTGCGCTGGAACCAGGCTGACGTACGTCCCAGCATCGCAGTGTCCCATCGGAAGAGCCACTGAAGAGCAGATCGGGCGAGGATGGAGAAAAGCGAACCCCGAACACGGCCCCCGTGTGGCCCTGATATTCACCCAGAGCCCGGAGCGTCTCTCTAGCGTGCAGCCGTACAGTATGGTTGGAGCAGGACACGGCAATGTGGTCGACTGGTGAAAGGGTTAAGTCCAGTATGTAGAAAGGCTCATCTGGCTGCAAGCGCCTGGAGATGGACAGTGCCTCGAAGGTGTCTTCAAGGGAATCCATGAGAGTGGAGTACAATCATTGGCACACTCTAATAAAAAAAAAGCTTAAAAGGTTAATTAAATCTGATGTCATCACACACTCAATGACATGTGAATTCTTCTCATCACCCTGTCCCTAACCATGACCTACAACGGAGCCGTATTACAAGAGTTAGATATTTCTTTTATACAAACATGTTACAAATATTTTTGCCCCGTTTGAATCCTGGAGAAGCCACACCCACTGATAACCTGTCAGCTAGCTTGTTAACAATGATATGTACACTGCTCTCTCTGAGTGAAACTGACTTCTCTTTTACCTGTCCATGTCCATTCTCGATTTAAAGTCAGAAAATATTCCTGGAAAAATGCGGTGCCACTGATGATGTCACGGACATACTGTGAGTGGCATTTAACAAAGCAGACACGGATGAGCCGCACACGATGCACACAGAGAGAACTCCCACAGTGCAATCACAGGAAACAGAAGTCAATCAGTTAAATCAGTGAAGCTAATGTATAAGAAAAAAAACTGGGAGAAAAAAGTAGAAGCCTACATACAATTAGTACTGAGTCTAAAGCTGTCAAAAAAACCCCAAGGAATATTTATAATGTTATCCTATTGTTCTAAACACACAAATGTAGACACTGCAGACAAAAAATCAAAGCAAAACAAACAAAATAAAACCACGTTGAACTTCTGAGATTGTTTATTAAAACGTCAATGGCTTTAATTGCCTGTGATTGTTTTAAACTCCGCCCACTTCACAATCACAAGTCATTTATTCCTGAAAATTTTGCTTTCTTTTGTTATATATATATATATATATATATATATATATATATATATATATATATATATATAGAGAGAGATAGAGATATATAGATAGA
>JAQMYF010000027.1:1909600-1919885 GCA_030014195.1 Neosilurus mollespiculum
ATATATAAATCAATCAATCATTCTCTCTCTCTCTCTCTCTCTGATTTATATATATATATATATATATATATATATATATATATATAAATCAATCAATCATTCTCTCTCTCTAAATATATATATATAAATCAATCAATCATTCTCTCTCTCTCCCTCTATATAAACATATATAAATCAATCATTCGTTCTCTCTCTCTCTCTCTCTCTCTCTCTCTCTATATATATATATATATATGTATGTGTGTGTGTGTGTGTGTGACATAAATCACAGAATGTCACTCAATAGTGTGCTTCTATTCTGACTAAAAATATAATTCACTGATTTTAGAAACAAACATTGAATCCACACATATTAGATAACTGGGGACACTATAATGATAACAATATGCTCATACAATTACACTAATAACCATTTTTTAAACTTCAATTATCATAGCATCATTTACCTGAGGTAAAAAAAAGGAAATGATGTGTCATTTACTAAAGAATCGGTTTTTTGAGTCGAATCCTTACACTGCTTCTTATAAAGTAAATGTGAGTCGGATCAGTAAGTCAAATCTGAAAAATCGACTCTGTGCTGGAAGAAAGAATAATGCTCACAAAGCCATGAAATTTCCTTCGCTTTTCAGTGAGAAGGGCTGTATGAACTCTGGGCATTAAAGGATGGCATTGGTTTGTAAGAATATAGCATGAAGTACAAGTTAAATGCTGTTACAAAAAAATACAAACATAAAAATTCTACTTACTTGCAGTTTCTGATGCAGATTCATCCATCACCATGACAACAAAAAGAGATTTAACTGAGATGTCACTAAATTAACAAATAAATATGGACATAACCAGATAAAACATTCTATATTTATACTGTTATACAAGCTGTTACTTTTCCCCCTCGTCTTAGAAAAAAAGTAGAACTACAGAAGATGTTTAAAAGACATTTCTGGAATTTCCTTAATTACAAACAGGAATCATTCATTATTTTCTGGTGTAGTGATCAGCACATCTGTCTCACAGCAAGAAGGTCCTGGGTTCGAGTCCCAGAATTACTGACGTGAAGTTTGCATGTTCTCCCCGTGCTTGCGTGGGTTTCTTCCAGGTACTCCGGTTTCCTCCCACAGTCCAAAGACAGGCACAGTAGGCTAATTGGCTGTTCCAAATTGACCCCAGTGTGAGTGTGAGTGAATTGTTGTATGTGTGTTGGCCCTGCAGTGGCCTGGCGAGCTGTCCAGGGTGCACTCTGCCCTCACCCAGAGTCGGCTGAGATGGGTGCCAGCCTCCCCGCGACCCTATATATATGAGCCTATATTAAAGCATGCAGGAATAATGAACCACAGAAGGCAGATGTTTTTATAATATATATATTTTTTTGCAATTGCAAAAACAGTCAAACACTTTTTTTTTTTTGCATTCGTGATGAAATATGCAAACATTCAGATAGAGCAAAACACAAACAGTTAATCAGATAAAACATGGAAACATTAAAACATTCAGGCCCACAGGAATCTCTCTGAACACTGCATTACCTCAGTATTACTGTTGAATGTGCACTAGGGGGCGCTCTCTATTCTTCAGGGGTTAATTCTATAAATTGAAGTGTTTGGAAGCTGATATCAGGGAGTGAGCTAAGCACATCACTCTTTTCTTTCATACACAAACACATCTGAGAGGACAAAGAAATACCACAAACACTGTATCCACGCGCACACACACACACACACACACACACACACACACACACACACACACACACACACAGATTCACGACTCATCGATTCGAGTCAGATTTCAGGTGTGTACAACACAGATCTGTGTGTCAATATCAGGATCCTGTTGTTACAGTAGATAAAAGTAAAAGGACGTCTCCTCCCTGTTGTACTTATAGTTCAAGAATTTACACTCTACACTGATTTGAACCTGCATAGTAGGAAATGTGCTCACGGCTCCACCTGTGCATCTGAGGATTGAAATCACCTGACAGGAAACGAGGATTTATTATTGCTTTCATTGTGGATGGAGCAAAAAAATATCATCCAGGGTTCATTTCCTTTATAAAAATAAAAACCAATTATATACACAAAAGAAACTGTTCAGAAATCCTGTACAGTAAAGGCACAGTGGGAGCTACGCGAACCTGATTGAGCCCCTAAACCTCACTTCCTGTCTCACAGCAACCCGGGCGACGTGAAATCAACCTCGCATGAAGAATGGGTGAGATCTAAGGTCCTGGATGAAGTTACGTCTTCAATCGCAGTGGGATTTGTTTAAACCCCAAATCTCTCGATTGGGATCATCATCAACCAGCGACGGCGGGCTTCACTTCTTCCACGCCGCATGATGCATTCTTTTAAATCTCGAAGAGTAGATGTGTTAACACATTCAAATGAAAGTGCTATCCGCCCTCTTCCTCATACATGAACTCCCAGACTCTCACGACTGGTGCAGGAATTATCGCCACCCATCTAATCTAGAGGGTAGCTCATAACAGGCTTTGTCGTATATCGCTGTGGGTTTCAACTTACAATCTCACAGCTTTTCAGGAGGCCCGTGTGAATGGGCGGGGCTGGATATGGGTGGAGCAGATGTCACTTACTTACGAGTCATGCACTTCTATCATTTTTATGGGATTAGACAAACAAAGCTTATATTTTGGGGGTGGTGCATCCTGTTGTCATGCTTACATGATAAGTGTGTGACATCTTGCTCCGCCCACACCTCACTCTGCCCACCCGGGAGGGTCGAGGGCTCTTCTGTCCAGTTTCGCAGCACACCTACACGTCTGCGTCGCTATCAATTAGGATTCCGCAGTCGAATCGGCTTCACTCTGATCTACAAGCGATTTCAGTAGCATAGAATAAAATATAGTACATAAAACTACACGAGTATCAAAGCAACACCGCCGTCATCATTATCAAGGGATCAAGGGAAGCATGATGAGTTCAGGGGAACGGGGATAAAAAAACAGATCGGTAGGATGGACAGATGGGGGTATGATGGATATTTGGTGATGCTGCTGTGTTTTTTTTTTATTGTTAAAGAAAACAATGAGCCGCGTATTTGAAGAGCAAAGCGCTGTGTGTGTGTGTGTGTGTGTGTGTGTGAGAAACTCAAGACGATTAGTGAAGCTGTAGGATAAAACTAATCCCCAACACGTTCACCTGTGAACGAGGCGAGATAAAAATAAAGCATTAAATAGCTCCCATAACTAAAATAATAATATTAATATCTTTATACCGGGACGTCACAAAGATGTGCTGAACACGGGAATGCAAAGGGGGCGGCGGCCATCTTGGTATCACTTTGGTATTATTTCATCTCTTAGACTCTGCTATATCCGAAATGTAAAAACCGAAGTAACAATAACAATATAATCCTTTCACACTCAATTTGTTCTGGAACATCTCGCTGTCGCGTGTCCTGATTACATCAACAACTGCTCAAGCTTCTGGTTGCTAAGCGATATGGGCACAATACAAAGTGTCACATGACACTTCACACTGATTTTTCTCCCCTAATTTAGTCGTGGCCAATTCCCACTCATCAAGTTTTGCCTCCATATCACGTGACCACCACCAACCAGGCAGTAAGAAAAAAACATGCCCTCTGAGTGAAGTGTCACGCTGCCACCCACATCTTTATCAACTGCTGCGCACGCATAATCTGAGGCGGCCTATCACACTCAGAGGAAAAGCGCTATCTGACCCCTTGCACACATGAGCTCATACATCCATGATTGGCTGGCGAACGCTGTGAGTGACAGGGAGATGATCATATGCCATCCCACCCTCCCATCAGAGTTTGGCTAATTAGCTCCCATGGCTACGGATGGGTGCGGCATCGACCTGGATTCGAACCTGCGATGCTCCACTCGGCAGCCCACAACACTTTCCACACACCGCCTTTCTTTATAGTGGACACACACACACACACACACACACACACACACACACACACACACACACACACACTAACAAACACCAACAACTAGCAGCTATTCACGGTCTAGGCAACTTTGTTGCAGAGTCGTGATTGATTTTGTCAAAATCTTGGGAAGTTTGTAAATTAAGTATGACGCACTAACGCTACTGACGTTCACATTCAACACTATTTAGTGCTGAACCATTAAAAAAAAAAACATTTTATGAAACTAAAATGTAAATTTTACACAAAACGCCACACTCGTGTACAGCTTGTACATCAAAGTAACCATTTTGGTTCTCAAAAAAAGAACAGGCCACGCCCACAGACAACAACATGCCTCGTGAATGCAGAACACACACACGCACACACAAACACACACACACACACACAAAACCCTAACGGTGACCACAACAACAACATAGTGCCCAAGCAAACATCAAAGCAGTGCATTCTGGGAAACAGTGCATTTCTTTTAAAACAGTACCACAGACACATCAGTCTGAAATGGCAAACTTCTCTGCGCTTTAACGTTCCACGATAACAAGAACACGAGAAAGGCGGGTCATGAGAAAACGAACGCACGCAGCGTGGTTGGAACTGATTGTCTAAACGCGACAGCAGCACGTTAGCCGTGCCGGTTACTGCTGGTCGTAAAAGTCTTCCTGAATTGCGTAACGAACATTTTTGGGGTGTCAAACACACAGCGCTGAAACTACAGTGGTGTGGGTCTTCCGGGAGTGTTGTGATAAACGACATGACATCACAGCATGAGCATGTTAGTGAATCAAGTGCACAGTGACACGAAGCCTCGCCCGGCTGCTCTCGGGACGTGCTCGCTTTTTTCCGGAAGATTCTTTTTTTCCCCCCAGGTCATTTGAATAAGCAGCAGGAATGTTTAGCGTGCTTGCGCAGAAGCCAACTGTGTGTTAACTGTGTCAGAGGGAGGTTTCGTCTCTGGGAGATCTTCTCTGCATGTCAGCTAATAGTCTTCTCAGTTCAGTCAGTTGGAGAAACATTTCAGTCGAACAAAAAGTGGGCAAAAAAAAAAATTCCAAGATCGATTCCGTATCATGGAATCTTCTCCTGGAAAAGTCGTCAAGTGTCCATGTTGCTGCTCCAAGACTCTGAGAAGGTGCCGTCACTCACACGGGTTCCCCGCGGTCATGAAGATAATATGTGCCTATTTATATCGTTAGTTAGGAGTCCAAGTGCCATCAATTCTGCATTTCTTTTCTTTTCTCATCAGAAATGTAAGCCACAGTGATAAAAACCCTGAAGATAAAACCTGGTTTAAAAAAGAACCGAATCCTCTCTACACACTGCAGGGAATCTGGATCGGAACCCATTTCTTTGGGCAGTGCAGATTTGTGTGATCTTTTGCTTTTTTTTTTTGGGTGGGGTGGGGGGTAGGTGTTTGTGTGTGTTCTTAATGAAGTACAGAGTGAAAACTTTCTCAGCTGCACCCGTCCCTTGATTCGTTCAGGACAAGCCAATGCAGCTGAACACGTAGGGTATGATGAAGAAGGCGCTGAACCCGACGGTCCAGTAAACTATGTAGCGGTACGGAAGCTCGACCTGCATGTGCTGCCTGGCTTTACGGACGTCCTGGCTTGGGACCCCGACCACACGACACACCAATGGGATGGTGAGCGCCTTCATGACCGTCCTCGTGACTATGAGCATCATGATGCCCAGGACAAACCGGAGCAAGCTCCACCCGAAGAGGCCGAAGCTCAGACTTGGCGCCTGCAGAGGCAGCATGGAGGCGGGAGGATCGCGGATCAGAGCCAGCTGGTAGTTGAGGTGGGACGAAACAGCGATGCCCGCGCCCGTGCCCAGGATCTGAGCCGTGTCACCTCGAGAGGTGCTCCACGTGTCCAGGGTGAAAGAAAAAAGGCCTAAGATCGCGTGGAGTGAGACGACGAAGATGGGCGCGTACCTGGAAGACAGGTTGAAGGTGTCGATGGCTTCCAGGGCTGGACTGAAAATGGCCAGGATAAGCAGGCTGTAAAGGAAGCCAGCAATCACATCCTGGGGAAAAAAACAAAATATCAGCGCTGTATTATTAACAAGAGGGGAAAGATATAATATACATGATATAACCAGTCAGAAGCACACAAGATGTCTTTGTTTCTACACTGCTGCATGAACTGGAACACCGACTCCATGCCAGACCTCCCTGACATCCCCACATCAACACCTGACCCCCACACTAACCCCCTTGCTCCTTAATGTACACAGATCCCCACAGCCATGCCCCAAAATCCAAACAGTGGAAAGACTTCACAGAAGAGTGGGTGGACTCAATATGGGGCGGGGGCTTTTAACATGAATTTCAGGCGTCCCCACACCTTAGAGCTTTAAGTTTATCAGGATGTAGATAGTATCTTGTTGTATTGTTGCCCGGTCTCAGTAAAGATCAGCGTTATAAATGCTGAGCTTGAATTTTAAAGCTGAAATTGATGATGAAAGATCACTGTTTGTGAACTCATGGATTTTCACGTTCAACCTTTGAGCTAAATTTCACCTCGAACCTGGCTAGTGAAATGTGTAAGACTGATAAAATATTTTTATAAAAGCAGAATGTTGAGTTGATTATTGTACAAAGGGGTTATTTTCAGGATATAATTTCAATAAAAAAAACTTTTTAGGCATTCAAATAAAACATATAAAATCATGAAAAGCCTTAAATCTTTCAAGCAGCTTGATTATTTGTTTGTGTGTGTGTGTGTGTGTGTGTGTGTGTGTGTGTGTACACACACATCTACACTCGCTCAGCTCTCGAAATGATCATTCATTAACTAGACGACCCCCGAACTCCACATCTACTTCACAGCTACAACTACATGAACCTTTCATATAACCACAGCGTGTGTGTGTGTGTGTGTGTGTGTGTGTGTGTGTGTGTAATGAGTACTTTGACTCCCAGGCACCTTTGAGCCTGAATCTCATCAGGTTTATTAGGTCAGAATGTCACCTGGGTCACAGTGACATGAATAAAAAGTAAACAACACGTCAATACATTTCCAGTAAAACCCGAGAGGATTCTGACTCATAAACCAAATCATTCTGTACTTAGTGGATTCGTGATGATCTTGAGGGAACCTGGTGGAATCGTGATGATCTTGAGGGAACCTGGTGGAATCGTGATGATCTTGAGGGAACCTGGTGAATCGTGATGATCTTGAGGGAACCTGGTGAATTGTGATGATCTTGAGGGAACCTGGTGGAATCGTGATGATCTTGAGGGAACCTGGTGGAATCGTGATGATCTTGAGGCAACCTGGTGGATTCGTGATGATCTCGGCAAAATTTTTGACTGTCATAACTTTTTCCATGATTAATACGATGTATTACGATTTGACGCCAATCGTGACAGAACGTGGGAAGCGCAGGAGAGCGTAACAGACCTTAACAGAGTGTAACAGTCCTTGATGCGCCTTCGTAGGGGACCTCGATGAACTTAGGAACACGATTCCTTCAAGTTTCATTTCTTGGATGCCCCCAGACTCCATTTTATACCCCAATCGTGCTCCAAGTGTGCTCAGAAATCACAGAGCTTCATGATTTTTTTGAATCGCGGAAATCATGGACATCGTGCCCTGGTGTAAACACAGGGCTAACAAATTAATGTGGGAAGTGATGGCTCAGTGGTTAAACCTCCGATGGTTGGGGGGTTCAAGCCCATGTACCACCACTCACACTGTTGGGCCCTTGAGAACGGCCCTTAACCCTTAACTGCCCAGTTGTGTAAAGGAGATAAAAAGAGTAAGCTGCTCTGGATAAGAGCGTCTACCAAATGTCGTAAACGAAAATGAACAAACGTAAAGAAATACACAGAGAGGGTTTAAAGTTTGTGAACCCGTGCAAATGTTTCCACCATGATCTAAACCCTGGTCAGATTTTCACGCCAGTGTGTGTGTGTGTGTGTGTGTGTGTGTGTGTGTGCAGAGTGTATTTCTATAAAGTGCCTTTGTCACAGTGTCAGTTGATTAAAGTGCAAAAGGAATTTTATTTATTTATTTATTTTTACTTACCAGGATAGAGTGCATGCCCATGTAGACACGGCTCACACACACCAGCACACACCAGCTCGAAGCCAGAGCGAGTCCCAGAAGAAACGGATACTGAGGATAAAACAAACACACCAACTTTAAAAAACACTTAGATTATTTTTTACTTGTTTTTTTTTTTAAATCACAGCCAAAATCAGACATAAACTTCTGCACGTGACAAAACATCACTCAGAAGGTAGTTTATATAAGTGTTCATTCTTGGATACGTTATCGTTTGTGTGATATGGTGGGGAGACGTTACGTAACACTTCTACACGGCGACTGCAGCGTTGACACTTTCGACCACTCACAAGTCCACAGAAACGGGTTTATGCTGTTTTGTTGGTTGAATGGTTCCTCCGTCACATGACATTTTCAGGAGTGGAATGATCAGATAGGACGGTGAGAGAATGAGTGTGTGTAGCTCTGGGAATATCGGTGAGAACAGGAGCAGGTCCTGAGTGTTAGCATTCGCTCCCTGATCTCACAAAGATCTGCCCACTCGCACACGGTCCACGAGAACGTCCGCGTCAGTGTCCTGGGTGTTTACACCTTCAGGTCATGAGGACTTTTCTAGGGGAACATAAACTGAGCTAATGCCCTGCGTCTGAAATGTCATGTGACCCTCAGCACGAGAAACACGCCAGCTAGAAATGTGAGCGAATGACACACACACACTTTCAACACTAATCTATCAGCAGACAAAGATAATCAGCGACCTTTGGAAAAAAGAAACATGTGATCAGCGTTTCTCATGAATCAACCCCCCACCCTTTAGTGTGTGAAAAGGGAAGTACAAAATAATTGCAGAGTTTGAAAGTTGTGTACGAGTCCTGACCGCACCCCAGGCCCCTCGACCACATGACACGCGAGCTGGTGCGCCGAGGAAAAGAGGAACTCTAAGGGCGAACGCTCGCAGCTCCTTCATTCCTCTTGTCTCTCATCAGGGAAAAACATCTGCCACAGATTATACAGCAGCATGTGTGTGTGTGTGTGTGTATGTACTGTGGACTTCATCCAGGAAAAAGAAGGCTTCTGCAGCTGTCTGCACCCGTGCGTGCGTGTGTGAGATGTACCCATAATTCTAAAGCCTCTCATTTCAGCGTTTAATTTTAAGCTTGTTACCTGACGAGACATGAATTCTGATTCATGTGTTTTCATAAAGAATGTCTTAGAACGTTCACATTACCCACAATGCAACATGGCTGAAAAGATTATCCTGTGCTTGTTTCATCTTGTCCGTGGCTCCATCACATTACCGTGAAGCTGTGAGAGTGGTGGAGGGTTTGTGTGCGAGGGAATATTATGTCCTGCTGTGTGTGTGTGTGTGTGTGTGTGTGTGTGTGAGAGATGTGGCAGAACTGCTGAATAAGTCTGAAAAGTACCATCTCTGTCTCACACACACACACACACACACACAATCTCTCTCTCCCTCTCACACACACACACAGTACTCTCTCTCTCTCTCTCTCTCTCTCACACACACACACACACACACACTCTCTCTCTCTCTCTATTTTCCTGCACCATACTTTAAATAATTTACAACTTCAACAAAACTGAATCATGGGAAGTGAAACTGAGAGGGAGAAATGAGAGAGAGAAGTGAAGGAGAATGTGAAATGATGGTAGAACAGGAAGAGTAAGGGAAGGGAGAGGGGGACAAATGAGTGAAGATGAGAGAAAGAAAGAGAGAGAGAGAGAGAGAGAGAGAAGCTAGAGAAGAGAAATGGAGCAAGAAAAACTCAACAGGAAGGAGAGAAGATAGTAGTAAGATAAAAAAAAAGTTTCCAAAAAAGAAGCATAGAAAGAAGTGAGAGAGAGAGAGAATAAGAGAGAAATAGAATGAGAGAGAGAGAGAGAGAGAGAGAGAGAGAGAGAGAGATTGAAAATAAAGGCCAAAGTGAAAAAGATGGCTGGATGGAGAAGATGAAAAGTGAGAAAGAGAAAGAGAGTGCAAGAGGGAGCAAGTGAGACAGAGGGAGAGAGTGACAGAGAGAGAAAAAGAGAGAGAGAGAGAGAGGGGGGGGGGAGAGTGAGAGAGTGCGATTGAGACAGAGAGAGAGAGTAAGTGATTGAGACAGAGAGACAGAGAGAGAGAGAGAAAGTGATTGAGACAGAGGGGGAGGGGGAAAGAGAGAGAGAGAGAGAGAGAGAGGGAGTGATTGAGACAGAGAGAGAGAGGGAGTGACTGAGACAGAGACAGAGAGAGAGAGAGGGAGGGGAGGGAGTGATTAAGACTGAGACAGAGAGAGTGAGTGATTGAGACAGAGACAGTGTAACTGTGCGTGTGTGCGTGTATGAGAGAGAGA
>JAQMYF010000027.1:1942123-1959037 GCA_030014195.1 Neosilurus mollespiculum
TGCAGAGGCACGCTATTCCATCCGGTTTGCGTTTAGTTGGACCATCATTTATTTTTCAACAGGACAATGACCCCAAACACACCTCCAAGCTGTGTAAGGGCTATTTGACCAAGAAGGAGAGTGATGGGGTGCTGAAGCACCTAGAATATAAGACATATTTTCAGTTGTTTCACACTTTTTTGTCAAGTATATAATTCCACATAATTCATAATTCATAGTTTTGATGCCTTCAGTGTGAATCTACAATTTTCATAGTCATGAAAAGAAAGGAAACTCATTGAATCGGAAGGTGTGTCCAAACTTTTGGTCTGTACTGTATATATATATATATATATATATATATAAAACAAGCCAAGTCCAATAAATGCAAGGAAACTAGCTGCAGTGGTTGTCATGGTTACACCCTTCTTATACTTGAATGTTTTCTTCCCGTCCTTCTAATTTAACAACCCCCCAAACACACACAAATATGTTCAGTTGCCATAGCAACTCTGCCTCATACCAAGCTGTTATTGACTGATTTGGTGAAAACTGAGATCTTCATTTAACCTGAAGTGGCTTCTGAGAGCATGCAGCACACACACACACAGCATTAATAAGGGATCATGCATGTGTATGTGTGTGTGTGTGTGTGTGTGTGTGTCCACTTCTATATCAGTTCAGTATGAGTTGATTAATAGTTGTACAAGATAACATTGGTGCATTTTTTTAATATCTGTGTTCCTGTGTATGAAATATTTTCATGACTCTTTATGTGTATTTATAAATATGGTTGTGAAAATAAAACAAGAATCATCTGGAAAACAGGATTCAGGGGGAAAAATTAAATGAGAAAAAAAATGTTATGCATTTACCAACAAAATGAACATTTCAATTTAAAAAAATGACGAAAATAAACACAGTGATGTGTGTTGACTTTTTAAGGATGGCCGCTCTCTCTACATATCATTTTACTCATTAGAAGTCAACACCGAAAAGCAAACACACACACACACACACACCAGTCTCTGAATATTATCCCTATTATATATTATTATAAGGCTGCATTGCTGTCAGCGTGTTTCTGCCCTGTGATGGCCTGGTGAGCTGTCCAGGGTGTACTCTGCTCTTGCCCAGAGTCGGCTGAGATGGGCACCAGCCTCCCCGCGACCCTAATTAGGATTAAGCGGTTCACAAAATAAAGAATGAAAACAAATATATTATTAAATAATAAAAATGCTTTTACAATGTACTTATTATGATTATTTATTTTATTTATTGTATAAATTATCAGATTTTCTTAAATTATAATATTATTAGCAGGTTTTTTAGTCAGTGTTAAAAAATTAGGATATTAATTAAAAATCAAAATCCAACAAATAAGTAAATCATTTAAAAAAGATTTTAAGCTCGACATATCATACAACTCGTTTTCATTAATGTTCAGACTTACTGTTTTCTTTAAGATTTTTTTTAGTGAAAAACGAACTTTTTTATTAAGATGTTTTTTTGCACTGGATTGCCGTAGAGTGTAGTGATTAGCACGTCTGCCTCAGAGCAAGAAGGTCCTGAGTGTTTCTGTATGAAGTTTGCATGTTTTCCTCATGTTTGTGTGGGTTTCCTCCGGGTACTGCAGTTTCCTCCCATGCCCCAAAGACATGCACATTAGGCTAATTGGCTGTTCTAAGCTGCCCCTAGATGTAAGTGTGGGTGTGAATGGCTGTGTGTGTGTTTGCCCTGTGATGGGCTGGTGAGCTGTTCAGGGTGCACCCTGCCTTGGCCCCGTAATGGCTGAGATAGGCGCCAGCCTCTCGGCAACCCTAGTGCTTTTAAGTGGTTCGACAGGTAAGTGAATGAGTGAGAGTAGATTATGGTACAACTGAAGCATTTAATGTTTTTGATTATAAATCTAGATTTCTTATTAAACTTTAGGACTTGCCTGTAGATCACATTCCAACCGTAAACCATTTCCAACCCATTAAACAGACTGAAATCTCACCAGTACTGGGAGGACGTGTTGACACGATGCTTCTCCTGCTATCTACATCCTCCATGTCCTCATTAATGGGAGTCAGACGATCTGGTAATGGATCTATCAGACCCCTGGAGGCCAGTTGGGTATTCAGGACCTGGAGCTTCTCTTCAGAACTCACGGATAAGACGTCCACCTCACGTTCGTTCACTTCTGTGACCTCAGATTTGGGGTCAGATGTTGGTTTGGGACTGAGGCTCAGGAAGGAGTCTTTTATAGTGTCCGAGAGCTGAGAGAGCCAAATGGAGAAGCTTGATGGAGAGGAATCAGCCATTGCACTAGATGTTGGGAGAATCCCAGAGAAACCTTCATCCAAATATCTTCAGAAAGATCTACTCCTTACCTTCTACCTTTCCCAAAGGTGTCCATTCAAACCAATTTTTATTAGCATCACAGCCACACCTGTTGTATCCCTGCGTTCAGTCCCTAGATCCTGGAGATACCTCAGTCCAAAGATCTACAGCATCCTTAAGACCAACACACTAGCATGAATAGTGATGTCATCCCAAGATCCTGGAGAAACCTCAGCCCCTAAATCCTCTGAATGATCTTCAGGATTCTCTGTCGAGAGGTTTGGAATTAAAACTATTTCCAGCAACACCAAAACATCACCATGAAGGTTCTTGGATAGTCAATGGCAAGGTCAGTGGTTCTGCTGTACAATATCTTCATAATCCCAAGATCCTGGAGAAACTGTACTCCAAAGGCCTTCAGAATTTTCTACTGCAGACATGAACGTAAGCCATCGTCCTAATGGATGATTCCTGTTTCCAGTAACATGTTTAACCTCCATCAAACCGAACCACAGGTTTCATGAGGATGTGGTCCACAAGATGCACCAAACTGTATCCTTGTATTCCAAACGAGACTAACAGGTGCAATCAAGGATCTCAGGAAAGAAATACACACACTGACTAAGGGCTGGTGTTTGCAAAGGGAGGCGATGAAACTAGAAACACCACAGCACTTTACACAGAGTTTAATTAGTGTGTGTGTGTGTGTGTGTGTGTGTGTGTCTGTGTGTGTGTGTGTGGTATGCTACATAATCATTGACAGAGTTTCAGGTTTCCTGAATATGTTTAAATGTATGATAATGTTTAAGCTGGACCTGCCCTACTTTGTATGTTTAAGAGTTCAGAGTTATATAATGATGGATTCATGCACTGAGGAACTGAAATGAAATTTTTTGCATTCGAGGACGTGGGCATGATAAATGATGGCAAAGGGCATTTTATCCTGCATGGTAAACGTACGACTATCCAGTTAATAGTACTGATATTAGACCAGGCACTCACACACTCAATCATTTTGCTGAACCGCTTAATACTATTCGGGGTATCTCAACCAATACTGGGTGAAGGCGGGGTACACCCATAGCGGCTGGTCAGATCATCAAAAGGCCAACACACATACAACCATCTACACTCACATCCACCCCTAGGGGCAATTTGGAACAGCCTATTCTCCTAATGTGAATTTCCTTGCACTGTAGGAAGAAACCAGAGTACCCCGAGGAAACCCATACAAGCATGGGGAAGTGAACGTACTCACCACAACACTACCGTGCCTCCGCTTGACCAACCAATAAACAACAAATGAATATATCAAAGATACAAAATATTCATTCATTTATTCACTGAACCGCTGGAGCCTATCTCGGCCAATTCTGGGTGTTGGTCGGGGCACACCCTGAACAGCTCGCCAGACCACACACAACCATTCACACTCACACTCATACCTGGGGAAAATCTGAAACAGCCAATTTGCCTAATGTGCATGTCTTTGGACTGAGTACCCAGATGAAGCCTACACGAGCATGTGGAGAACATGCATACTCCACACAGAAACGCCGTCACTGAGCCCGAAGTCCGAAGAGGAAGTCCGTCCGTCCCAGTTAAAAAGCTTTGAATAGATTGAAAGTTTCGTTTCCACCGAGTTTTACATACGCAATGAGAGTTTTGTGTCTTCGTACTCACCCAGGCCCTGGTGGATCCCAGAACGCTCTTTCCGTTTGCGATGACCACGGAGCTCGAAGCACGGCAGCCCCCCAACACGGGCGAAACACAGCTTCTTGTTGATGAAGAGGAAGAGGATGGTCAGCAACACGACGAAGACACCCACTGCGGATAAGAAGCCGATGGCCTCGTTGGTTACTGCCGGGGAAGGGGACAGGACAACGTGTCAGAATACAAACACAAAGGAAAGCCAGAGACCCACCAACGTAAAGATATCTGTGTCTGGGACATTTATGGGATCTCAGCCTGAGTGAACATTAGGATGGAGAAAACATGACTGTTGTGGTCTTGAAGCAAAAGAAGTCTATTATGGTTTATATTAAGTTTATGGACTGCTTGTGGACACACAGGGACGTGTACAGTGGACGTGCCAAAGAATGGAAGCCTTGTCATTGTTTAACTAGGAAATGAGATCAAAAATAAACAGGATTTTATACATTAAAACAAGCAAACATGGACAAAACACCGACCCTGATGTAGCATAAAAATCATGAATACGAATCACTCGCTGTGTGTGTATATACATGTATTTGCTACATACCATAAATGAGGACTTTTGGTCCTCTCTTCTTCAAAGTGCTGTTTCAAGGTTAATACTCGGTTTTAGGGTTCAGGGTAGAATTAGGTTTGGATTAGGGTCTGGGTTAGGATCTGAGTTGTGATGGTTAAGGTAAGAGGTAGGGAATACCTTATATCAGTCAATGTTCGCTCAAAGATAGATGTACGGGATTGTGTGTGTGTGTGTACATGTGTGTGAATATTGAATGAGCTGCAGGTTAATCCATTCTTATTCAAACACCTACAGAAGTGAATTTAAATCCCCATCCTCACTTAGCACTTGATAGACAGCTCCTTACAAGGTCACACTTTGAGTGTGTGTGTGTGTGTGTGTGTTTAAGCTCTGATCTCAGAGAGGCTTATCTTCTTGCACAGACACTGGTATATGTGCTTGTGGGTTGTTTTTACTTCTCACAAATCACTAAGCTCTGATCAATGTTGGATGTGTGTGTGTGTGTGTGTGTGTGTGTGTGATCTCAGCTGTGCACTGATTTACAGCACGTGTAGGTGTGCGTTAGTATGAGTAGGAGGAGATAATGAGGTCGAGCCAAAGACTAACATCCCACACACACAAACACACCTCTTTTGTCAACCCAGGCTTCAGTTTTTCATCAAAAAAGAGCAAATCACACTTCTCCTGATAGCGAGGTATACAAGGCGTACGCTGCTAAATTCTGTCTGCTTTGAGGAAAATAATTATTTAAACATGTCACTTTCTTTTTTTGAGACGTGTTAATGTACGCAGGAGACGTTCTTCTTATTCACAGAGGGTCACGCTTGTCACGGCGGTGAGAAACTTCACGGAATGAGAAAGTCATGAGACACGTTCCTGTGACTGAAAAGACAAAGTTATGACTTTAAAAAAGTATGAGAACCAGTGTACTGATGAGAGCCAGTGTATTATTATAAAACTGAGATTTGCACCACTGTCAGAGCTGCTGTAAGAGAAAATTAATCAACACATTCTGACCAATCAGAATCCAGAATTCAGCGGCCCTGTGGGATTAAAAGGCAAAGCACATACAGTGTAAAGATGTGTGTATGGCATGGAGTTTAATGCTGTTAAGAGTGTAATATGGGTGTATGTCATGTGTGTGTGTGTGTGTGTGTGTGTGTGGTTGAAATTCTTTTTGCTGTCATCTTGCCATACATTGCCAGCACAACAGTTAGATAATAAGCCTCTAATTACACACAATGCACATGCTCACACACACACTATATATACATATATATACATACACATACATATATAAACACCCACACACACCTCCTCAAACCACACAAAGTAGCCCGTTTCCTTGGAAACAACCACAATATTTTTTGTAAGAGCTGATATAATCATATTAAACACACACACACACACACACGTATAGTATTTATAAAAGGTCTCGTGTTGCCATGGCAGTATAGTGTTCCTAAGTGACTAGATCTGGGTCCTTATAATCATTACTGCTTCCTGTTGGCCACTAGAGGGGGAGCCAAGAAGACCATGGCATTAACCAAGGTAGCGACTAGATGTTGGTCTGAATGTTCTGTACCACTTCCAAAACAACATCCTTAAAACATAAGGAAAAACATCAGTGACAGAATGATCATTGAAATAATATAAAGTAACGTCTCCTGATGTACAGTTCAGTGGTAGAAAATTTTAAATTACTCCAAACTTCTGTGGACTGTGAAGAAACACTTCAATGTTTTACTGGTGGTAAACGCCACAAAAACTCATCTAGTGGTTACAATAATCCTTGCAATGTTGCAGGGCCCATGCTGATGTGGAGTCAATTGTTTAGTACTTCTACTTCTAATTCATTCATTCATTCATTGTTTTACTCCTACTAGAGTCGCAGAGAGGCTGGAGCCCATCTCAACCATTTCTGGACGTGGCGGGATACACCCTGAACAGCTCACCAGTCCAACGCTGGGCTAATTAACACACTCAACAATTAACACTCACACTCACACCTAGGGGCAACTTGGAACAGGCAATAGCCTAATATGCATGTCTTTGGACAGTATGAGGAAACTGGAGTACCCAGAGGAAACCCACAAAAGCACGGGGAAAACATGCAGAAACGCCATCGATGAGCCCAGGTCTCGAACCCAGGGCCTTGTTGATGCGAGGCGGATGTGCTGACTACACCAGCATACGCCACCTTGACACCTATTCGGTACTTCTTGGTATCATAAGACTTTTACAAAACAAACAAAGTAAAAGAGTGACAATGCGTTCATCACAGGAGGAAGGTCCACGTGCCCTGGCCCCACCCTTCACCAGGAGTCTGCGAAGTGGTTCTTACATTAGAATATCACCTGATGGATGGAGATTTGATCTGTGTATATGTTTTAGAATAGACACAGGAAGCTGTTAGTACTGACCTCAGGTTTCTGTGGGAATTATTGGGGTAAATCTATCAAAAATTTATTTTTAATGATTCATCTTTTTGTTTTTTTAACGAAACGGTATACAGAGTGAGTATAAATTAGGGAAGCAGCTCCATCTACTGTTCCGCTCAGCAGTCTACACACGTGATCCAGTCATAATACTATCACACTCGCTGAATACAGGGTTACAGGAACATTGTTTATCCATGTTCTCCTGGAGCAGGTCAGTAAAGTCGCGGTCGGTGCGTCTCAGAGATTTCACGTCAGTTGTATGGTTCATTCTTTGGTCAAAAATGACTTTATTTTAGAGAGATGGAATCAGTTCGATACCCAGGATCAGCACAGGTTAATAATGGAAACAAGGTATATTAAAAAATCTTTCTCTCTCTATCTATCTCTTTCTCTTTTTATTTCTCATCTATCTATCTATCAATCTATCAATCTATCTATCTATCTATCTATCTATCTATCTATGAATGATACGATACCAGTCACCATATTGAAAACATTAGTCTAACTGACCTTTATGAGGGGTGTCAGTCTCTCTCTCTCTCTCTCTCTCTCTCTCTCTAAGTGTTTTGTGTGTCTTTCAACTGATCTTTTTTAGTCTGTCAATAAAGATGAACTGTCTATCTATCTATCTGATGGCTGATCGTATATCAGAATAAATAAATAAATGTATTATTGGCCCTGCGATGGCCTGGTGAGCTGTCCGGGGGGGTACTCTGCCCTCGCCCAGAGTCGGCTGAGATGGGCGCCAGCCTCCCCGTGACCCTAATTAGGATTAAGCGGTTCAGAAAATGACATGACATGACCTGTATTATTGGATAAAATAATGAACTTGATCCGATTGTGTAAAAAAACAGAAGGAGTGAAACTGAAAAAAGTTTTGGCATTGAGAAAGAGGTTTCAGTGTATTTTTCTTGAGGTAGATTTTATGCTTCCTTTTCTTATTATTTTTTTATAATTCAAGTGAATTTTGATTGAAATTCTGTTTTATGTATTTAGTTTTTTTTGGATATGCTCTTTTCCTCACTTTATTTATTCACTCATTCATTTACTGCACCGATTTATCTTACCGGAGTCACAGGGAGGCTCTGGTCTATTTCAGCCGACTCTGGGCAAAGACAGGGTACACCCTGAGCAGCTAAAACAAACAAGAATTACGTTATGTGTGTGTTGAAATAAATAAGTGATATGAATATGAAATCCTTATTGAAAAATTGCTTCAGCTAACTAAGAACTAAATGGATTATCCTGAAGCCCACCTTTATTGTGTCACTTCATCTAAGAACGACTGATAAACAGATGAGTTTGGCGTCGAGAGTCACTAGTAATGAAAACGTGTTTGTTTCTTCAGTAAATATATTTTTCTATTAAAATTTTATAATTGTAATTGAGCTAATAACACACTCCGAACAATACGATCACTATTTTATTTTTAAAAAGTTAAATGACGTAGAAGAATGTTAGCTTACGTGTTGCACTTGAACTGGAATTAATGGCACCCGACTGACTGCGCCAGCATTTTCCTTTCCTTCTGTCCATGATGTGAGAGCAATAAATAAATAATCCTAATCACTAGTCTGAGATGACTTTTCCTCCAGCTTTAAAAACATCTCTGTGCATTCGCTTCTCCTCCATCAGCTATTCATACTATTCCTCAAGAATCAGCCTGCGTTCTATCTTTATATTCCAACCCAACTGGAAACTAACTCATTAATTCATCTGGGCTCCTTCAGTAACTCTCTCTCTCTCTCTCTCTCTCTTACCGACCTCACATCCTGTTTGAACCTGATTAGAAGCTGCCCCTCCCTCATTCGTCATCCTCAGCTCCCAAACCCAAACACGACAGTCAAGATGAAGGTGGCTCTGTCCGAATACCCCGTCCCATTCACTCCCTCCTCAGCATCTACAACACACCAGTTCACGAGACTGGACTCTACCTGATGCGAGTCACATGACATGCCATCTTTGATTGACAGATTCTCCCTCTATCAACAAAACAATGCTTGAAGCAAGATCATTTCCTCCAATCAAAGGGTGTTTCTATGTGGAGTTTGCATGTTCTCACCAAGCTTGTGTGGGTTTCCTCTGGGTACTCCGGTTTCCTCCAACAGCTCCAAATTGCCCCTAGGGGTGAGTAAGAGCGAATGGTTGTGTGCGTGTTGTCCCTGTGATGGACTGGCAAGCTGTTCAGGTTATACCCCACCTTCACCCAGTGTTGGCTGATGCTAGAAGAATAAACGGTTCAGCAAATAAGTGATGAGTGAGTGAGGACTCCACTGGAACAAAAGCCAAACCACAAATAAATCTGTTTGGCACTAACTTGGTCTTGAACTGCAAATGCTACTGCAGATTAAGAAAAATGAACAATGTCACTCACTGTGAAACATTTTATTATAGCAGACATGACACAGGTCTATTCTCGGGGTTTAAAAAGTCTCAGAGCAAAGCCCAGTGTTGTACCACAAATTATTGTGTGGTCGTGCTTTTCCTTTTTCATTTCATTGATCGGTCCAACATGCCACTAAAAGCTCAACAGTAGATCCATCATCCTGAATCCGTCACCACATCCACACCCATGTGTTCACCCTCTGCTTGATTTTCCTTTCCTGTAAGCCTTATCGTAGAGGCGGTCTATTGAGGCCGAGTTCCATTAAAAGTCTCGAGCCACAATCAGTATTACTTTCTTATTATTACCGGATGCCTTTCTGACAGTGAATTTTTCTCATTCAGATTCTGCCCTCTACTACCACCACCACCACCATCATCATCATCATCAAGTAGCAAAGATATAAAGACTGCATCAGCACGCCTGATCTTCTCAAATCGAAACACTGAACTGCATTCACACTGATGAGGCAGGAAGGCTAGTAACAATGGAAACTGGAGAACAAAGTCAACCACTTCCTGTAGAATGATTTTACTTCCTTTGGACCATGTAAGCCGTAATGGATTTGTGTTTCCTCTGCATGGACTTTACTGACAGACTCAGTCATCACATTCATGGGCTTTTTCTTTAAAACTGTATTCATCACAATCTGTTATTGTTTTAATCAAGACGCTTCGTCGGGACAGGAAGATTAAAAACAACAGCAATAGTGATTAAAGTGTAAGGATGTGAATCGGCTGCAGAGTGGTACGGCTACTTAAGTAATTACAGTAGAGTCTCGTTGACGTGTGCATGTCTGGGTCCAGATGCACCTCCATGCATATTAAGTGAGAACGCATTTTAGCATTTTTGCTAATATTTTAGCTAATATGCAGGTGTGAATGCGCTTGAGTTAGGGCATGAACCCTACCATGGATCAAAGCAGAATGCTGTCATATTGCTCTTACATGGTCAATTTCAGTAAAAAAAATGTGCTTTTCAGTCATGCCCATGTTACAAATTTGGAGAACAAGGGGGAGGTGCATATTAAGCGGAAACACATTTAAAAGTAGCACATATTAAGGAGATTCTACTAGATACATAAGGACAAAAATTACTTGTTTGAATTTGTCTGGGTTCGAGTCCCGGGCTTTGTGATAGGGTTTTTCTGTGGAGCTTGCATGTTCTCCCAGTGCTTCCATGGGTTTACTCTGAGTGCTCTGGTTTCCTCCCACAGTCCAAAGACATGCACGTTGGGCTAACCGGCTGTTCTGAATTGCCTGTATGTGTGAGTGAGAGCGTGAACGGTTGTGTGTCTGTTGGGATTAATTTAATTTGTACTGCTGTTATCTGAAGAACGTGATATACCCAGTGGGGAACATGCCGAGGCGAGGTGAACATCATAACCAAGGCCATTATGACTCCTCAGATCACATCACATGAAAGCTAATAACTTTTTACGAGTCTTCATGTGTCGATGTACTTCACTATTGATGTGAACATTAATATTAAGTCATAGACAGTGGGGAGATGATGACAGATCTACACTAATGGAGATATACCCATAATGCACTTCTCTTGCCCACAAGACATTTGCAACATTTACACCAGGACAAATTCTAAATAAACTCAACAGCTACTTTCACACCAAGTCACGTGTTTGGTACTAGTTCCAGACTGACCAATTAGAAAACAGATCAGTCACATTTGGTCAACTATTGTCTAAGGTTCCATTGTACCTTATATACCCCACCCCGCCTTTCTTCAGTGTGAGGGGTACAAATATTTTTAGCTTGGACTCAGTGTGTTCTAATGAGCTGTTGCATAAATTACTGGCCTACTTTATGTGTTACTTTGCAGTGTAGAGGCTTTGATGAAAACAAACCCAGTCCAAATTTAAAATATAACCCCACCCACCAATGATCGATTTAAAGTGACAGGAAAGTGAGTGTATCCTGTCCCTGAGAGCTCGTTAGCCCGGCCACGGATGGCTGCATGCATCAACCTGGACTTGGATCTCTTGGATAATAGTGTCACAGCTTGTTTTTTTTTTTTTTAATTATTATTATTTTTTCTTACACCACTTGTGAGCCAGACTGTGTTTTTAAATCATTAACAATTCGAAGTCATGTTCTGTCCTGCCCAAAAGTATTTCAAAGCACAACTATGACAGTACAAACCCTCCATTCATCCCTCATCTGTCGCTAATGACGCTTATGCATCGAGGGTCGCGGGTGAGCTAGAACCAATCCCACAGAAGGGGCCGACAAACAGACAGACAGACAGCCATTCAGACTCACATTCACACCTGTGGGGCAGAAGAGTAACCAGTTGACCTAACCCAAGGATTGAAATCTTTTGGACGGTGGGAGGAAACCGGAATACCCTGAGCAACCCCCACAGGAACGAGGAGAAGACGTAAACTTCACACATCCCAATGATGGATGACTTCTCTGGGTCAAAAGTCACTGACCTCACTGTAATAGATTGCAACATATTTACATGGTAGTGCCAATAAATTTGTGACGTAAATAATTAATTAACACCTACTAGCCAATCAGAAACGAGGTTGTATCATATAGAGCAATATTGATACAATTTCAATATATATTGAGAGAGAGAGAGCGAGAGAGACACGCACACATGAACGCGCGATGCTTACACATGCACGCGCACGCCCAGAACAGGCACAGCTCACAGTACACTGTTGGTTTACAGCCCTATAAACATTAAACCAACAGTAAATACAAACACACAATAAAAAAGCTTCATGATAAACATAAACAGAATTAGAATCATAAAAATGGACCTTACTGTCGGCTGCCATTGTAGAAACAGGTCGAGGAGATCCAGTAGTTATTATCTCAGCCCTTCTTTACACTTTCACTCAATCTCTTTGTTTTTTTTTTTTTTTAAATAATAGATAATGATGTAATCTGCCTAAGAGATAATTCCCGCATCAGCTCATTTCCTCCACTCCGACTTCCTCATCATTGCAGCAGATACACTGAGATTTTTCCTCCACAATGACGAGGTGCGCACATTCCGCCCTCACTGCGCATGCGCCAAACCCTGGCCGCCCGTGTAGCCCCATGTGCTCAGGTTTACTTCTGCTGAGCCATGCGGCATCTTCTACACCACACACACACACACACACACACACACACACATATATATATATTTCTGTTCTGTTCAGGGTTAATGAAGGGCTCTGATAATAAACGCACTGATCTGACACTGTTTGGTCGGTTTAACTACAGGAACACCGCCTTTATCGTTCTGATTAGATGACGTCATAACGTCCAGACAGAGCGCAGTATGTGATTAATATCCAGAAACAGGATTAACACCAACACAAGTTCCCTTCAGAACAGGATTAATATTAGTGCAATATTAATTAATATACAGTATAAAAGAGAAAGACGCAGCAGGGAAATAAATATACATTAAAACCTTTTAATAAAAATATGAATCTTTTTACAACATTTTCAATTCAACACATTCAAAAAACACTTTCCTGCAGAAAACCTGCACAGCTTTAAAACATTCCGCAGCCCTGAAATATATACATGACCTTGAACTGAATAAACAACATCAATATTACAGGATAAAACGCACTTAAAATAAAAGCCCATCTTTTTAAATTATGTATCTCTTTAAAATGTTCACCAAATTCAAGAGCTGATTAACAGACGGGTAACTTTTTTTTTTTTTTTCTTTTAAACAACATTTACTTGAGGTATGAGACACTTTGTGTATTCTTCATCATCATCATCATCATCACCCACGTCATGCATGACGACTGGGGTTCCGTCCAGCTCTATGTTTGGCACGAGCAGCTTCACGCTTGTCCATGAAGTGTTTCTCAATCGACACCCTGCCATCCCTGATCCCGGCACGCCAAGCTCTCCTGTCTACCACCATGGAGTGCCAATTTCTATAAAAGCCAAACAATAAACATAAAATAATTATAAATAAGTATATAATAATAAATAATGATAAGACCTGTTCTCATAAAAATACATCTCAACAGCATTTTAAATGGCATCCAATCAGAAGAGACCTGTAACAGACCCCTCCACTAGACTTTTCCATGCTGTCACGCATAAGTAATTTATGGCATGTAGTCATAGATCGATTTAGGTTTAAATGGTTAGGTAAAGGTTCTCGATCCTGTCCAATCAGAGGCAGCTTGTCTCGATCCTATCCAATCAGAGACGGCTTGTTTCAATCCTGCTTAATCAGAGACACGTGGACCAATCAAATGCAACCTGACACAAGCAAGCGCAATTAAACAGGACCTGTCACAAGTTCATCTAATCAAATACGACTCGCCCTAAACCTGTAAAATCCGACCGGAGCCATGAGCCCGTCCACTCAGGCTGTTTGTTGTTCAGTGTTCACTGCTCGCACCCTCCTTCCACTTGAATCTTCTCTTTTTTCCTGATGAACAGAAAAGAGAAAAAAAAAAAAATACAGGCATGCTAAAGTGACAAGATTCTTTAATCGACTCGATGGAGTTAATCCCGATGTCTGATTTTATTCACCTTCACTGTTTTTACCCTCCAACGAAGTCAGGCGCCATAACGTGGTCGAGCTCTGGAGCTCCGACTTCTGGCTTCCTATAGGACCAAAAAAAAATAAATAAAAAAAATAAAATAAAAGCTGTCACTCAGCAGCTGAAAGTTACTTTATAACTAAACAAGATGGAAACAGTGAGGGATATTTTATGACTACTCTGTCTGTGTGCTTTGGTCTTCAGTATCGCTAAGTAACACCACAAAATACCAATTATCGCCAATTCCATAATTACACCGACAAAGAAGTTAAATTACTCAACCAGAGAGAGTAAGAAAAACAGACATTTACTACTGGAAATATCTTTAATTTATTAAACCTTCTGTGTGTTTCTGGATACTCCTCTCACTCACCTTGGGTCATGAACCGCGAGGTCGTGCGTTCTTTAAGAGACAGCGGTCTCTTGTGGTGTGTGACGTGCTGCGTGGACTCCGTGTCCTGGGCTGATGACATCACCTCGGTTTGTCTGTGACGCCGAGACTTGGAAACCTGATGAAGGAACACGTCACACACACCATATTATTTACTTTTCATAAATAACAATGTCCGTCCGTCCGTCCTCTTTATTCTGTTCAGTTAGTTTCATTTAAGCAGCAAAGAAATAGTCCAAAGAATCATTTAATTCAACGTTCACTGTTTATATTTAAACCAAGCGTTCAGGCTTGTTCCCGGGTCTTCAACACTCTCCTACTGTGTACACTGCACTGCCGAGATGAAGATGTCTGTACATGCAGGTATTGTGTGTAAACTAGTTGTGTGATGATGTCGTTCTGATACACACCTCCACTGCCTGCCCGTACGACCTGGACTTGATGGAGGCGAGAAGCTGAGCACGACGAGAACTCTGTGAGAGAGAGAGAGAGAAAGAGTGAGAGAGAGAGAGAGAGAGTGAGAGAGAGAGAGAGAGAGTGAGAGAGAGAGAGAGAGGAGGAGGAGGATGAGAGAGGTGGAGGAGACAGCACCATCACATGCTCAAACACAGACACTGCACCTCGTCGTCATCATCAAATTATGATAACGGTCAAAGATTCACCTTTTAATAAAGTTGTGTGTAAAAATGAATAAATAAAACGAATAGAGTTTATAATAATGATTCTATTATAACAGAACAGAATATCCCACCTCATCCTGATTCGATGTTCCTTCTGCATCTCTGTCGCTCTCATGGTCAAAGTCCTACACACACACACACACGCACACACACACATGCACACACGCACGCACACACACACATGCACACACGCACGCACAGTGTCAGACATGCAGAACAAGGTAATAAACAGTATTCCAGTGTTGGAGAGCCGCTGGAGAAGAACCCCGTACCGCCTGGTTCCGCTGCCAGCTGGAGAAGGTGAGAATGGCGCTGCGCAGTTTGGGCACCAGGTTGTGTTTGGCGAGACTCAGATCGGAATGCCGCGGCTGTGGGACAACCGCCTTCTTCATCCCTTCGTAGTGTTCATGGATGTTCACCAGCTCCTGCAACCCGGACCACAGAAATCCATCAGGGATCATCAGTGGGATGTTTCTGTCTACGTACACATCTGTACCATAAGTACACCCCCCCCCCCCCCAACAACTCTACCACTCAGCCTGAAACGTTTCACCCCCAGTACTTCTACTTCTGATTTAAGACACGTCAATCATCGTGTCTCTTTCTCCTGTGCCGTGTAACGTTTAAACTCCAGTCCCCAGCGCTCAGCTGTCTCACCTCGAGCATGCTGGTGTTAATGAGCTGCTGAGGTCGGGACGGCCGGTCCACGAAAACCTCACATGGCGGCTGCCTCCTGTCCACCCTCTTCTTCTTCATCTGATAGGTCAGCTGTGTCCAAAAACAAACAGTTTACAAAGTGACAAAGGCAGGACGTGTGACGCTAATAACCACGTTGAACTTGGAGTAATGAAGCTCTGCTAGTTAGTAACGTTAGCACTACAGCCGTGAGCTTCCTGTCCATTTTTAACAAACGCTGAACTGAAACTACAACAGCCCTCCTCAGGCTGAAGTGAGGGGAAAGCTTTTTGTAATTTCACCAAAGTGTATTCCGAAATGAGATTAATGAGATTTAAAGTGTTTAAAACATTTCAGGTGAGACAGATCATCATGATTCACGTTCACGTTACACTATTCGTGCACTCTAATCCAATTGCACTAACGCGAAGATGCAGAGGCATCAAATCATCCTCTTCCAGTACAATCTTTTTTTTCCCTGCTCGATACATTATACTCAGAAAAAACAAAACAAGAACACCCACCATGTCCGGCATGGCGGTGAAGCAAAAGGCCTTTTCACATCGCAGTTTCCTGAAGATGTACACCACGTCACAGTGCTGCGCGTTAGCTGCTTCCTGCTGGAAATTCATCAGATCATCCCAGTCCTTTAGAGCGATACGGATCTGCAAGATTATAAAACATAACACGACAACTGATAATAAACAGGCCTATGATTATCCACGAGTTAGAACACATTCGCACTCTACAGGACTCCAGATTTTTACTTTATAACAAATAATAACCTGTTAGTAAGCACATTCCCCAACACATTTCGGTGATCCTGATTTCACAACGTTCCGGCGTATCAAGGCCTGTGTTTATGAAACCCAGTGGATGAGACGCGAGTGCTGTGTAAAAACGTCTGATCAGATTGCTTTACCTGCTCTTTATGAGTGTCCGGCTGGGTGATGTAGAGGCTGTAGAGCAGGTAAAGGCCTCCGACACGGATTTGGAAGGAATACGGAGGGAGAAGGTACGGAGATGCGACAGAGAGAGCCAGACGTGTGAAGGCCTTTTTCTTATTGGGTTCCAGGACACCACTGAGAGAGAGAGAAAGAGACAGAGAGAAAGAGAGAGAGAGAGAGAGAGAGAGAGAAAGAGACAGAGAGAGAGAGATAGAGAGAGAGAAAGAGAGAAACAGAGAGAGAGAGAGAGAGAGAGTGAGAGAGAGAGAGTGAGAGTGAGAGAGAGAGAGAGAGTGAGAGAGAGAGAGAGTGAGAGAGAGAGT
>JAQMYF010000027.1:1961922-1979422 GCA_030014195.1 Neosilurus mollespiculum
CACCCCGGCCCCCCCCCCCCCCCCCCCCCTGCTAGAGATCCTTACAGATCCCTGTGGTTCAGGACTCATTCCCTGTGGTACTCACCTGATATTTCTTTACAGCCTTGTTTGCTTTTATCAGCTCCATGAGCAGGTTTCCGTTCCGTCCTTGTCCGTCTGAGAAACCAAACTTCACCTCTCACCTGTTCTGTGGTGTATGGTCTCACCTGGATCTCGTCGATTTAGACCTTCTGTGATCATACACACCATCATGTGCTCATCTCAGGACTCGCACCTCACCCGTCTAACCTTAAACACACTCCCAGCCGGTTGTTTTTACTCATTTATTCTGTCAGGGTGCATTTTTTGACACCGTTCTCACCTCCGGTTTGTTTGCTAACCCGAATCCACATGGCAGCAGTCGGTCCAGAATCAGCCCAGCAGCGCCCTCCTAATTCACGTTCTCTACTGTAGGATTTGGGAACAAGATGGCTGGTTTAACTTCGTACAGGATGAAGTGATGGAGCAGTCGTGCATCATGTTTACTGCAGTGAACTAAAAAACCCTCCCCTCCAGAATTTACAAAAATGATCCTAGTGTTTGTTATATGCTCGCAAAAATGTTCAAAAATGAGATGGAGGAGCTTGAGTGAGTGTTACTCATTAAAATAATTCATCATTCATTCATTCTCTAAGCCGCTTAATCCTAATTATGGTCACAGGGAGGCTGGCGCCCATCTCAGCCGACACTCACACCTAGGGGCGATTTGGAACAGCCTGTTAGCCTACTGTGCATGTTTTTGGACTCTTGGAGGAAACCGGAGCACCCGGAGGAAACCCACACAAGCACAGGGAGAACATGCAAACTCCACACAGAAACACCCCGAGCTGGGAATCGAACCCGGGACCTTCTTACTGTGAGGCAGACGTGATAACCAGATTTTTAACCAGAAAGAGATTTTTAGGATGTTGGGTTAAATTCTGCTTTTAATAATCTCGACCATTTATTTATTTATGTATGTATGTATGTATGTATGTATGTATGTATGTATAAAAATCACCATGGAATGATGTCAGTAATGCATTCGATCGTTTAGATCCAGTTTACACGGAAACTATACTTTAGACTGAAGAAAAGCCAGAAGTAAACAAAGGAGAAAGAAATATAAAAATGCAAAAGCGTGAATAATGAGGAGATCCGACATTTATTTGCCCTTAATTTTACAATAAAACCATTAATGTTTAAATGTTAGCAAAAAAAAAAAAAAGAAAAGACAAAAATTATATACAGATGAACAAACAGAAGGAAGCTGATAAAAGCAGTGGTTTTGTACATGTACACCCCGACGCCGAACTCCGGAGAGTAACGACACGCTTTCAAATTCTCATCAGAAACCAGACAACCCTCACGCACCCCCTCCAAAGTCTCTGTACTAAATACTCGCACGGGTTCTCAGGGGTTAAAAATAACAAACAAACAGAGGAATGTAGATCTTCTAAAAACAAACAAACTATTTCATGAGGCTTCACATTGTCCTTTAACCGTCAGTGACGATTCGTCAATTTGCTCGCCTGCCACCGGCATCCTAGACGGGAGAAACATGGGTTATGAGACGGTTACACTTTCACCGAGGCTGGAAAATATTCCGATCTGTTTTGAGAATCTGTTTGTCCTTCGCGGTCCCGATTTGTACGTCCACAGCAGAGAAGGAGTGAATGAACGAGAGAAAGTGTGACGCTTTTATCTTTGTGGCTCGTCTTTCTCTGTAGTGACGCTGCTGAAACTTTAGTGACGTGGCTCAAGTCTCATATATATATTTAATATATTTCAATCTTTAAAAAAAAAAAAAAAAGAAAGAAAAGAACAAAAATAAAAAGAAAGGAATGAGGGGAAAATCAGTCCGGTCGCAGTAGGTTACTCCGAGGCTGGTGTGGACTCAGCGGGCGCGGCCTCAGTCGTGGCCTCGGTCTCAGCGGGAGTGGAAGCAGGAGCTTCCTCGGATTTGGCGCTTTCCTCTGTGGGTGTGGCGTCTGCCACAGGGGCGGGCTCTTCTGCTTTAGGCTCCTCCTCTGCAGCCTCTGGAGCAGGTGCTGCTTCTACCTCTGCCTCAGCAACCGCCTCGTTGGTCTCTGCAGCCGGCTCTTCCTCTTTGGTTTCCTTGGGGGCCTGGCCATTCTCCTCTGGCGCCGCCGCCGCCGCCTCCGCCGGTTCCTCTGGGCTCTTCTTATTCTTTTTCAGCGACAGGCCTTTAAACTTGAACGAGTTCTTCAGGGAGAACTTCTTCTTCTTCTTGGTCTCCTTAGGTGCCTCCTCTTCTGCTGCCTTGGCGCTGGCCCCTTCACCATCCGCCGCCTCAATGGCGTCTCCGGCCTCCGCCGTTTCTTTGACAGCCTCGGCGGTTCCGTTGCCGTCAGCCACTGCCGCATCTCCGTCGGGTTTGACCGACACGTCACCGTTGGTCTTGACATGTCCGTTCTCCTGGGGGTGACATTAAAGAAGAGACATTAGGTTCAACTCAACATTTTTGGCACAGTGTTATTTTCAGAGCTTCGTGTATCCGCACAGTACCCACAACTACACCAAAGCTAATATTACATCACAGTAACTGAGCGAACGAGCGCATTTCTGTTACCATGTTACATTATATCACCTACAAACTGACACAAAATTATCACGCCGCCATATATTCACACGCAGGATCCGTCTACATCATACATATTCCCAACACGTAAAATATGCATCAATGGATGAGTCTGGACAATAAATCTAATCTCGTACAAATCCATTTAAAACAACTGTGAGGGTTTTTTGTTTTTAATTAACAAAAATACACATATATCATCATTAATTCAAATAAAAAAGGGGCTGGAAAAATCAACGTTGGATCAAATTTATACAAGATCTAAATAGGATGACCGGATTGCTAAATGTTGAATTGCTTTCTTGCTACCTGGATATATAGGTATTTGTCCTCTCTCTCTCTCTTCCTCTGTAAATATAACTATGAAACGCAAACAAAAACTTGTCCTCTACCTCAAACACGTGCTGAGCCGCTGAGAAATCCAGTGCATGTACCGTTCTGACCGGCGGCGGCGCTGTTTCGCTTGTTTGTTTGGGTTTTTTTTGGGTTTGTTTATCCGGTTTCACAGTGCAATACTCAACTATAGCACTAGGCGTCGCTGTTGCTCCACAGAACAGTGCTTAGACGCGAACGCGGAGACCGTCACAAAACAATGGGGGCGGCGCGCTCTGAACGCTTCATTAATGGCACCATTTAAGAAGGAGAAGCCATTGTTTCCTTCACTATGGAGTGCAGGTAAAGAGGGAGCAGGGAGGTGTTTGGGCTTCAGACCTCTGGGGATTCAGGGAGCCATTGGGCTTTAGGTGTGTATATATATATATATATATATATATATATATAAATTTATAGTCATACACACATGGGTATATAATACACATACAAATACTATATGAATGTGCATTTTTGTGTCGAGATCAACATTCTCTCCCCCCAAAATGGCTCCCTACATCTGAGCACTGCTCGGGGTATCAGATGATGGCGCCCTGCACCCCATGCAGCGCACTACGCACTCAACACCCACCATTTGGGATTGAACCTACACCAAGCCACCATCAACCCTCAGCCGGGCGCCTCGAGCTCCATCACCGAACTCAAAGTAAATTCATGCAAAACGCGAACATGACCTCATCCCAAGGTGAGATGGGATCAGATTGTGTGGCGTCGCGCGCGGTCCATTTTCCTCCGCCATCACTTCATCCCGCGCGCGCATGCTTTTGTTCGCAAAAAAAAAAAAAGCCCCTCATTTGCATCTTTTGCGCTCTTTTGTTCCCAAATCACCCCACGGAGCACAATGGGCTCAGCTTAATGTGAGTTTAACAGGGTTACATGTTTATAAACTTAGAAAGCTGCACTTCAAATGTAATGTAACTGGAATTAAAAATAAAATAAATCTAATATCATCCTTTCATTTCTTCAGAAACAAAAGATACCCGGCTGGTTGACTAAACAAGCAGACCATGCTGGCATTTCATCCTGCTGTGTGTTGTAGTACAGCCTGGCTTTACGGAATTAAACCCAACACTCCAATAAAAAACAAATAAACAGTTCAATCCCGTATTAACGGAGGCGAAAGGGTTAAAACGCAATTGACGGAAGAATAATTATAAACACCAATAAACCGTCCAGGACGCGCGCGCGCGCACTCACACACACTCACACACACACACACACAGCATTGAGGGAGGGAGGAAAAAATAGATAAGTCAAAAGAAGGGAGATGTGTAGAGAAGGTGAGGGATGGGATGGAGATGGAGATGGACCCCACATGGACGCGTCTCTTACCTGGCCGTTGGTTTTAGCGGCTGCGCTCTCAGCCTCGGCAGCTCCACCCTTAGACAACTGGGCTCCCATCTTCACTCCAAAACCACAATTAGAACCACAACCCACAGGGGAAAAAAAACTAAAGGTGATGAAAAGTAAACTTCTCGCTCAGAAGTTTGGAGAGCCCGAAACGCACAAGTCCTCGGCGGGTTTTGTTCCCTTTAACTAAAGTGCGAAAGGCGCGAGGTACCACATCCGCCGCGTCTCCACCTCCAGACGATCTGAAGCTGCCTGAGATCAGACCCGTGTATTTGTGAAGCTCAAATATCGCGCGAGGCCCCGCCCACTCGGGCGTGTTGAACAGCGAGGGGCGTCGCCCTGCCGCTCTGAAATCCTGTGGGCGACGTGCCAGTGCTGGAGGTTACTTGGGTTCTCTGCGTTAACGCACACGCGCAGCCCAGCTTTCTTCACGCGTTCCTGGGGTGGTTAAGGGTTCCCTCGTCCTCAGGAAGTTCTGCGTGGAATAAGCGTGTTCCTTTAAAGGTTCTTTAAGAGTAAATGACTTAATTTTTGTCTTTAAATAAGATTTAAAGAGGTTACAGAGTGGATGGTTAAGGTTCCAGCATTCCAATGTCGGAGCTCTTTTTTAAAAAGATGTATAACAAATTTAATTCCACTGGTGGCTGTTCCAAATCGCCCCTAGGTGTGTATGTTGTCCCTGCGACGGCCTGGCCAGCTGTTCAGCGTGTACCCCGCCGTCGCCCAGAGTTGGCTAGATGGGCGCCAGCCTCCCCGCGACCCTAATTAGAAACAGCCGTCTCTGTATGAAGGCGGGGTACACCCTGAACATCACACTCTCACACACACCTACGGGCAGCTTTGAACAGCCAGTTAGCTTAATGTGCATGTCTTTGGCCTATGGGAGGAAACCAGAGTACCTGGAGGAAACCTACGCGAGGGCCACACAGAAACGGCCTCACCGAGCTTGGGATTCGAACCCAGGACCTTCTTGCTGTGGGGCGGACGTGCTAACCACCACACCACCGTGCCGCCCCTAAAGAGAATATTGTTTTATTTTTATTTTTTCTGAGATTCTTCTTCTTTAACATTTATGAGGAAAATCCAAGCTGACTCCATCACCCCACCCTATTTTTTTTTTTTGAAAACGCCTGTTTATGCGCAGTGAGTGCAAATATTTACAATTTGTTTAAAAAAAAACATCAACCCTCATCTCCAGCCAAACACAAGAGGTCAGAGGTCAGAAAACTGCATGCTTATGTAGCAAAGGCATGTGGCGTAGCACGGTGGCAGAAACGTGCGAAAAGCTTGATCTGATCATCAGTGTTAACCAAGGAATTCGGCAAGTTCTGTGAACCTTTAAGGTTGGAATAAAGAAGGGGCGGGGCTAAGAACTGCTTCTGAGAGCTGTTTGATGTGACATCATATGTGATGGTTCATATATGACATGTGATGGTTTGAGGCTAGATGTGACATCATCTGCTGAACTTGGTAGCGGTGGCTGGAACAAGGGGGTGGGGGTGGATTTTTGAGGGCACTTGTCTGACTTGTTACAAATACGAATTCCAAGCTGAGGGTGTGTTTTTAATATGGATCTCCATGGGCGGAGTTTGGAAATTCCGAGTCGCCAGTTGTAGTCGAACAGCGCTCTGTTTGAGGACATTTAGTCGTTGCAAACAGTTGTTCACTGGACGCAGACTTAAATGCCTGTGCTCCACTTCCCTCTCGATGACCTCAACTCGTAACAAGTACAAGACCTTGAGAAGTCGTCTACAATTATTTTTCCTCACCTGAGCGTGTTCCCACTGGAGGAACTGAGCCAGCCGGAACAAAGAGTTTATGAAAGACAGGTTTAATATACGAGTGGAGCGCAGCACCGCTTCCTGGCCCTGGTTTTGTCAATTGTTTTGTATTTAGAATGAAATGCTTTGGAAAATCTGCGACATGCAGGGACAAGCTGTAGAGCCGCAGGACCATTGCAGATTTCAGTTAGATAAATGAGGCATAACCTCCGCCTGGAGCTCAGTGGTTGTAGTGCCTTCCCATGGATACCAAAGAACATTGTCACTTCGTGGAATCTAATCAGTAGCACAGAGAAATGTGTGCGTTCCAAAATTCTTTACTCAAGTTTAATTCTCGAGAGCAGCTGTTCAGCTAAATAAAGTCCTCGGGAAAAAGCTGAAGTAGAAATTTTGTCACTAAAAGTAGAAAATGATATCAAATATGAAGCGAACAGAAAAAAAAAACAAACATAAAGAAACCACGGTGGCGTAGAGGGTAGCACGTCCACCTCACACCAAGAAAGTCCTGGGTTTTAGTTTGGAGATGGGCGAGAGCGTTTCTGTGAGGAGTTCTCCCTGTGCCTGAATGGGTTTCCTCCGTTTTCCTCCCGCAGTGCAAAGACATGCACATTTGGCAAATCGGCTGTTCCGAATTGGTCCTAGATGTGCGTGTGAGTGGTTGTGTGTGGGTTGCCCTGGGTGTACCCCACCTCCGCCAGAGCTGGCCGAGATAGGCTCCTTTGCGATCATAGTAGCAATAAACGGTTCAGCAAATGAATGAATGAAAATAAATCAAGGAATATGGGAAGCTCAGGATCACTAGCTTAGTTTGTGTTGTCACATTAAAATGTTAATTCGTATTGCTAGCTGTCCCAAAACAAGCTGGTTTAATAAATACACAGTGTACCCCAGCAATAATCCATGTGGATTTTTTGATTGTGTAAAGAGTTTGGACATAATCGACCTCGTATAAGATTGTTAGTAACGCGCTACTAAGCAGACGAGCCAGCGCTTAGATTCTATTGAGCCCTGCTTCGTAATCATGTGTCCATTTAAACACTGAAATAAAATTTCATTCAGGAAGTACTTCTAGTTTTTCAAAACGGAGGTATTTTCCAACAAATTAAAAAAAAAAAAAAAAAATCAATGTGGCATTTTATAAAACCCTTGAACAGAATCACCGCTACTGTAAAAGCCACGCCGGGGCAACACTGGAGTTCCTGATTGAGCGAAACACAGAGTGAATTCACATTCCACCCACAATTCAATTCAGTTCTGTTGTTACTTGCTGATCTCAAGGATGCCTACAGCGTTCGTCAACTATGAACTGTGAACGCTTGAATGCCTCACATTCATAACTGATCTCTAACCCCTCCCTCCCCTTTCCAGCTGTGAATGAAACACAGCCCTTCTCCATCAGTAACTGCGGCATGTAAGGAATGTTTTAGCCACCCAGTGTTCTCCGTTTCCGTTCATCTGATTCCTGTTCGCAGCCCCTTCCCCCCACCGACCCCCAAAACTACGAAGAAGGGAAGGGCATGTTTATGAGAGCGGATTGTAGAATGGGAACCTCTTGATTCCAGCTGTTGAAACTAGCTGTTGTAAATTACTTGTTAGACTTGTAAATAAATTGTTCTTTTGTTTATTATAATTTTATACACATGTAACATTTCCAGCTGTATTTATACTTAATTTCTGTTTACTCAGTAGAAATTCATAAAATGAAACAACTTTAGCTACAGTTGTAAATAATTATGTCCAAAAAACTCTAAACGTCTCGCTGATTTCCAGCTCCTGTCATTAGGATCAGTAGAAATTGTAAATTTCTTATTAAATTCATAGTTAAACAGCTGTTTATTGGGAAAAGACTCTAATTCCTTGTTTAAACTGTAGATTATTTGTGCTTTCATTTTGTCAAATTTCTGTACACATTAAATTCTTTGCTAAGTCTTTTTAAATGAACAGCTAGCTCCTCAGTAAATACATTTCTTGACATTTTCTAAATTCTTAGCTCAGTCTTGTAGATAACGTGATTATTTAAAATTTGTACAAGTTTCTCGCTAAACTTGTTTACTTTCATAGCAAATTTTCTCATTTGAACAATTATACAGTTACATAATTCCATGAATTTTATGTTCTGAGCTTCCTTACTTCTATTTGTTCATTGCAAACTTTTACAGCTGTAAAGCTACATTCGGCAAATGCAAAGCCGCAGAATTCTGCATGTTTTATATATAAGCTAAATTAGTTTAATGTTTTCCCTTTTATTGATAAAGTCAGATTTTCAGGATTTCATTATTTACACTGGAAGATTCTACATCCAGTTAAAACACAAACATGACTGAATTATCCTGTACTTTAAATGTGTAGTTCAGAGAGAGAGGGGGGGGCAGAGAGGGGGGGGCAGGGAGGGGGAGAGAGAGAGAGAGAGAGAGAGAGAGAGAGAGAGAGAGAACAAGAAAGAGAGGGAGAGTGAGAGAGAGAAAGAGAGATAGAGGGAGGGAGAGAGAGGGAGGGAAAGAGTGAGAGAGAGAGGGAGAGAGCAAGAAAGAGAGGGGGGAGGGAGAGAGAGAGAGAGAGAGAGAGAGAGAAATAGAGATAGAGGCAGGGAGAAATAGAAAGAGAGAAAACTCTGTCAACAATATGAATAATAATAATAATAGTAATAATAATAATGTTGTAATAATAATAATAATGTTGTAATAATAATAATAATAATGTAATAATAATAATATCTTTTTTCACTGCTTCGGTTTTTCTGTGTGTGTGTGCGTGTGTGTGTGTGTGGGTGTCTGTGTGATATAGTTTTATGAGCTTAAATTGATTTCATGTATTCAGGCAGTTGCTGGAATGAACTGCACCTGGGATCTGTGTGTGTGTGTGTGTGTGTGTGTGTGTGAGGCATACTAGTCTGTCTGGCAGTGCGGAGCTGCAGTGTTAGTGGGTCAGTGTGCCAGCAGCGGCTCTTCATCAGCACAGTCACGTACTACATCAGTTCTCTCTCTCTCTCTCGGTCAGTCTCGCTCTCACACTTGTAGACACTCGCACAGAAAGGGGAAGTGGAGCTTCACTTATGCAGTGGCAGGGTAGTATAGTTGTGTGTGTGTGTGTGTGTGTGTGTGTGTGGACACTTGTGTCTGGCACTCCTGCTTTTGTGTCTGTGTGTAGATTGCTCTCTTCGTCTCTCTCTCTCTCTCTCTCTCTCTCTTTCTCTCTCTCTCTCTCTCTCTCTCCTTCTCTCTCAAACACAGTTTGTCCTTGAAGTTAGGAGCAGCGCTGCCCTTGTAATATGAAAAGAGTAAACAACAGAGGAGATATGGCAAGGAAAACACACACACACACACACACACACACACACACACACACACACACACACACGCACACACACACAGAGAAGGAGAGGGATGTTCCATCTTTTCATTTTGTGCTCTTTTGTGTTTCTCACCCATCTGCAATTTTGCATAGTGTGTGTGTGTATATATATATATGTGTGTGTGTGTGTGTGTGACCCACTTTCACCCCTCCTGTTTTCCCTCTCACCCGAGATAAACCTCCCCCCCTCTGCTTCACAATAACAGGAGGAGACAGAGGAAAAGAAAAGGTTCACGTGAAGCTCTCAGCAGCGCTGTGTAATCCTTAACACAGATAACGACCCGAGCTCATACGAGTACGTGACAAAATTACATACAGTCATCTGAGGACATGTTAGACCTGCAGCTGATTATTTAAAAAAGAACTTTATTTATATGTTTATTGATTATTTTAAACAGCAAGGTGAAAGGGACAGCGTGTGTTTTGGTTACAGAGAGTAATGATCCCTGTTTATATTTAAATATCGTCCAGGTAAAGTTATAATCCTCACACTGAACGTTAAATGCACAATACTGGGGTGGCAAAGGCACAAGTATTTACAGTTCGAAAAGAAGAGAAAGTTTTGGGCTTTGATTTAGTCAATGTAAGATTTATGGAAGGAGTCTCCAGTATCAGTGTATTGCTGAAGATACAGTGTTGGATTTTCTGGACAGGGGAGATTATGCTTTGTATTGTTTAGAGAGAAGAGACAGAAAAGAGAGGAAGAAAGTGTAGAGGGGTGGGGGGTGGGGAGGTGTCCATGACATGGGATAATAAAAAGTGTCCTGAGGTGTTTTTAATAAATGAAAAGTGGAATTGCTGGCAGTGTGTGTCTGTCTGTCTGTCCATCAATCTATGTACCTGTCTGTCTATCTGTCTCTCAGTCTATATGTCTGTCTGTCTGTCTATCTATCTACCTGCTTGTCTGTCTGTCTCTCTGTATTCGTTAGTAGGCCTTATTTAAATTTTTCTTGTCGTGTAAGTTTTGACTTGTTTGCCACAAACCTGATGGCTTCTCGGACGTAACCGCAGTTTTCCATCATCAATCCGTGTCTCAGAGAGAGGAAGAGAAACGACAGGAGCAGAAGGCACGGCACGCCTGAGACCAGGGGTTAGACTGAGGGGGAAAGTGGAGCGACAGAAGGAGTCGAGCGGAGCGGATGTGTGTTGGGGAGAAGATGGGTAACCGAAGAGGATAATGTGTGTGACCTCACGACCTTTGAGTGTGTGGGAAAGACAATCTGTGGCACGTGAATCGTTATAATGTCATAAATATTATATATATATTTTATATCTTAAAGAACATGGGGACTGGAAAAAGCTTTTTCTTCAAAATTATTGCCACCCTCTGTAAAAGTAAGTGCAGACGAGTACAACATGGGAGGAACATGTGGATCTTCTATAGTTTATGCAGTTTTGTCAGAAAAAGACAAAGTTTCCAAAATTTTTGACACCCACCATGAACATGTGAGAAAAAGGGATAGAATTTTCATTCATTCGTTCATTCATTCATTTTCTAAGCCCCTTAATCCTACTTAGGATGGCGCCCGTCTCAGCCAACTCTGGGAGAAGGTGGGGTACACCCTGAACAGCTCGCCAGGCCATCACAAGGCCAACACACACAACCGTTCACACTCTCACCTAGGGGCGATTTGGAACAGCCAATCAGCCTACTGTGCATGTTTTTGGACTGCCGGAGGAACCCCACACAAGTACCGGGAGAACATGCAAACTCCCCACAGAAACGCCCCAGCCGAGCCCGGGACTTGAACCCAGGACCTTCTTGCTGCGAGGCGGACGTGCTAACTACCAAGCCATGTTATTAGCATCATCCAAACCGTCTCCGGGTGAATCGTGTGTGTTTTCTCTGTTCTAACATAATCCCTGATACAACATCAACAAGAAAATTTCCTTATGCCATCTGTTAATCTAAACACACACACACACCCAGGGTGATGGGGAGGTATGAGGCACTGTTGTGCACCAAGGGAGATAAGGCCAAAGAGGCAGCAAACGGGATTTCTTCCTGTTCCTGCTTCCTCTCTCGCATGCAAAACACACACACACACACACACACACACACACACACACACACACACACACTGGTGATCTTTAAGTACATGAAAAATCCATTTACATCACAGAAAGCGAGAAAGAGAAGTGAACATGCGCACACACTGAAACAGAGCAAAAGTGTGTGTGTGTGTGTGTGTTGGTATGACTGAGAGAAAGCTTCAGATTTCATGGTGATAGATAGAGGTATAATGAAGACAGAATGGCAAGTGATTGTACGTGTGTGTGCGTGTGTGTGATTGCACGCATGCGCGCAGTGTAATAGAAAATCTAATAAAAGTCTAAAAATAGCCGGATTCGGATTAATAAAACATATACAACACTGCTGCACTCTTTGCATTCTCTCTCTATTATTGTGATTGCAGTGCCAATAGAGAGAGAGAGAGAGAGAGAGAGAGAGAGAGAAAGTGTGTGTGTGTCAGAGAGAGATTTCTATGAAATAAACTAAAAGAAAATAAAAAATATGATGATCAGGTAAATCCTACTTTGTGCTCTCTCTCTCTCTCTCTCTCTCTCTCTCTCTCTCTCTCTCTCTGTGTGAGCGAGTCATTATGATACCATCACTGTTGTCATGGTGTTGACATGGCAACCATTGAGATCATCATTACATCGCTACATGATCAGACGTGAGAGACAGACAGGAGTGATGGAAAGACAGACAGGTAGATTAGGAAACATGGAGATGGTTGTGCTGATAAACAGAGAAGATGCAGACAGCTAGAGAGAGAGAGAGAGAGAGAGAGAGAGAGGAAAAAGACCAGCAGTGGGACAGACAGAAATGAAGTGAGATAGACAAAGACAGAAAGAATCACAATGCAGAGATGGAGAGAAAGACAGAAACAGACAGAGAGTGGTGGTAGAAATTGGAAAAAAAAACACAGAGACAGATATAGAGATAGACAGGTAGATATAGAGATAGACAGGTAGATATAGAGATAGACAGGTAGCTGTAGAGACAGACAGCGAGACATATAAAGATAAAAAGGTAGAAATATAGACAGACGGAGAGGACGTATACAGGTATAGACAGCAGAGATAGAAAAAGAGAGACAGACAGAAAAAGAGAGAGAGGTGGACAGACGGAGAGATGAGCAGAGGAAAATCGGGAGATGAGTGACTAAAGAAGAAGAAGAAAAAGAAGGAATGTGTTCATTTCTCACATGCAGTGAATCAGTACAGGACTCAGCCTCATTTTAGATTTCACATGACAGATGTGTGGGTCGTCAGCAAAATATTTATCCAACACCTGCTTACAAGAGACAGGGACAGACACAGAGGCAGACAAAGAGACGGAAAGACATAGAGAAAGAAAGAGAGAGAGAGACACACACACACATAGAAACAGACATACACAGATACAGGCAGACAGAGATACAGATGTAGAGACAGAAATACATAAGAGACAAAAAGAGACAGATAGATAAAGAGACGGAGGGACACAGAGAGACTGACAGAGAGGGAGAGACAGACAGACAGAGAGAGGGGAGATTAGAATCCTTTCTTTAATAAAGAATCGAAGTGGTTGGATTATTGCTGCGGTACGAGAGGAATAAAACACTTCCACTGTTTCTAACAGTGACTCCGCCTCATCCTACTTTAATCATTATTTAACCAATCAGTTGGCCATGATTGTTTTAGCTCCACCCACTACCCACTTGTACCTCTTCAGTACAATCTCTCTCTTTTTTCTTTATGTTGCTGTCTCTTACCCTCTCTCTGTTTCTTTTTCACTCTCTTTCAGTCTCCCTGTGCATCCCTCTCTCCCTCCCTCTCTCTCTCTCTCTCTCTCTCTCCCCCTTTTACTGTCTTTTTTCTCATCTTTCTCCACGCTCTCCTTCAGTTTCTTCCTTTGTGTCTTCTCTGTCTCTCTGCTAGTGGACTGTAACATGGCTGCCACATGTGTGTGTGTGCGTGTGTGTGTGTGTGTTTGTCCTTCTCCTGTAAATACCCTTAAGTATTTTAAACCTCATCCTTTCCCCATCCTGTCTTTAATATCCCCTCCCCACCGCTCGATTCTTCTCTCCCTTCCTTCCTTGTGGTGTTACAGCAGAACGAGTCTGCCTGCTTCAACAAAAGATCAGAAACAGAGCAGTGGATTCAGATGCTCTCCGACTAGCGTGATGACTAGCATCAGGTGCTGAGGCACAAGACAAAAAAACAAAAAAACAAAGATTCTCCTGCGATTAATACACAGTAGATTTTCAACACGGATGACTCGTTTTGGAGCTGAGTGTTAGCTCATGAGAAGCGAAAGAACGACGCACACATTTGAAAGCCAAATTCAGAATGAAAAAGCATGATTCGTGTGTCCCGAATGCTAATCTTCAGATTTGCATGTATTTTTTTTTAAAAGCTTGCCTAAAAACTACACTCTCAAGAATAGCTAGTGACATCATTCACATTAAAAACAATCGCAGCTAACAGGCTAATTTACAGTCTCTGCTCGACAGCACTCGACTAAACCTTTTCACCGTTGCACAACGTCTCCAACAGTCGGCTGGAGAGGAGAGTTTAGCAAATGCTACGTTTTCTTTCATCTCAGATGCTATAACTCCGAACACACTGCTAACTTGCAAGATTTTGTCAGAGATGAATGCTAACAATGCAGTGTGGGAAATCAGAGCTTCCCTGAATAGAATAACGCGAGACAATGTTATCAAACTTTTATAAAAATATATTTAACAGTTATTCCTTGACAGGGGGCGGCACGGTGGTGTAGTGGTTAGAACATCTGCCTCACAGCAAGAAGGGCTTGGGTTCGATTCCCAGGCTTTTGAGTTTGCATGTTCTCTGCGTGCTTGTGTGGGTTTCCTCCGGGTACTCCGGTTTTCTCCCACAGTTCAAAAACATGCACATTAGGCTAATTGGCTGTTCCAAATCACCCCTAGGTGTGAGAGTGAGTGTGAATGGTTGTGTGTGTGTTGGCCCTGTGATGGCCTGGCGAGCTGTTCTGTACCCTGCCGTCGCCCAGAGTCGGCTGAGATAGGATCCAGCCTCACTGTGACCCTAATTATGATTAACTGGCTTAGAAAATAAATGAATGGTGAGTTATTCTGTGACCTCTGATATAAAATGAATTAATATAACTCGCAAGGTGGGTAATTGATTCATATCCGATCAGAGGGAGTGGAATAATTGTTTTATTCTTTCGCGTTTGGTTAAAAAAAAAAAAATAAATCTGTCTAATACTAGTAAATAAAAAAAATATGTTTTTATCAGCTTAGATTCCCATTTTTTAATTTTTCTTTGGTGACATTGAGGTTACAGTATATGAGGTGATATCCTAGGAGTAGATTAACCAATCAGAGCACAGATATGTATATATACTGTATGTACAAACTGGATACCGTGAACACAACAGATCAAATCCCAAAGCTAAATACAAACACATGACCAAAAGGCTGGTCAAAGATCAATAGCTAATCCCACACGCTCGCTAAAAGGTCGAAAGACTAACGATTAGCGGTGACCTCAGCCATTAGTGTCACAGTTCAGTCTGTAATGAGATTAAATTCCTGTGCTATTACACCACCGATTAGCCTGCGCAGGAAAGTGGATCATTTTAACAGGTTTATCTTTGACTTCTGACTTCGACTAAAGAGCCTAAACAACAGCTGGGAGACACGTCCCATTCCCAATCCATCGTTCCCTCAAGCGCTCTCTCTGCCAGATTTGTGTCTGCTCTCGTATCTTAGCAGTTGAGAACAGATGGAATAAACAGGAACAACAAAAAAAACAAACATTTTATACAAAAACATGTGGTTTGTGAAACCGTAGAGCATGTTTACTTAAGACAGGATGCAGAAAAGTGCGAAAAAAGTTATTTGAAGTATTTTGGAAAGTCCAGCAATTGTTGCGTAATTCTGAGCAGCGAAACGATAATGCTGCCTTCACCTGTGAGTTTAAAGACCCTAATTCCCACAGGTAAAGTCGGAATTCTGAGTACATCACATTCAACTGCTTCGTTGTTGGAGCGAAATGAAAATCTGCAGAACTGAGGGAACATCCCTGTTCCCATGACAACCGCTTCTCTAACAGGCTCATCGGTTGGCTAGGGAAAGAACGATAAATACAACAATAGCTGCTCTGCTATTCATAAATAAAGGATTATGTAGCATCCATTTCAAAAAGGAAATCGCTCCACTGAAGTGATGAATGAAAAGAAAACCTCGAGTCTTCTTCCAAGACTTGTGAGCCTTAATGCGTCCAAAAATATTTTTAACTAACTATGTAAATGAGTGTGAGGGCAGAACGGTAGTGTATGTTCTCCCCCTGCTTGAATGGGTGTCCTCCAGGTACTCTGGTTTCCTCGCACAGTCCAAAGACATGCACATTTGGCTAATTGGCTGTTACAAGTTGCCCCAGGTGTAAGTGTGAAGAGCCCAGAGTCAGCTGAGATAGGCTTCAGCCTCCTTGCGACCCCAGTAGGATTAAACGGTTTGTCAGATGAAAGAATAAATGAGAGAACGAGTGTTTCCATATAAAGTGAAATCGAAAAGATGTGCGCTAGAATCCTTTTCCATATATGGAAGAGGGTGTGACCCCAGGTGGGTGGGTGGTGTTACATATTACACCACAGATGTACAATACATGATTTCTGTCGGACCCAGGGAAGTGTGTGCTGCTGTTGAGATGGCGTGGTTTGATGTGTTCAGCGCCCGTGATAAGGCTAAGGTGAACGGTTACCTCGAGGCTGTCCTCTTCTCCACCATGTGAAAAGGTTGAAGGTCACCCTGACTCGGAAGCTCAGGAGCTATCACAATGATCTCGGAATTTTCCACTCGAAGCGATGTCTTGAGGAGGCGTTCATGTGCAGCTTACGAGTCGGAAACCTGTATTTAGCATAATTCCGATAGCACGTGAAGGCAGCACAAGGTTTCAGAAAAACGGAAATCAGAAACAAACAGAGAAATAACGTACGACTGTGATCACGTGACTTCATTACGTAACAAGGAAATAGACATGCCAATCAAAATCAAACATGAAACAGGTGAACACATTAGGATAACACTGATGATAGAAGTACGGGGGCGGAGACAGGACCCCCGGAAGAGCTGAAGGGAATGGCTGGGGAGAGGGACGTCTGGACCCTACTGCCTAGGCTGCTGCCCCCACGACCCGACCCCGGAACAAGCGGAAAAAGAAGATGATAAATTTCGATGTGTAATTAAATATGTACCCATTGGAACACTTCAGATACGAAGGAGTCCCCCCACCTCCACCTCCAACTGCTCTGAACTGTTTTACAGACTTGACTGGTTTCGTGATACGAGTTTGAGATGCACATGTGGATGCAGGCTCATGTGCGAAACTTGATGTGTGTCCTGTTCTTTGGGCGAAACATGATGACATCACCAAAGGTATAGGGTGGAACGGATGACGAGGGCGCTAATACCTTTACCAGCACTAATTTTAATTAAATAACACTTATGCCTTGATGGAGTCTAGTACACACCTGTAGAGAGATGCTACGAGGAAGTGTGTGTGTGTGTGTGTGTGTGTGTGTGTGTGTGTGTGTGTTTAGTGTCCGATTGAAACCATCTGGTGGTGTTTGTGTTTATGTCTCACACCCTATGAACAGGATCCACGTCTGCACCGAGATTCCCCGCGGCTGCACAGATCATTTATCCACCATCAGGGCACTGTGATTGTGTGTGTGTGTGTGTGTGTGTGTGTGTGTGTGTGTGTGTGTGTGTGGGAAACATGCAGGGACTGCAGAGTTGTTTTTCAAACAGATTCCCCTGTTAGGCTTCCCACAGTGCTCACACACTCTCTCTCTCTGTCTCTCTCTCTCTGTCTCTCTCTCTCTCTCTCTCTCTCTCTCTCTCACACACACACACACACACACACACACACACTGATAGATTAGCACACATGTAAAACACATGCATGCATGCATAAGGATCTAACACTTTACAATGTCGCGTCATCTCTCTCTCACTCTGTCTGTGCTTAC
>JAQMYF010000027.1:1981922-1984517 GCA_030014195.1 Neosilurus mollespiculum
ACACCAGGTGGATGAGTCCATGTGTGATTCACTGTTATCACAACACACCCAGTCATTTTTTAGTCTGAATACACACATTCATCTGATATGTTGGGAATTGATTGTGGTGGTTCATGTGTTACCTACACACACACACACACACACACACACACACACACACACTGTGTCAGGGTGTGAGTGCAGAGGCCTCAGATACTTAGAATTAGTACTGCCATTCCACACAACAGTGATGTCGGAGCCAGCTGTAATCTCAGGCTTTAATCACACCCCGTGTGTGTGTGTGTGTGTGTCTGGTGTCCAGATTGTCATTTAACCCACCCCCAAGAGAGTTCAGAAGGGACAGCTTAAACAGCTTCAGTCCAGCTTGATCTTGGGAACACACACACACACACACACACAGAGTCCTATCGAGCGAATCTACATACCGCTTGAGTGTTTACGTTGAATGAGGGTGTGATGTCACGTCCTGTTGTATATAAGTGGAGAGTGTGTACCTGTGTAAATAGGTTATGCGCATGTGCTTGTAGGGTGCCAATATTTATGGAATTTAACCTACACATCAAATATACTGTTTATATATTTATATAATCAAGAGACTTTGAATAATCGTTTTCTTACCTCTTCTTTCCTTTTTTTTGTGGTGAAATGTTATCATTTTTGTCGGTATTGATATGAAGGGCAAAATGACTGGCAGTGATTTCGGGTGATATATGGGGCGCCCATCATTATGTCACTTACTATACATGTTGAGGGTGAGTACCCAGAGGAAGCCCGTGCAAGCACAAGGAGAACATTCAAACTCCACACAGAAACGCCCCGACCGAGCCCGGGAATCGAGCCCGCTGTGAGGCGGACGTGCTCACCATTGCGCCACCGTGTCACCTAATTCTAAAAGATCTTTCTTTATCATTATAAACACGAATGCCAGATTTATTGTTCGAGCCAGGACTCAAATCAGTCCGTCTCGGTCACTTTCGTTTACTTTTACGTGTTACTCGTTTTGATATCTATCTGTCTGTCCTTCCATCCACTCCATCACTGACACTCAGACCCAGTTTCTCACTGACAGACGTTTCGCTCATTTGTTTCATCCCATCCCTAGCTTCAACACTATGGAAATAAAATCCTGGCATCCAGGGAGCATTCGCGCTTCTGGCTCAGGATTCCCATTAATTACAGCGCCTGGTATGCCGCCATAATGTTTCCACCATGACAGGTTTCATGGAGAAAACATTCAAAACCATGATCGAAAAAGAGAAGACTCTGGATTGACCTCATGTGTGGAAAATGGGTAATTGTGCACATTTTAGACCTTTTAGAAACTTTGAGGAGGAAAAAAGAAGGAACTGCATCACAAGTACATTTGTCACAGCTGTGAACTCTGTAACACACACACACACACACACACACACACACTTTGAGTCCCCTGTCTAATCTTCCATCTCTTGTGGAATGCAAAGAGTGATCCTGAGCAGTAACCAGGAGGTCAAAGGTCAAGCCTCATTCATTTCTGGGGTTTCTTGGTTGATAAACACGAGTGGTTAATTCGGTTTTATCTTATAAACTGCTCTATTGTTCCCTCTCTGTCTATGTTTTTCTCATTCCTGACATACCTGAGTGTGTCACTGATAACAGTTAGCAAGTGGTGAGAGTTTAAAAGGCTGTGAAGTGTGTGTGTGTGTGTGTGTGTCTGTGCATGTGTGTGTCGGCGAGAACTGTTGTTGACAGATTTGTAGTGGAAGCCGTGTATTAGCTGTGTGTACTTGTGTCGCTAAGCCACTTGAGCCGCTGCGGACTCTTCCAGGAATGCGCTGAAATAACAGTATCAGGAATTCACCACCCGCGGTGACATCATCAATAAATATCAATGATCTCCTCCCTCTTCCTGTGGTGCTACTACCAACACCATTTTTCACCAGGTCACGCCAACACTGATGTCATTTTCCACACATTCTCTTGACATCATCCAGGTGAATCTTCACCTCGTCCACCCCTCAGACTCCATCTCGACAGATTCCGTGGCCATTTTTTCGCCGAGCCCCTTCACTACTTTTCAATTCTCGAGGTTTACCAGCGGTTCGTATGTTGTGGTTGAAGCCACTGAGGTCGCCGTGGTTCCTCTGCTCATCACTTCAACCAGCGTTCCTTCAAAAGTGAAAGCGTTCTTCGTGAACACTACGCCAGCCGAGACCTTGGCCTTCATTGTACCGCTGGTTTGTATCTTGTGGTTAAACCCACATGTGGTCAGCCAGCTCTTCCGTTGATGTGATCAGGAGTTTAGTGTTTGTATGTTGGGTAGGTTGCTGCTATGGCGAAGCTCCTCTGTCACTTCTATGTTTTTAGGAACAGAACAAACATGACAACGATGAATCAGTTACGCAACTCAAACACCACAGACATCTCTAGAACTTTCCTTATCACCGGAATCAATTCAGCAATGATGAGAGAGAGGGGATGATCTGGTGTCGTTCACGCTTCTTCGAGCCAATAATTCTGCACGTTATTGTTGCTGTGGTAACACATACACTCACCGGCCACTTTATTAGGTACACCTGTCCAACTGCTCATTAACACTTAATTTCTAATCAGCCAATC
>JAQMYF010000027.1:2060953-2075686 GCA_030014195.1 Neosilurus mollespiculum
AGGGGGAGTGAGAGGGGGGAGTCAGAGAGTGAGTGAGGGGGAGTGAGTGAGAGAGAGAGAGAGAGAGAGAGAGAGAGTGAGAGAGAGAGAGAGAGAGAGAAAGAGAGTGGGGGGGAGTGAGAGAGAGTGTGAGAAAAAGAGAGAGTGGTGGGGGGAGAGAGAGAGTGGGGGAGAGAGGGGGGTGGGTCTGTTTAACTGATAAGGATAAACCTGAGCACTGCAGGTGTTCCCTCTGTGACCCACATTAAAACCACACTCACTCTGTTAGATGAACTGCACTCCGTCATCCCCATCACATCTGCTCTCATTCACACACGACGTCCTTCATACAGCCACATTCAGACGTTTACAGTGTAATTAAAATGGAAGAAAAAACCCTCAGAAAACTTCGTTAAAACACCAATATTAAAGGATTTAAAAATTAAATAAAATCATTATAAAATTAATTTAACAGTCGCTGGAACACTGAAGGTCCTGGGGGCGTTTCTGTGTGGAGGTTGCATGTTCTCCCTGTGCTTGTGCGGGTTTCCTCCGGGCACGCCGGTTTCCTCCTACAGTCGAAATACATGCACAGAAAACTAACTGGTTGTTCCAAATCGCCCCTATGTGTGAGAGTGAGCGTGAATGGTTGTGTGTGTTGCCCTGCGATGGACTGGCGGGCTGTTAGGGGGCACCCCGCCTTTACCCAGAGCCGGCAGAGATAGACTCCGCCTCCGCGTGACTGTAGCTGGATTAAGTGGTTCAGTAAATGATTGAATTGATTTAAAGTTAAATCACAGCAAATATGATTAAAGGGGAGAAAGAGAATTCCTTTTATTTATATGAAAAATAAGTAAGTAAATAAATAAATATAATGAAGTGAGTTTAAGATGGTGGGGGTTGAATTTATATCAATAAAACCATCATGAAAAACATTAAATAAATAAATAAATAAACAAATAATCAATCCAGTGCACACTTACTCACTCGGGTTGTGTCCCAATCCACGGTGACAGTGATACAGTAAGAACAGATATTACAACACTGCCACCTGGCGGCGGATCTGATCATTTCCGGTAACCTTTCTTTGTTTGGGTTTTTTTTTGTCTGAATGCATCAGGTGTAATAACAAACGTCTGGGTAACAAATGCACCTCTTTTCTGTGTACCCGAGTCGTCTCGATGTGATGTAAAAGAATCTAACGTTAGGTCACGAGCAGAGGCAGTGCTACAGATGGTGTGGTTCCTCCTGGGTTTTCGTTTCCCTCGTTGCTGCCATGACGCCGCCACCAATCCACATTTCCCCTGAATCTGAAATGAGCTCCTTAAATATATAATATTCCACAGGGCAGCATGATGGTGTAGTGGCTGGCACGACCGCCTCACCGCAAGAAGGTCCTGGGTTCGACTCCCGGCCACGGCGAGGACTTTCCGTGTGGGTTTTCTTCGGGTACTCCGGTTTCCTCCAGCAGTCCAAAAGACATGCATGTTAGGCTAACTGGCTGTTTCAAATTCCCCCAGGTGCGAGTGTGAATGGCTGTGTATTGCCCTGTGATGGTCTGGCAAGCAGAACAGAGACGACTGAGATAGGCTCAGCATCTTCCTGACCTTAAGTGGATTAAACGGTTCGGCAAATGACTGAGTGAGAGAGCTTAATGCTCTGGATGTCTGCACTTAACAGCCAAACATAGACACGCCTCTCTTTAGTGTTCACTCAGAAGCTCCGCCCCTATATTCCTGTCCATTGCCAAGGCAACACTTCCAGCTCCCCTCCCCGTCTGGTTCTGTTAGTGATTGGCTGGAATGGTGTTGTGTGGCTCGTTGTGTGTGTTTGTGTTCCGGTTCTAGAGCCAGGGCCATGTATGAACATGTTTGCGTGTGAACACACACACACACACACACACACACACACACACACACACACACACAGAGAGAAAAAAAAGCCCCACTGTAGTAATTGATGCCTGATCACCGCACCTTTACTTACTACACTATCAGATTATCTTCGACACGACCCACCGTTCTTTCTCTTTTCCTTGTTCCCCTTCAGGTTCTGACTCTGGTTGGTCCCATGTGTTGATGACCTGGGACTCCTTAAGAGGGTTCCCTGGACACTGTTGTACGTTACCCATTAGAGGTTTATGCACTTTGATGTTTCATATTTTCAAAGATTTAGTATTTAGGAATTGCTTAGAAAACTCACTGCTTCAAATCTGCACCTGTTGAGGGCCCCCTAGTGGTCAGAGCCCTGTGGTGCAATACTCCGGGGTGAGTGTGAAGATTTAATATGAGGAGGATATCAGAAGCCTCAGCAGTAATGCAGGAAAACACTAAGAGGCTTTGATAATAATAATCATAATAATAATAATAATAATAATAATAATACATGAAGTGCTCAGGAGTTCAGAAGCAGGCGGTGGTATAATGACGCTCAGGTTGGTGTCTCGGCTCTCAGCTCACATTCCTCCAGCTCAACGTCTCATCATGCCAAACTGGCAGGCACCGGTTACCTGGGCAACAGTGCAGAACGAGCCACCAAAGCACAGTAAAATCCCATCATAATAAACCTGTTTATTTAGTCGGCGTTAGAAAGGAGTTTATAAACACTAGAAGACTTATTTCTGTATTTTCTACAAGAATTCGATTTTCTTTCACTGAAAAAAACGTTCATTCTTTTTCTGAGAGGAAACGTTTCCCACAACATGCCGTGTTTCTCTGTTCTTCTCGGAGATAAAGTACAACACCGAGGGATTAAACACTTAGTGTGAGTCACCTACCTCCTCCTGTCCCTGTCACTTTCACCTTTATACACACACACACACACACACACACACACACCACATACATCCCGACGTAACTTACATACACACACACACACCACATACACCCTGACTTAACTTACATACACACACACACACCACATACATCCCGACTTAACTTACATACACACACACACCACATACATCCTGACTTAACTTACATACACACACACACACCACATACATCCCGACTTTACATACACACACACACACACACACACCACATACACCCTGACTTAACTTACATACACACACACACCACATACATCCTGACTTAACTTACATACACACACACACCACATACATCCCGACTCACCTTACATACACACACACCACATACACCCTGACTTACCTTACATACACACACACACACACCACATACACCCTGACTTAACTTACACACCCCCTGACTTTACTTACACACACATACACACCACAAACACTGACTTTACTTACATACACACACACACACCATACATACACACACACACGCACACAAACACACCCTGACTTTACTTACATACACACACCATACATACACACCACAAACACCCTGACTTTACACACACACACCACAAACACACTAACTTTACACACATGCACACACACCACATAGATACTAACTTTATACACACACACACACACACACTTTACTCAGACTACACACACACACACACACACCCATACTCACAATAAATCCAAACACACATTTGTTGAGTTTATCTTTAGTCAAATATGAACAGATTCATCATGTGATGTAGCCCCCTCCCCCCCACGCACGCACGCACGCGCGCACACACACACACACTCCACACACACACTCCACACAACACAATAGTCCTGTAGCTTTTTTATATAATCATGAAACGAAAAGTGCAACAGTCGTCTATGAAAAGGCTGAACATACTTTATACTAATTCAACACTTGCATAATATTACAGAAGTTAGTACTTCATAGACCAAGAAAAAAATAAAGCTAAATGAGAGGATTCTGAAGAACGAAAGATAAAAGAAAAAGAGATAAATTACACGTGAGGATTCGGGTCTAAATCCTACCACCGGAACAGGAAGCATGAAGAGTAACGGCTACCTACAAAGCCCCAGACATCAACAGGTTCTTTACTGTTATAAAAGTACAACAGATATCATACTACAGTACCATCAGTACCAGCAGTACCTCGGCCTCATAGCGGGCTCCTCCCACACGCACGTCCGCTTTAAACCCAGACGTGTCCTGTTCTCCCTCTTCTGCTCGAAAGACAAATAATTCCCCCCTCATGGAACGACTGATTGAGCTGAATTCAGCTCGGAAATAAATTTCACTTTCGGGAAAATCAGTCAGTCGGTGGACCCGAAGGCCGGCGTCTTGCTCCCGTTGGCTGGATGCGAAGGTGTGGGTGTGGACTAAGAGTTTGGAGATGTTCAAGCACAGGGGTTATTTGGGAATCATAGTCATCATCATCGTGGTCGTGGTCGTCGCTCTGGCAGTTCAGTCCCAGTTCTCCCAGTCCTCATCTACAAACTGGGACAGAAAAGAGAGAAGATTACTGCGACAGAAGTCACTCGAGAAATACAGGACGTATCTGATTGGCTGGAAGGTTCTGACTCATCATCTAGAATCCAGCTGACAACAGCGCGCTGCAGATGAAAATGCGGCGCTGTGTAAAAGTTTGTGTACGCGAGTTACGCTGCGATATGAAGCTGAACGTGTTCGTCCGTATCCAAAAAGGCGTCCAGTTCCACTCATTAAATACCGCATTGACAATAACGTTCACGCACGACACCACACAGCCTTCTCGAACTCCCTGCTAGTCGATAGGAGTGCGCTCACGCTAGTTTGTTAGCGTTTCTATAGTAACACGTCACCCGCAGGGACTTACACGTTGATTGCTTCATATAATTTTTTTTTTCGCGTATTGATACGGTGGTGTATGACCAGACTCCACGTCACCAGTGTCACATGACCAACATACTCCATGACATCACCGACTGATTGACGTACACATTCTATGATGTCATTGATAGGGGCACTACCACCCTGGTTCATCCCATCTACAGAACTTTACACACTACCTTCTAGCTTACTGTTAATGGAAGGAGTCTCTACTTCAAAAATCTGAGTGCGGAAGATTGTGGTTTCTCATCAACGCCTAAAGCTGCGGTTTCAACATGCGGTGAAACTATAAATGGATAAAAAGCACCCCGTGTCATTATGTCATGAAGAAAACCTACATTAGCATTGCTGCGGTATCAAGAATAAAACCCGCCCCCTTTCCCCCCAATATATTTATTTATAGCTTGTGAAGTGAAGTGAGGCTGTAACGTTACGTGTTCGTGCGGTACCTCTGCGGTGGCATCGGCTTTCGACAGAGCCAGCTGAACCTCCTCCTCCGTCATGTCCAGGTCAAAGTCTTTTTCCCAGTCCTCACTCACGTCAGTGCTGGATCCTGCCGTCAGACATCACATCAAAAAAATCACAATAACATCACGGCACGATAACACTGATTCAAATCCTCCATCCGAGGCATCTGTAGAGGGTCTGCTTCAAAAATCCCGGTGCTCCTGGTGAAGATGGGTTCAAGATATCTTGGTATCTCGGCATTGAACAAACGTCTGCTCTGAGAGAATAATATCCAACGCCGCGACTGCACTAAGACGCATTTTAAAACCACCACCGTCCTCAACTGCTCCAGCTGCATATCAACTCATTCAATCCCTCAACGAAACACTTAATCCTGAACAGCTCGCCAGTCCATCACAGGGCCAACACACACACAACCGCTCACACTCACACCTCGGGGCAATTTAAAACAGCCAATTAACCTACCGCGTATGTCTGGATTGTGGGAGGAAACCAGAGTACCCGGAGGAAACCCACGCATGCACAAGGAGAACATGCAAACCCCACACTGAAACGCGCTCGCCGAACCCAGGACTCGAACCCAGGACCTTCTTGCTGTGAGGCAGACGTGCTAACCACTGCCCCACTGTGCCGCCCTTTATGTCAACTGTTTCCTGTATATGGTTTCCTCCAGTGAACAACATGCGCGCTCTCTCTCTCTCTCTCTCTCTCTCTCTCTGTCTGTGAGAGACCTTTACTAGGCTGTACGCTCCTCCTCACCTTTTTTGCCGTTGGTAGAAGGCGTGGACTTGCCGCTGTCCGAGTTGAGCTCGAAAACTCGCAGGTCTTGCACCCCCTCCTCTTTTGCAGCTTCTTTTTTTACTTCTTGCTCCCTCGCTCCCTCTGTTTGAGCTCCCCCCTCCTTTGCTCCCTCTGTTCTTGCTCCACCGTCCTTTGCTCCCTCATCCCTCGCTCCCTCTGCAGTGGCAGTACTCTTCGGCTTCTCGTCCTCGATCCGTACGTTAGCACAGTTCTCCGGAAGGTTCTCCAGCTGCGTTGGAAGACTCACGCTGTCGCTGCTGACCGACGGAGTGACGTCAGACGTGGCTTCAGTGTGGGAACCTGCTACCTCAGAGGAGGAAGCGCATGAAGGACTGGTCTCTATGGTGATGGGGGGAGGAACAGGAGGGGTGAAGTCCAAGCGAGATGGAGACGAGGCTCCGAGGAACTCATCTGGGGGCGACCAAGAGAAGAGAAGATCATGTGATCTTGCAATTCCTGATTCGGATAAATTTGTTACCCATAACAGGACGACACTGGAACCTGATATTCATCTTTATGCGAATAAAGACCGTACCTTCCTCTTCCTCCTCCCAACCCAGACTCTCGGTCTGAGCAGTTTCCTCTGCTCGGCGTTTCAGTGCCACTCTCCTGGCCTCCTCCTGTTTACACACAAAAACATCTTCAAGTGTCACATTTCTCTGAAGGAAACTACAAGACGCGACTCTCTGGAATCCAAAACATTATCCCGACTTTTCCGTTCTCAGTGCAGTATGTCTCTGGTGCCACACAACCCCAAATTAATTTTTACACCAGACACCAACAGACACCCGTATACGTAGGCATGTAACATAATATCTTACATCAGTAAGTCACAGTATAAATTCATGGTAACTCAAATCCTGGAGAGTGAAAAAAATTATTATTCAGCTGCGAAACCCCCCAACACCACCCCACCCCACCCCACATTGCTTAGACAGCAGAGGTTCTAAAATCTACTAATAATGTACAGTGGAGGGAGTGTGGTTTGACAGGGTGGTAGCGTTAGTGGGAGACTGTGGGACAGTCACAGAAACATGAAAGCAAAGAAGAAAACAGAGGGAGTTGTTTTATATTTAGACCTGACTACAGCCTTCACTAATGTTCATAATGATACAGTGGTTACTGATAAAAAGCCTGTTTATTAAATGTTTTTTGGGGTTTTTTTAATATATAAAAAATACATTTTAGTTAATGAATTAGTATGTTTTACTCCAACCTTTAGAATTGTTTGTAAATAATTATTGTAGGTCAAGAAAATTGTATTTTTCTTATATAAATTATAAATAAATTAAATATATCAACATTTGGGGAAAAAAAATACCAAAAGAAATACTTATTTATCTTTTCGTGCAATTTTAACTGATTAAATTGTATTTTTTATTCGGTTCACACCAGAGCCACAGATTTATACGAGTGTCGTGAAGCCTCAAACAAAAGTGTGTGTCGGGTTTTTATAGCTGATTTAGTTTCTTACACTAAAAGCGCACCCTTACACTAAATATCCTTAAAACAGGCGATTACTGCTGCCTTCAAATTCAAACACTTCGAGAAGACAGGTAGACGAAATAAAAACAGAAAAACATTTCACAGATTCTGTCAGACGCGAATCTCCTTTAATTCCTTTATTTACATTCTAAAATGAATATTATTGTTTTGACCTGCAGGTATCACAGAGGGAAACAAACTGTACCTGATCCAACTGGAACACTTTATAAAAGTAGCGCTGCCAGAACTCAGAGTGAGCCACGGCTGCTGGAACCTACACACACACACACGATTTTAAATACAGTATATGACATAAATCCTACTTGTAATATTTTACAACATTCTCGAATACTGTGACGTGAATTTCTTTCCTTTACGGCTCTTTGTATATTGAGTGCAGAAGTTTGTGCCCCCATACTGTTGTTTATTAACGGTCACAAAAAGTTGCACAAATCAAGTCACGGATATAAAACTAACGAGTTTCAGAGTGATGGACTATTCCGGAAGCGGGTCGTACCATTTTGGTGTAGAGGGCTCGAATAGAGGGGCTGGCAACCAGCAGCTGTGAGATCTCAGCTTTCTTCTCCTCGAGACTGAACGTAGAGAGCCAAGCGTCAAACTGCTCCGGAGGACCTGAACAGGACACACACACACACACACAGAAATCCTCTGAAGATATTACTGTAGACCAGGATTAATCTCACAAGTGGGTGCAAATACTTTTGCAACAACCGAAAGCTGGTAAAGTGTAACCTTCACACTTCATCCAATTTTCTATAAAGATTTCCAGTTAATACTGGCGCCCTCTACAGCACCGTCTATAACGTCGCCTCACGTTTCCATATTTAGTACTGGTTAATGAAACAGGTGCATCGAATTAATAAATGGACGTACCGTCGGGTTCGTTGCAGTACGTCGCAGGGTCGGCTTGAAGAGTGTAGAGACGAGCCTGAAGAGAAGCAAAACTCGGGTGAATTCACTAATAACTACCACAGCGCTGCTGATTTCTGATTGGTTGGGTTTTTTTTATATTCCCGAGGCCATGTTTATTATTAACCAGCGTTGATGGAAGGCACCTCCAGGGTCAGAATGGCCGCCAAATATGTTTTTTTAGGCAGTAAAGGACTGAAAGCAGAAACTGTTCTTTAAAGGTACAGTGTGTAGGATTAAGCGGCATCGAGTGGTGAGGTTCAGGATTGCACCAACTGAGAATTCATTCCCGATCCCTGCACTTGAAAGTCTGTATGATCCTGGGCTGCTGTAGAGACATGGCGGCCTCCGTGAGACAGGACCCGCTCACCATGTAGACATAAACAGCTTGTTCCAAGGTTCCCAAAGACTCAACGACTTTATTTTAATTATCATAGATAAATGAATGCTTGTGTAATGGTGATATAGTTCATTTCTGTAAGCAGTTTCTCCAGAATGTTACACACTGTACCTTTAATACAATTACATATTCTACCTTTAATCTAAAACTAACCAAACTCTGTATATTACCAGCAAGGGATAAATGAATTAATGTATATTTTAAAGCTGATTAACACCCCCAGTGAATTTTTAGGTGTTCCATAAAATAAAACATAGCTAGAATCAGATCAAAACTATGACATCATAAAAAATATAATCCCTAACCAACTACCAACAAACATACATGATTTACACTGAAACCTACCCATTCCTTACAGGAAATCATGACATAAAACATCTACAGAGGTGACGACGTCGAAGTAGTGATACAGGGGGAAAACGTAAATCCTACAACAGCGTGCGCCATTTCGGCAATTTTCCGCCCGTAAGTGCAGCATTGAACCAGACCTTGGTGCTGTCGTACACCTCGGTGGTTCCGGCGGGCGTGGCCACCAGCGTGATGACATCGCAGTCGATGGTTTTGTCGGGCGGAGGAGCGAGCGTGTCCGTGATCACACCCAAAATGTTCGACAGGCCCTTCTTCACCTTCTCCGTAGCCTCGGATGAACCTTCCACCTGGGACAGGGTGAGAATAGAACCGAGTCAGTCTTACGGCACCTAAGACGTCTATAGATAGACAGATAGATAGATATATATTTGTGTGAAACTAATAAGAAAGCATACGGCCAGTTTAGTCTTGACGGCGTTGGCCGTGGCGACGATGGAGCACGCGGTGTCATGCTGCACCACGTTGGAGAACTCTGTTAAATCCCGCTTGATGAACTCGTACGCTTCGGATGACTGGACAGGTGGATTCAGAGAAAGGGTATTAATTACATGGTAATTACATGGTATTTACATGGTAATTACTAGTGTGTGGTTATTTTTACTCACTCTGTCTTTGAGGGACTGGAAGCCCTGCTGCAGCCAGCCCCCCCACCAGCCTCCTTCCCTGAGACCGTCACACATACCGATATTCAATAATTCATCAATCCTCGCCGAGATCTCGCGTTTAAAACCGGTATGAAGCAGTGATCGAACCGCCTGACCTGGAACCTGAGAAAGATCTAGAACGGCTTGTAGCTGACGCAGGCAACAGGCTAGCTTAGCACTGCGAGCTAGCTAACAAAAACACAAAGATGCCGAATAACTAAATCACCAACTGACGTTTTATATGAAAGAAACTGATAATAATTTCCAGTTTTATTGATTTAATTCGCCTCAACACTGCTGTCGAAAACAGAAGCTCAGACAACACAGCCGCAACCGTCGCGTTTAATGACTCCCTGCGGCTCAGTCGCAAATAACGCTCTACGTACGCTGTAGTGAACTACTAGTCACGTGCAACGACACAATAGCACGCACTACGTAGGGCACCTACATAGGGCGTGCTGCCCAATTTAGAATCCATCCCTCCGCCAGTAAAAATCTCGCGGCACTGTTTTTGTAAACAAACCCCACAAATCGACAACAGTATGGCGTAATTACTTATCGTGAATCCCACCAGTCGTTACAGTCTCACCCTTCACCCTAATATACGTCCTTATCGAGTGCACATTAACAGCATTATTCACTAATTTTACGGATTTCACAACAATTATTTAGAGCGACTTTACAACTCACCCTTCCGCCATCTTCAACGCATGACGTCAGCTAAACACCGGAACCCGGAAGCGGATCTTATTAACGCTGCCAAACAAACCCGAAGTCAACAAATACACGTTTTACTCACACAGTTTTTATAATCGCTTTAATAAGCTTTTCAGTAACGTAAGGAACATTAATGAAGTGTGTAGTAACGGCTGGAACGTGGGGTGCACACACAACAAGATGATAGCGACATAAGAGAAGCCATGTTTGATAGGTAGCTGCGCCTTTGTTCTTACGCGGAAGAACGTCAACGTCGGCGCCATATTGGAGAGTGTAAACGTTCAACCAACTCATTGACATGAATTGAATGTGTCAGTGTGTTGTTTTTTTTTGTCGCACACTATTTTATTGTGTAGTGTAGTTTATATAATATTTAACTACCCTCAAATTAAATGACATCTAAAATTTATATTTGAAAAGGTATGTTTATTATAGTAATCATTATGATAATGTTGAATGGCCTGTATTTCACTTCACTGCTGGAACTTTTAAATATAATATTTATTAATGCGAAAACTGTCAGTTAACGGCAGGTAACTTTATATTTATATCACGTTATATGTGGGAACCATTATATTTAATTCCTCTAAAGAATGCAATCGGATTGGAATGAAATGCAACCGATCCAAATATGGTCGACACTGATGGAAGTAAACTGATCGCCAAACATTTGTAGTGGGATTCATGCCAATAATTGTCAAATTGTGTCTGTGAACTCATTATGAATAAAATGTATAAAGTAAAAAAATATATATATATATCATGTGAGGGAATCAACTGTGAAAATAAAAAGCATCATTTTTGGTTAAAAGTTTGAAAATGTGCACTACAGGCTAGGAGAGTTTTATAATAAAGTACTTGGGAATGGCGTGATGTGTTTGTTTAGCTATTTTTTGTTGAATATTCTCTGCAAACTCAGGATAATAATTGCATTTTTCTTTTCTTATGTTCCGGTGTAGTAATATACTAAAATAATTATTTGCCTCAACGTTCCATCCCTCCATCATTCAGCCTTACCTTTATACATGAGTAAAAACTGAATTGTATTTTTTTTTAAGGTTTCATCCTCGTGATGTATGGAGCAGTGTGTTCACGAGCTGTGGCGTCTCTCAGGGGAGAAACTCGGCCCGTCACCCTGTTACACACAATCAGCTAATGAAATTGCCCATAATGGAAGTGACAAGAGGAGTTTATCACGTCATTAGAATTCAGCCCGGTCCATATGGACAAAGGCGTGATGGGTGTGTGTTAACACCCACCTGAGCCCCCTGCACTCTTAGACCCTCAAGGGTGTGTGTGTGCATGTCATATGTGTGAAGTGCACTCGTATGCTATGTGTCTCATCCCAGCTGTGTTTTGCTCATCAGTATGCGACGTGCATGTGTGTGTGTATGTGTGTGTGTCTGTTTGTGTGGGTGTGTGTGTGAGAGTGAGAGGAAGCTCAGTTTAAAGGGTCATGAGTCCCTCTTTTAATTGAAGCCGCGCTGCATCCAGAAGCTGCACAATATGTGCATGTGTTACACAATATGTCATTTCCCCGCCCCACAATTCCACTAATTGGGTCCTTCAGCTCCCTAATTAACTCAGTTAGACCAGCCCCGGGGCCACAGACGGCTGCACTGTTTTCCCTCATCGATCCGAGTCTTTAGGGGCCGAGGTCAGTGCTAAACCGACTACACAACCAAAGGGTTTTTTCTTATAAGAAAGATTAGAAGAATCTTTTATTAAGCCTTTATTACACATTTAGTCTCAAATGTAAACATAATCAGATCAAATTATTTCATTGGGGTCACACCAACACACTTAAGTATTTCTTATTTCTGGTGTGACAGCAATTTAACAACAATTACAGAAGTCCAGAGAACCTGAGAAGCGTAATCGTCTCTCCCGTGCAGGAAAACTAAAAACTCCAGCATTACATCTGAGTGTTAAATAAGGAGCACTGACACTGGAGGCTCCTTTATACCCCTTTCTCATCGACTCAACTTTGACGCGGATACCTGCGGTACCACGAGGAGGAAGCACCTCGCGGTGCAGATGCAGAAAACATTTTTCCCCCTCGTCCTCTTCCCTTCAAAGGCATGATTCTGCAACAATAGCCGAGGTGAATATTCACAGCCTTTGAAATCATGGGAAAAAAAACACATGATCACCGTGAGCATCGTGTGGTACCACCGGTGCTTGTTGATGTTCACAAACGTTGTTCACGGTGGTCATACTATGTTGGCGGTGGTTTCACGTTGTTACGCGGAAATGACACGTTTTCAGGAATTACAGAAACAGTAAATAAGCACGTAGCCTTAATCCGTCCACATGGAGTGCGTGTTGTACGAGTCACTGTGTTACTATAGAAGTTGTTACTATGGAAACAATGACATACGAGAATAAGGACATCAGTACAGCGTGGATGTGGTAGCGCTGCTGCTGGGTTCGATCTGTGTGGTCTATTTCGTGCTCCCCCCGTATGGTGTTTGAGTAGTCTTATCACATTTTTCTTTGTACAGATGCATTTTCACTTTTTCACTTCATGCTCGCGCTCTTTTGCGCTCCACGCGAACTCAGAACCGGATCAGCTCGCGCTCGTCTCTTCACGTCCTCACTTTTGAGAGTTTGGAGGCGGGGACAGTCGCTGATGTCTCAGCTCCATTGATTGGATGTTTCCTTTTCACAGTGATGCCTGTTAACTTCCACCTTTCGGATAAGGTTATGTGTATTTACCATCGACGGTGTAATAGGGAGAGCAGTAGGAAGAGTCGAGTGTGCGCTGATCCTGTTCTGTGTGCGCACGGAGCAAAAAAGCGATTGTGTGAGTTTTGAGACCCCTGTCTCTGTGGGTTTCATGTGGGATGTCTGGTTTTCTCCCGTCTTCTACAACATGCCAGTATGCAGCTTTGTGACTCTGAATTGGCGTAGATGTGAATGAGGACGTCTCCAGGATTCTCAGCGTTCCCAGGATTGGACCGGCTTTGGCTCTGGCTTGACCCTGACCTGGATCAAACACTTTACTACTGAAGAGAATTTTTTAAAATCAGTATATTGTCTGGATTAGTATCAGCAGGTTGTGAGTTTGAAGCCCAAAACTCTTGAAGAAAGTAGTGCTCACATTTCAGATGGAAGCCAAATGAATACATTTAAGCGGAGAATCTCTGATAACGCCTTTCATCGCAAACCTCTGTCCAAGTGTCCATAGAACACCTCAGATGTTCCGGTCTCTCTGCGGACCCGCTCCATCTGCCTCTGATCAGGAAACACCAGCTTTTGCACGAGTCAATGTGTCTAATTATCCCTCTGCATCGGGCCGAATAATCCCTCACAATGTGTTCAGCTTCCCATTCCCACCTGTGCTCTGGACCGAAGACGAGGGGGAACCCACTGGCTCCCAGTATCCCACAAACCCCTTCTCCATCCAGGCTGGCAGCTGCCTCCCCCCGCTGGGACGTCCTCCAGCTGACGGAGCCTCTTAGCCGTGTCAATGGGCCCATAAATAAAGGAGCTAACCGCTTTTGTGTTGCCTCGAGTGTCAGGTCCCTCTGCGGCCTTGACGGCGCTTGTTACCGTGATGAAATGCAGAGAGAAAGAGCGACAGAAAGAAGGAAGGAGCGTGAGGAGGAGGAGGAGGAGGGAATCTGTGTTTCAGGCGGCCCCCTGCCCTCACTTTTTGTCCTGTGAGCGAGTTTGTCATTGTCCCAGGTCTTTGAAAGCCATGGACAGAAGGAGGAGGAGAGAAGAACCATCTCTTCATTTCTCTTCTGATCTCGCAGAGTCATGCAAGGACAAGCGTGTATTCTTCACGGACAATTTGCCTGTGTGTGTGTGTGTGTGTGTGTGTGTGTGTGTGTAGAAGTTTGTAAAATGGACAGAGTAAATGAAGATCTTCAGGATCCAGTACTCTTGTAATATTGCTCATGTCGTAGCCAGAGATCCTTTATCACTGTTTACACATGAAATATTTTCAACCATTCGTTTTATTTAAAATAATTATAGAATTTATTATTAATAGTAATAACACATACATTACAAGCTAATAAAGAAATAAATAAACATGAAAATGCATAAAATTGCAGAGTAATTTTTATTGATTTATTTGTGTGTTTGTTTGTTTATTTGCATTTTATTTTATTGAATAAATTATTTAATAGACTTTAATTTTCTCCATTTATTTTCTCTCTCTCTCTCTCTCTCTCTCTCTCTCTCTCTCTCTCTCTCTCTCTCTCTCTCTCTCTCGCGC
>JAQMYF010000027.1:2129785-2132285 GCA_030014195.1 Neosilurus mollespiculum
CACACACACACACACACACTCTCTCTCTCTCTCACACACACACACACAGTCTCTCTCTCTCTCTCTCTCTCTCACACACACACACACACACACACACAGTCTCTCTCTCTCACACACACAATCTCTCTCTGTCTATTTCTCTCTTTTTCTCACACATTCTCTCTTTGTCTCTCTCTCTCTCTAACACACACACACACACAAAATCTCTCTCTCTCTCAGACACACACACACATTCTCTCTCTCTCTCTCTCTCTCTCTCTCTCACACACACACACACACACACACACACACATACACACACACAATCTCTCTCTCTTTTTCTCTCTCTTTTTCTCACACATTCTCTCTTTCTCTTTCTCTCCCCCCCTCTTTTTCTCTCTTTTTCTCACAAATTCTCTTTCTTTCACACACACTTCTTATTCTTCTTTTTCTTAAACATTTATTATTGTTCTTTTTCATTCTTCTTTTTTTTCTTGTTTTTCTCCCCTCTTTTTGTTCTTCTTCTCCCCCCCCCCTTTTCTTCTTTTCCTTCTTCTATTTGTTCTTTTTCTTCAACTTTTTCTTCTTTTTCTTCTTTTTTGTTCTTTTTTTCTTTCTTCTTCTTTATCATCTTCTCTCTTGGTGCCCCGTGCGGGGGTTACCGTTAACTACGGTCAAATGAACACATGAATAAATGCCTATCTGAAATGTTAGGCCTGGATATTAAAAAATAATTCAATATTAGTCCAAAAGAGAGGGGGAAAAAAAACGAACGGAAATTCTATTCCGGGCCAGTTGTTCATCTCGTGCTTAATGTGCGTTTAATGTGCTGAGGTTGAAATTGGCAGTCTGAGGAATTACATCCACCATTAAATTCTCAGTGCCGCTTTATTCACTGCTGACCTTAAAGCCGTTCTTCAACACTGCTGAGCTCTGAATGTTCTGCGTTCGGTCTCGACACCTGTCAGCACTGATGAGTTCGATGTTTGTGGAGAGTATCTACATCAGTGACGTGAGCGATTCTCCGCTGCTGAGACGGGAAGCACTATTAAAAGATAGAACGCAGCTGCATGTAACATAACAGAGGGGTACGTTATCATTTATTTAAGGAAGACAAAATCCCAAATGCCTTTATATTACACCTACCCTATAGGTCACCTACTCATTAGATGCTATTGTGCATGTATAACACAGCAGGGATTAAACCCTGGATAATAAAGAGAGCGGGAAATAAAAGCAGGTTGGTTTTGCTGTGCTGGTCTCATTACAGAGAGAAACGTTTTTAAAAATGTCCATTTTAGGAGCAATTTTAAAAACCAAAGTGTAATCATGGGAATATGATGAGAAAATTCATTATTTCTGCATTTCCTTCAGGAGATAATAGAAAAAAATTGAAAATGCTCAAAAGTAATCGAACAAGCAAATATAATTATAAATATGTAAAAAAAAAAACCTCCTAACGGCTTCCGAGTGACGCAGCGACAAGATTTGTGACTATCAACCCGGAGATAGCAAGTTTGAATCCATCCGCAACCGGGAGTCCATGGGAGATAACTGGCTGAGCTCTCATGGGCGGGAGAGATGGCATATGTTTCCCTGTCACTCACAGCGATCACCAGGCTATACATGGGCGTCTGTGAGCTCATTCGTACAAAATGGGCGTATAGCGCCTTCCCTCCGAGTGTGCATGCACAGCAGTTCATAAAGAAACAATTGGCAGCATCATATGTCACGGAGGGGGCATGTGAATACTTGCGCCCCTACCTGGTTGGTGGTGGTCATATGTGATAGGGAGGCATCAGCTGACGAGTGGGAATCGGATATGAATAAAAAAATTAGAGGAGAAAAAGGGAAAAAAAATCCTTCCTCATGTCTGAAGCCCATGGATGTCAAATGCTGAGTTGCTGTTTGTTTGTGGGTCTTTCTGCCTTCAGTTTTTTCTTCAGGAAGTGAAAAGCTTCTCAGTTGAGTTGATTGACTCCTTCATTTAAGGACATTCCATTATTTCTTGCCTAAAGAAGTTCCTGGGTTGCCTTTTTCTGTATGTTTTGGGTTGTTATCCACCTTTGTTGTGAATCAGTTTAGCCGCATTCGACTGAATCTGAGCAGAAAGTATAGCTCTATACACTTCAGAATTCATTCTGCTTTTTCTATCTGCAGCCACGTCATAAAAAAACGCCAGTGACCAGAGTTCCACCGGCAGCCGTACATGCCCATGTCCACTGTGTTTGACAGATGATGCGGTGCTTTGCATCACGAGTCCATGCTTTCCTCCTCCATACCCATCTTTTCCCATCATTCTGGTACAAGTCCATACTGGTTTCATCTGTCCAAATAATCTTGTTCCAGAACTGGGCAGGCTTTCTAGGAAAGACTAATCTGGACTGTCGATTCTTGATTGTTACCGGTGGTTTGGATCTTGAGGTAAACCACATGGATTTACATCCATGAAGGAGTTTCTTGGTTCTAGACTTTGAGCGACGTAAACCCATCTTCTGAAGAATGTTCTTGATTGAATGTC
>JAQMYF010000027.1:2137285-2150731 GCA_030014195.1 Neosilurus mollespiculum
ACAAGAGATAAAGAAATATCACACACACACACACACACAAAGCCAACAGCGAGGCTCTTGACCCAGTTGTAAGGCTCTTATGTATAATTCAGGCTTTTCTCTCTGGACTTACCCAATACACCGTCACATCATATGGAGATGCAAACACACACACACACACACACACACACACACACACACACACACACACACACAGTTCTTTTTGATGTTCTATCTTACCAGATGCCCAGCCGTGTCGCTGTATCTGGTTTATGAATATTAATAATGAAAAGAAGGGAAGCGTGTTTAGGAGTTTTGGTGCCGAATCACTGATCACACACACACACACACACACACACAAAAGCATGGATATTCTCATATTTAATTTTCAACAAATATTTCTCTCTCTCTCTCTCTCTCTCTCTCTCTCTCAGACAGTTTAGCTCCTCCTGTAAACGTGTCTATTCGTGATTTAAAGGCCAATTCAGCGACAGTGACATGGGACATCCCAGGAGCAGAGCCAGTTATTGGATTTGCCATTACACAGCAGGTACAGAGAGAGAGAGAGAGAGAGAGAGAGAGAGAGAGAGAATCTGGCCATGAAGTCTTTACTGATAAACTTATAAGCCATTTATGAGTCATTAGAGTACACAGTATAATAAAAGCAGCTGTAACATAAAGATTCTCTGAGAAGTAAACATGCAGTCAAAAGTGCTGCATGTGTAAAAAATAGTCTACAGTATTTCAAGAGTATATTAAGAGGTAGTCAATATTTTATGTAATTTTTATTATTATTATCATTATTATTATTATTATTGTTGTTGTTGCTGTTGTTGTTATTATTATTATTATCATTATTATTATTATGATTAAAGTAATCATGATGCAGCTCTCCTCTAAGGTAAGTCTGATGTCCGCTCCAGCAAGGAAAAGTCTCTCGTGATCTAAACTCCACATGAACACACTGATACCCTCAGAAGAAGTCTGGGACCCCTGTCAGATTCCGTCTTTTGTTTTGTTTTATTTGATCTCCTTTACAGAAGAAAGACGTGCACATGCTGCGCTTCATACAGGAAGTGAACACCACCACACGGAGCTGTGCATTGTGGGATTTGGAGGCGGAGACGGACTATATTGTCCACGTACAGTCCATCAGTGTGCATGAGACGAGTCCACCGAGCGAAACTCTGCGTTTTCGGACGCCAAAGGAAGCCGAGAGACAGACGTCTAAAAGTAAGCACACACACACACACACACACACACACACACACACTCATGCAACCAGTGCATTCTTCTAGATAGCCCAACAGCCTGAAGGTATATTACGATCTAAGAGTCTTGCTTTCTTCCACCCTTCATATTTAATAAGATTTCCCTTCTCTCGTGAGGTTCTCAAAAACAAACAGGTTCCCATTCACAAAAGGTGGCCAAGTGGAAACTATATAGAAAGCCAGAGCCCTTATCCATCCAAAGAAGCTCAAGGGGTTTATTTTTATTCACACCGTGACTCCCGAAAGCCTGAAAGTTCCGACCCAAAGCGATCCGAGACCTCATTTTCTGACAGAAGCAGACAAGACAAAGTTCCTCATCAGCTAAAAGAGTCATGGACTGTCACTTTCACACAGCCGTCATGCTAAACTTAGGAGTGTGACCTTCTGTCAAGCTGACAGCTGCCATGTATCTCCTTAGATGAAGTCACCATGGAGGAAGTGGGGCAAGCCACTCAGCTCAGGGCAGGGGAGCTCATCATCATCGTGGTGGTGCTCGTCATGTGGGCAGGTAAGAAGAATTTGAGAACTGGAGCTCTATTAACCAAAACTCCTAACAGCATAATTACTGGAAAGCATTCGATCAGTTCCGGTCAGGAGAACATGTCTGATTTTTCATTTCCAGGTTAATGGTAAATCGTAAGCTTTCGTTCAGCCTGGCTTTGATCCTGAACAGCTAGCACTAAAAGCATTTTCTTGTTTGTTGTTTTTTCACTGTTAGGTGTGATCGCCTTGTTCTGCCGTCAGTACGACATAATCAAAGACAACGAGCCGAACAATAACAAAGACAAAGCCAAGAATTCGTCAGAGTGCAGTACCCCTGAGCACCCGACAGGGGGGCTGTTACGGAGCAAGGTGTAACCCCACCCCCTCCATCTCCACTTCCCACCAGAGCTCAGAGGACGAGAGGATGAGCAGGTGAATCATTCTGTGAAGTTAGCCTGTGGCAGCTTAATAGCTATTTTCTTATTTATTCATCTTCAAGAACCTGTTTTTCATAGTTAGGTAATATTTACAATTACATTTACATTTATCATTCTTTTTATACAACTGAGCAATTTAGAGTTCAGGGCCTTGCTCAAGGGCCCAACAGTGGCAGCACGGTGGTACTGGGGCTTAAACCCACAACCTTTGGACCACTAATCCAGAGCCTTGACCACTGAGCCACCACTACCCATATTATTGACCACAATATAAGGGGGTTGCTAGCAAGGGAGAACCAAGGGGTAATTTAATGCTAAATAATGAGCTAGCTGTGAAGAACCAGCGGTCAGTGTATTGATAAATGCGTAACTAGCTGTGGAAAACCAGAAAACTACATTTCACAAAAACAGGTTGTGGAAAACCAGACCTACGTAACTAATTGTTTTGCAAAAAACAAATTAATAAATAAATTAATTAATAATTAAAAAAAACAACCCAGAATCTTGTGCATTGCTAAATATCTAGCTAATTGTGAAGAACCAGGCCTCGTGTATTATAAAATTTCAAATCAAATTCAAATTCAAATTCAAATTTATTCATCACATACAAATTATACACAGTACAATATGTAGTGAAATGCTTAGTACGACTGTCCAGAATGTAAGGAATAAACAATAAACAATAAGATCAGATAACAAGAACAGAATGAAATAAAAAATATAATAAAAATATAATAAAAATATTATAAAATAAAATATACATCTGAGGGAAAAAAAAAAAAAAAAAATACTGTACTGTTATACTGTAGTTACTTATGAAAAACCAAAACCCTGTGTATCGCTAAATAGCTAGCTAGCTGTGAAAAACCAGAACAGGGTGCACTGCTAAGTAACTAGCTAACTGTAAACAACCAGGTGACATGTATTGCTAAATATGTAGCTAACTGCGATACAAAATACAAAACCCTCAGTATTGCTAAACACCTAGCTAGGTGTGATAGAAAACAGAACAGCGTGTATTGCGGAATATGTAGCTAGCTGTGGAAAAAGAAAACATTTGCTAAATATCTAGCTGGTGTGAAGAGTCAGAATGCAATCTGTATTTTGCTGAACCTTTAGCAAATGTGAAAATAACAGAACTCAGTATGTTGCTAAATAATTAGCAAGCTGTGCAGAACCAGAGCAATGCTAGCAAACTTTGTTAGCTTTTTTGTAAACAGCTTTAGTCATCAGACCTCTGGGTTTAATCCCACAGTTAGCATGATGTTAGCTTTTAGAATTATTGAATTTCAGCATCCAGACTAATAAAGTCCATTAAACATTAACTCCAAGGTGATGTATCTCACTGTCCTTCACTCAACCTATACATTTTAAAGCAGTTCCTTTACATCAATAAGCAGATAACAGACATCCACAAGGACATACAGTGCGCTCAGCCCCTACGGGTTTGAGTGACGAGACCAGAGCCAACACTGGACATCCATGAGGTGATTAGAACAGACGCTTGGCACGGAAGCCGTCTTTTCTACACGTCTTATCAGAAAACAACCAGCTGCTCTCTACATCACGATGCCGGCATGGAGGAGGACATGCTAGAGTGACATGAACCTCGCAGGACCTCGTCTCATCCCGTCTTTTCTTCTTCTCTGCATCTCGATTATCAAGTGATTTGGAGGAAGCTGTTGTGATTTATTCCATTTTCTCTGGCAGGAGCGCAGCTGCACGTCGCAGCTTGATAGAGAATATATATAACGCCAGTATAGATGTGTATATAGAGTATACCTCTATTACACGTCAAGGTCTTGATCACTCTGTCAGGGTCTGTTTCATAATCAAGACCGCCCCGCTGTACGTTATCCCACTTATTACATGGCTACTTAAGCTGATCTCATGCGGGACGGTTTTAACAGCGGTTCAGCGTGGATCCAAACAACGTCGGACTGCACTGACATCGCTTTTGACACCGTGAGGATATTAGCCATTGACCAGCTCTGACCAATACAAACCACAAGGTTTTCAAAATGTTTGAAATTTCACGTCAGTTCTCAAAATCGCGTATCACCGTCTAGCTGTCTCGTAGCCGCCGTGTTGTCGCCTTCCACAACCTTTCTGAGCCACATTCAATATGACTTCATCACAACCAATTCACACCGCGTTTTCACAGACCGCTCACTATTGTTTTAGCACACCACCGTCATTTTAAAGTGCACTTAACTGTGTTTAAACCCACCCCACGTGAAGCTGTTTTGCAGCTCAGCACAGTTTGTAACCGCAGTAAGATCCAGCCATGTATGAGGTCTACTTTACTACATGAGTCAATAATAATTCACAAAATATTGATTTAAAACTGATTTTTTTTTTTATTTTAAACTGATCTATACTTGAGGCAAAAGTCTGTTAAAAAGCAAAAGTCTATTTAACAACAGTGAGTCATAAAGAAATAACCAATCAGAATCAAGTGAGCTGTGTCACAATATGCTACAAGTTCTATAGCAGCAGTTTATTTATTTAAAACGGAGAAAAAAGAAAAACACAGCAGGTGATATGAGGTTTTCTGGATGGAGATGTTTCTTTAAAATTTATGGGAAAAGTGTTAGTTTTTAAAAGTTTTTTAAATGTTTTTTTCCTGACATTTCAAGATAGATGGTTGCTATGTACCACATGACAAGCTTTTTTTATTTATTCATTCATTTTTTTATTTAGATTTTTTAATAACTTCAAGACACAACAATGGCACTCAGAGAGTGCAAACCTCCGCCAACTGTGGATGGGGCTGTTTGTTGGAAATGAACAGAAAGTATACAGTACAGCACCCCCTCCTGGACCTGCTGCAATACCACACTTCCAAAAATCATCCTATCTCACAATGTTAAAGAACCTTGGATTTAGAAGATTTAACAGAGTCTTCCTTGTCAAAAGCCCCACCTCTGGTGTAAATTGTATGAGAATCCAGATTGTGGAGCGTTAATTGGAGAGTACACTATCCCTTCAAAACAGTTCATCAAAATCTGTTTATAACATTGTGTATAAAGTACAAACAAACAAACCAACCAACTACCGGCAACAAAAACATCACCTCCTCCTTGGTGGAGGTTTAAAAAATGAAGTCACAGGTGAATATTAGAGGAATAAAACCATCAGGATGTTATTGGAGGATAATGAACTTGATGGTGATAAAAGGAACATTTGATGATGATTTCTTTTTTTTTTTTTGCTAATAATTCCTTAATAACGTGCTTGAATACAGAGTGAAGTGTTACGCAGAGCTGGATGTGACAGCGGGAGAGAAACTTCTCGACTTGCACGGAGAAATGCTTCCCGAATTTTAATGCAGTAAATGCATGTGTGTGTGAGAGGAGAGTAAATACAAAGCAGAATCTTTTTAGTGGATGTAATCCAGATCTGCATGTGTATAGGTTATAGTATCATCATTGTGTTTCTGAATCTGATCCATGATGACATTTTGGTGACTTTTGTGATCCTTATAGAGCCCTGAATGTTTTTTTTTAATCATTTTGTGATGCAAATTTTAATTTAAATGTTTAATTTCACATATAGTTTTTAATTATAAGCATTATTAATTGCATCTGGTGTGAAAGGTGTGATGATGTGTGAAATGAAGTAATTATGGAGCTTCTGTCTTAATCTCTGCTGAAACGCTCCTGTCCTAAAGGATATGCCTCTCAAGGACATCCAATCAAGTATTTCACACGTGCCAGAATCTCCTCTGGGGCATCGAACTCACCTCTACTTTCAACAAAGGGCTGAAAACATTTCACATCAGCAATAATCCACTCGATAAGGAGAACTTTATAATGACAGGATTCATTCATGGTGACTTCCAGTGAGGTGTTAAAGGATCACTTTTTATGGTTATACTTCTTTTTGTAAACAACAAAAAAAAGGAATGTGAATAATTTTTTTTTTTATTTTGCTAAAAGTAAAAATTGCTGCACTGATTTTATTTTCATCACTAAAATCAGTTTAGTTGTATTAATGAATCCAGGTGAACTTGCATTGTGTAATGTACATAATCTCAACACATCCTTTGTATTGCTTGAATTGTTTGAAATATTACTTTTTATGATCTTATCTATATTCTAGATTTTGATACAAATACATATAATAATAATAATAATAATAATAATAATAATAATAATAAAATGCTTTTTTAATCATAGGAATCTTTCAATGTACTCAAGAACTCCTATCAATACAAATTTTTTAAAATCAACCTGCAGCAGAAAACAGCTCCAAACGCACATAAAACAACATCACAAAGATCATATAGAATAGGCAAGTATTATTAAATATTTAAGGGAGGGAAGCGAGTCAGTATTACGGATGTCTTGTGGAAGAGAGCTCCATCGGTGAGCGGAAGCACGGCTGAAGGCTCCGAACACAATTTTGAAGTCTGCCGCACCACACTGAACACGTTAGAGGTGAAACCGATTCTCCTTTTGAGATGTGAAGGAAGGCTGAAAGGTTACTATGCTCACACGTTCAAATAAAAACTGTTAAAAGGTTTTTTTTTTAAAAAACAGACATTTCCACCATCGTGCAGTTAAAATATAAATTCTGATTGCCTTTAAGGTATGTTCTACATTAACAACTTCAGCTTGATGCTTGTGCACTTAAATAATAAAATTATTAAATAATTTTTGATTTCTAAGTCATGCAGCACTTAAATTACTCTTTAATTATTCACTTTTATGGAAGGAGCCTCCAATGTCAGAGCTTTAAAATTTCTGACATCTTCAGGACAGAAGAGTTTTTTCTCTGTGTGTGGGTTCTCTGTAAAAGGGCAAGCTTTGATTTTTTTAATGTACTATCATGAAAAAAGAGAAAAACAGGATGAAGAAGGAACGACTGTTTATAGCTGATATAACATAAGTGACGAATGAGAAAAAAGATCGACAACATGTTGTTTCTTATCGATATTTGACCGATGGCTGTGGGAAACAAAGATATAACCAACTGGGACCTATGAACTGTCATTAAAAATAGCACTGCGGTGGTAGCACCCTGTGTATCATGTTACGTTCCACTGAATTATTGTAAACATATTTCTTCTCCAGTATCATGAAATGTTTTGGTTATTCAACTCAACTTTGTAAGTTTTCAAAAATTAAACTCAGAGTAATCCCATGTCTTGGCTACTTGTGAGATTTGTCTGGGCTGTCAGTATTCATTTCACCCTTGTGGAGGTTAGAGAGTGAAAAAAGGGAGAGGAGGATGAGGAGGAGAGGAGGTGCTGAAGAAACACCAGGATAGAGAGGCTGACGTGATTCAGAAGTGATTGACTTCCACTCATCACTCATTTACTGAGCTCCTTAATCCTATGCAGGTTGTGGGGAGGTTGGAGCCTCTCTCACCCGACACCGAGCGAAGGCTGGGTATACAGGCCACTGCAGGGCTAACACACACCCAACCATTAACACTCACACCTAGGGGCAATTTGGAACAGACAAAATGTGCATTTCTATGGACTGTGGGAGGAAACCCGAGTATCCACAGGAACCTTGCAAGCGTGGGGAGAACATGCAAACTCAGAAGCCCCCAAGCCCAGGACTCGAACCCAGGACCTTCTAGCTGTGAGGCGGCCGTGCTCGGAGTGATTCGTGTTCTCATTGTGATGAAGTACAGTACACTATATCACACATTTCATAACTGAGATACGATAATTCCGTGACACAAAGTCACACTTTCATGAGATACTTTCTCATTATTATCACCACAGAGCACCTCTGCTGGAAAAACCAACTAATTAGCAAACAAATCCCCTCAAAATCATTGTGCCGTAAATAGAGATTAACTGTCGTAGTGATGATTTTGCGGCAGTTTGGAGCAACAGGAATACGGCACGAGAGAAATTTCATTTCCTTCCTAAACTTTCTTTATTCTTGTCTAAAAACAGATTTTATTACAGGTATGCCTTTTATATAATATTGTATGCGACACCATGATACGGATTTTAGGGTAAGGGTTAAGAAAAACCCATCGCGGGCTGGCACTGAGCTCAGCGGGGGTGTAGAAAGTTTGTAAGTATGCGCACATTTATGCGCAAAATAGTTGCAGCTTTGAATTAGCGCCGTTTAGCGGTGGATTAGTGGCTTTTAATTTGGTTTTTAAAATAGAAAAGTGACGTTTGTGATGTTAGAAATGCAAACATGTTTTAACAATGTGTATTTTTCTCTAGGACCGGATCGGTTCTGGAGGGGAAAAAAAAACATTTAAAACATTTTTTTGTCACTTTTTGTGCCCCGGAAGTTGGAGATGTAGTGCGAGCGCGTGCTTCCGGTTGACGGCGTGGCGCTTCCTGCAGGTAGGATTGTTTGAGGTGTGCTCTGTTTTCAGGTAGAAAGTGATTTGAATTCGTATAACCACTCGGTTAGTAATCTTGTTTCTTTTATTTAGTGTTCCAGTAGCTCATAAAGTCGGTAAGTGAAGGCAAGTTTGTCCTGAAGGTGAGAATTTCTAACAAACACACAGCTATCAAACAAACAAACAAACAAACAGCCACAGCAGCATCATCCCTCTGGTTCCTAATATGTTTAAAAAGTGAAGGTTATAAGCAGTGTAAGTTTTATATAAGTTCCAAAATCTGCGCTTTAGGCAACTGAAGAAAATAAATGTGTTAAAATATAAACAGATAAAGAAGTATGATGTGTTAATATAAACACTTGTTGGATATAATAAATAAATATAGTGAGTAAAGTACTATAAGCATTTCTGGTGTTGCAGGAAATCTTTGTAATGTAACGTAATTATGTTTTTTTCTAATTGTTTCATGCAAATATAAGCTGTAACTGCACACGTGTGCCCAGGTGGTGGTTAATGGGGGGGGGGGGACTTCAGGACTGGGACTTCAGTAGTTTGGCTGTAAGTAGCAGGTATTAAAAGAATAATTTTCCATTCTCGTTATATATATTTTTTTTATGTTGAATGTTAAAATTGCCGTTCTGTGAAATGATATACCATCCGTCAGTATAATTCAATTCGAATTTGAGACCCCGCTGTAAAGAAAGAAAGACAGCCTCGGAGTACATCGTGTCTCTTGTGGAAGGAGGAATCACCGGCAGTGCTTGAGTTCAGCGCTGTTAGTAACATCTGCAGTGTAACAGCTGGACCTCCAGTGCACTCGGCAGCAATCAGGTTCACCGATTTTGTATTTTCAGTTTATCACATGAGCCTATACACCAGAACACAGCAGGGGCTCGACAGGGTGCACCCGAGTTGCACTCATCTGCGTCCGTCATGTGGATTATTGTTATTCATCCACACTCCGTCGTTCCGTAGCACACAGTCTATCTGCTTAATCTCCTTCTACAGAAGTAACAGTAACACGTGTATATAATACATATGAGAATATCAGTTTAATTTAGTATCATCTTATAGAGTAGATGGAGCTTTTTTGTGTTTTTTTAGATAAATTTTTATTTACCTGTAATATATTGTATAAAATTTTTATTTTATTATTTTTTTTGTTGTTGTGATGTTAACGCTTCCAGTAGTGTAATTCATTCCAATTCAAATGAAATAAAATAAAACATTTTATGATTTATTAATGGAATCATTGTTTTTGTTGACACTTTTTCCGCATTATTAAAACATTTAAGGTTAATTTTGTTAATTTATATTTACTTATCGTCTGTGTACCATATTTCCTAGGTCACCCCAATTTCAATGCTTAGGATGGGTGAGAAAAAAGTGGATTTAGAAATATAATCTGATGTAGATTTTTACAGCAGAAGCATGAATGGATGATTGCATTTCGAACGGAAATGACGACTCCTGATATAAGGTGGAACCAGTGGTTGTTCCTGATGGCTGAAAATAAACATTACTTATGGAACTGGGGCGAACTACGAAATATGGTACACAGACGCTGTATTAATAACTTCGTAATATTTTATTCTTTATTTCTGTATTTTCTTTGTTTGTCTAGATTAAGCGATTGATTTTATTTGCCCTGGTGATATGATTTAAAATTTGATTTGTAGAAAAAAACTTTGCAGATTTAAAGCAACAAATCCCAGAAGGTTTAAAAGCTGAATTTCAATACAAAATGTGAACTTTATTTATTTATTTATTTATTGATAGGTTGTAATAGTGGACACATTAATATCACAAGTCAGAATAAAAATCAGCCAGTTGTTGAAATTCCATTTTTGTACACATCAGACCCCACCGTAGATCTTTACAGGGACATGTCTTTCTGAATCACGCTCCAGAAATCAGATAAATCTCTAACTCCAGCTTTGTACTCTATGCAGGTAATATATTTTCTTTTTATATGTAACACAACACACATTTCATCTTCTCCTTCCTTATCTGTTCCTGAAATTTGGTATAATAACATTCCATCAGCTCTGTTTGAACGTGCAGCGAATAAAACGAGGTATTACAGAGTGCTGCTCTGTGCTGCTCTTTTGGTTATCAGGAACCATGTACAAGTAGAAATGTCAAAAACCCATTTAAATTAGCACCAGAAATCCCTGGTTCTTTGCTGTGTTGTGTGTTCAGGGTTGGTCCTTGGCTCTCACACATTGCGCTTCACACTCATCCTGGGTGTCGAACCTGTTCTCGTTGCCCTCGCAGCCTCCGTACCAGAAGCGGATGCATTCCCTCTCCATCGCGTTGTAGTACCATTTCAATATGAAGTTATAACACCCACCCATGTCCTGAGGGAGCTGGCAAACATCTGAGTGGAGACGAAACCACGATTATCTTCACTTTATACATGTTCTAGTCATTGGCAGCATGCCCTGTGTTTACTGGAGTGTTATCCAGTGTTATTGAATTTGTAGGTGACGTGAATGTGCGTGTGTATCACCTGTTTTTGTCGATGGTTCGTCTCTAAGAAAACCTTGAACACCTGTTGGAGAAATAATGTTGGTGTCAGAGATATAGGTGCCTTCAGACTGAGCAGTTGTAAGGACTTTTTGAGAGGAACTACTTTTTTTTTTTTTTTTAATTGTATTTTTTATTTTGCTGTACTGTATTAGTCCCCCAAGGGAAATTGTTGCCTCTGCATTTAATCCATCCAAAGTGAGCACACACACACTCGGAGCAGTCGGCTGTCGTACACATTGAGGTGCCTGGAGAGCAGTTGGGGGTTCGGTGCCTTGCTCAAGGGCTCTTCAGCCATGAAGATGGAGGAAGGGAAGGTTCTGCTCATTCCCCCACTGCCACACAATTGCCCTACTGGTTCAGGAATTGAACTAGCGGTCCCAAGGCTGCTTCTGTAACCATTAGGCTATGGCTGCCCTAGGCTATGGCTGTCTTGGGGAGCTGTCTGTCAAACTAAAACTCACCGAGTGCTTTTTCCTGTTTGTGTTCTCTCCGTCAGTAAGATTCTGATGTCATGACATCACTTCTGCGTGACATACAACAATAATATAAGAAAGGCGTATGATCTGATTGGAACTGTAGTGATGGTTGTATGTTTCTTAATGATGGCGCAGTTCAAACTGAAGTTTTAATTATTGCTTGGCCCAGTTCCCATGTTTTTTTGGGACATTTTACATTATATTATGGCGGTTGTTGGAGCTGCACTAGACCACTCACCATTCACTTGCTTCCCACACGTTTGAAGAATAATATAGACAATATAGTTACATATGTAAGGCTATAAAATATTTTTGCATAATATATTGTAAATTATATTCTGTATTTTCTGTGACTGTTACAGTTTTCTTGCTTATTTTGCAGGAATATTTGTGTTGGCGGCAATCCATATCGGTAGGTCGGCCAAAATGCCCGGATTACACTTTATATTAATAAAAAGTCACAACATAATATTTTCTGGCCGATCAGAATTGAGAATTCAACAGTCATAACTCAGAGCTTCCCAACCCTGATTGGTTGGGATCCTCTGTCATAACATACTGAACAGATTTTGAGAATGGAATATAAAGGCATGTGTAGAAGATGCGGCCGCCATCCCATTCCTTTGTGACGGTCTAAATTCAGAAATCCAGACGTTTGTGCTGACTCCTGAATTAAATGTTTTGAACATACCCTTTGATGAATCAATCCTGTTTTGATCCACTGATCCACCGGCTTCCTTTTCTTCTTCCTTCTCGACGGTCTCGCTGTTCACCGGCGTCACTTTGCTGTCTCCTTCAGTTTGCCCAGTTGCCGGTTGGTCTCGATACTTAACCTGGTAAGAATCTTCGTATTGATCTGAGAACTCTTCTGCGTACGTCTCTGAGTATTCTGGATATGTAAATATCTCTGTGTGTGTTTCTGGACGTGCCGTAACCACTTCTGTGTCCACATCTGTATGAGTCTGTGTAAACACTTCCGGGAGGGATTCTGCTTGCGGAGGGATCTCCTCAGGCATGGCAAAAACTTCATATCTGATATAGAGAGAGAAGAGATAAGTGAGCAGGTCTGTACAGCAACAGTCCGTGTTATTTCCGTCATTCTAAATAAAGGGCAGGTATTGAATGTCACCATTAAGTTTAACGGCTCATTACTTTTCGCGTGAGCTACGTGCAAAGTACTGTGACGTGCCAATTTTTGTTCTGCAGAAAATCGTGTGTTTGTGTCTATCCACAGTTCGCAAGTGCGCCCTCTGTCTGGGTAAGTTATTATCTTTCGTGTGAGCTATATACTGTTCATGTTACGTTATTGCTAGGCATTTGAGAGTTTATGGGAATCGCATTAAAGTAATATTACAAGTCATTCCATTTACATTGATGGGAACTTTCCAATAGGGCTAACGCTGGGAACTGATTAGATCTTTAGATGTTCATCTTCAAGTTAGACAGAGCATGCGTGTGTCTGAGTACCCATAACACGTGAAAAGTCAATGAATCCACCAGTCCTTTTATCTGTAGTAATGCTTGTCTTAAAGTAGTGCAGTGCCAATGGAAATTACTGGGGTAGCGCAGACAGTTGTTCAAGTGAGACATGATGTATGGGTGGTAAAAAGAAGTGGCTCAGGAAAGGTTATGCTAGTGACATGAAATGAAATTTCAACATCTGGAACAATCTGCTGCCTCCACTTTCGCCTCTTCCCTAATGACCTTGGAACTTGGGACAATAACTTTGTCCAGGCCATTGCTCGGGTTATATGCATGATAGCTTTCTGAAATTTTGCATAGGCACTCGCTATGACCTAAACCTGTGCATGGGGTACCTAATTTGCATGTGACCTTTGACCTTGGCACAGTGACCTTCAACACAAAGTTTGTCCAGGCCATTGCTCGGGTTATATGCATGATAGCTTTCTGAAATTTTGCATAGGCACTCGCTATGACCTAAAC
>JAQMYF010000027.1:2150831-2176034 GCA_030014195.1 Neosilurus mollespiculum
CTGTGTGTAGGGTGGCTAATAAAATCTTGATTGTATTGGAGGAAACTGTTCGTATGGGGGATGGCTTTTGTCCTCCGTGCACTTGAGGCGTCCTCGCTGAGGGGTTACGATGTTCTATAGAATGGCTATTTTTGTAGACAGTGAAGCTTTACAGGATAGAGTTTTGCCTCAAAATGGGAGTTCTGCCTTTATATCTCTTGACTTTCTGAAGTACTCTTGCAAGTGTGCAGCGATGTCTGTGTTATTTGAAATGGATGTGTGTAAAAGGAACATCAATGAACATAAGATACGTCTTACCTTTCTTTTGGAGGAATCGCCATAGGAAAAAAGGTTCTGCACTGGTTATTTAGAGAAGATGGTTTTGGGAAGAAATCTCCTGTAAACAGGGAATAAAAAATGTCTGGAACTTCTGTTTTAATCAAATCAACAAATTTGGTGTACATTGTAATTCATATCCAAAGCCCTAGTTTTGTTTGTAATTAAGCCCTAATTCCACATTCTTTGTACAAAATCTTTGATTAAAACACAAGTTCCTGGCGTGAGATTCAACCCAGTGATAGAGTTGTGGAAATGTTTCTTACTGGTAAGCAAGCGTAAAAAGGCCCGTAAAAATTTCTGCGCATACTTCTGATCACTTGGCCCCAGCTGCCCCAGAGGTATATAGTGCTGCTCCATAGGCGATGAGGTGAGACCTTCTACCAGAGTCCAGTTGAATTTTTCTCCCACCATCAGTGTGAACATGACAATATCGTTACACTGAGCGCGCAATGAGATGTATTTCAATGCTTCCTCGTCCAGAAAATTCCCGGATTCTTCACTGAGAATGTTCAGGACCATTCGCTTCTTCCTCTGTGGTGGTGGTAGTGTTTTCTGGAAAACTTTGAAAATCATCCACTCCAGAGAATCGAGGCGAGATGAATCCCCAGCTTGCGGCATCTCTCTGAAGATGCGTCTCTCTATCATGGCATGGTCTCCCGTTATGCCGAGTCCAAGCACAACATGGTAGTCTGGGTAATTGGAGCTTTGCTGGTAGATGCCGATCCTGGCCTTTCCATCCTCTTGGGTAGGTTTATCGCTCAAATCTATAACGTTGAGCACAGAAACCAGCAGCTCCTTCATGCCAGTATATTGATCAGCCTGCAGGTCATGAGAGGAGTCCATTATAACGATGTCCACGTCCAGTTCCTCGGGCTTCGGGTTTGAGTTGATGCCACACTTCGGGTCTGGGTTACAGTGATCTGCAGAGAACGAGAACTGGTGATTCATACATCTACTTTATTTTTACAGCATTTGAAAATCTGACTTTTATGAGATAGATATGTTTATCATTTGTGCAACAACTAATGCTCGTAAATACTCATCAGATGTGTGTTATAAGAGTGTCTAAGGTCTCAAGTACTGTGTGTCAAAGATTTGATGTAGAGTACGGAACATTTTACCGAAACAGATGAGACAATCCTTGAACCATTCAACTTCCTCATCACCAGCAACCTTAAAACTCATTGTTTCATCAGCCTGAAAATCAGTAAAATGGAAAAATAATTAGTACATAAGGTAAGAGGAGGAGGAACATGATTATGATGGTGAGATAATATCTGTCCAGCAGCGTTCATATTTAAAGGGCAATCAACCCAAACTCAAAAGCTGCATGCATAGTTTGTCTGATCCTCTCAAACTCGGTGCTTCATGAAGGCCCTTGATGAAAACGAATCATAAATCTTCAGATTGGGTGCCACTGTACTGCGAAAAATGTGACGTGACAGAGGTGGAAGAAGCTGTACGCAAGGAAGTGTTTACATTAGAAAGCTCTGCTTTATTTTCCATTCATTCCTGTATAAAAGCAGAAGCCAGTCTGATGTGTGTAAATATAATGTAGTGTTTATGTGCAGATGTAGTTTTATTTTATTCAGAAATTTATTAAGTTATATCTGATTTGTTGATTTAATATCTGTATACTGTTATTTTTGCCATTATCTTGTCTTGTATGAACTGATGTGTCCACGTTGTATTCTCGTGATTTGGTGCACTTTCGCGAGTAAAATGAGTTACAAACAGAGTTCTTTTCAAACAGGCTAATGCAAACTGTCGCATGAATGCAACTTTGTAAACTTAAGTACAAACCACCTAATAATAAAAATACGCAGATTTTTAATAAATACAAATCCCAAAAACCATCGTCCCCAGGACCGTGGAGGTTATTCTAATGGCGTAGCAGGACTAAATTTGGGGCGTAGTGTTATTGTAAGCCCATATGAAAGTCAGGGGTGCACAATACATCAACCCTACAGTGTATGAGGTGTTTTTAGGGGGAAAAAAAGTCCATGTGAAGAAATGTAAAATCCTGCTTCATTAATTTTCGTGTTTCTTACCTGGATGGCACGACGGATATATGGAGCGTCAGAGAAGGTGATTACTCCAAGATTGATATCAGAAGCCTTGAGCTTCATGATGCCCGTGATGATGGCTGAGGTATCGTCTGATTTCCCGTATGTGAGGAATATAGCCGACTTTCTGACCAGTTTGCCCTTTCGGACACGTTTGAAGACGTTCTCAGCAACGAAGCGAAAGGCCTGACCGATGTTGCACCGGTTCCTGGTCCTCTGCAGGGAGATTCCCTTGACCGCCTCCAGTAGCTGATTCTTTTGTTGGTGGTCCGAGAAACGAATCAGGTAACTGGTTTGACTGTTGTAGGACACAACAGAAACTCGAGCTCCTGCTGGACAGTTCGATTTCGCGATTGTGATGTCCTCTATCAGTGACATGGCTGTCGAACGAATCTTATCAAACACCTTTGAAGTTACATCAGAAGACATGTCCATAGCAATCACTAGCTCTGTAGGGTAACCTGGACACTGGGTGTGACCTAAATATATAAAAGTAAAGAAGGAACTTCCGTTAGAACTCAAGATGGAAATGTTGGAAGCAGTAAGTTGTGACAGACTTTAATGGCGCGGCTAAGGTTCATTTTAGCACCGCCCACAAAACTCCATTAAAGCTCAGATTTACTGATGGATTGTGGGATTTTAAGAAGTTGAGTAAATGATAGACCCCACTCAGCCGTAACATCATGAGCGCTGACAGGTGAAGTGGATAGCTGATTATCTCGTTACAGTAGCACATATCAAGGAGAGGGGATGCACAAGGCACAAAGTGAACAGTCAGTTCTTGAAATTGATGTAAGCAGGAAAAATTATCAAGCATAAGTGATCAGAGCCACATTGTGAAATGACTGAGTCTAGTCATCTCCAGAACAGCAGGTCTTGTGGGATGTTCCTGGTATGCAGTGGTAAGTACCAACCAAAGGTGGTCCAACGAAGGACATCCAGTGAACTGGTGAGTGTCATGGTTGCACTAGGCTCATTCATGGGAAGACTATTAAAGGCAAATGTCTGGTCTGGTTTTACAGAAGAGCACGAAGTGCTGAAACTATTAATGCTGGATTTGAGAGAAAGGGGTCAGAACTCGGTGTATTTACATGCATGAGGCTGCCTACCTGCAGACCAGTCAGGTGGTGTTGATGCTATTTTGTGTGTGTGTAATGACTCATTAATTGATTTATAATGTTTACTATTTAACCTTGGGGGTGGGGGGGTTGGAGGAATGGGAATGTGATTGATGTCCAACAGATCATTGTTAGATGGACGGAATAATACACAGCTGAGAGGGATGGATTGGTTAATACACAGGATGTGACATAATTAGATGAAAGATGGATAGATGAAGTGCTTGATGGATGGATCGGACAGATTAAATAGATGAAAGGTGGTAAGACGAATAGACGTACAGAAGCGTGAGCAAACAGGTAGACGTGTGGACTACAAACAGATAGAGAGATGGATGGTTCATGGACTTACCTCCACAACAAGCTGTTTAGGGAAAAGGGCAAATTTGAAATTACAGTGAAATAGATCAGGTTTAATAGAGCTGTACACAACGATAACGCCCTGCTCTCCTCTTACCGCAGTTTTTACGCACGTAGTTCACCAATTCACATTCCTACGAGACAGAACAGTTCAAAGCGTTCATCAGTAAACAACTGGAAATGTTCAGGGTTTACATGCAGTTGGAAAACTAACGGTGTGATTAGAAGACCTACCTGCCTGGTTCCTGGTGGTCCTTTAGGACCCTGAAACACAAAAGGGTCTTCTCTTTTTAAATAATTATTCATTAATATCCACCAAAGAAAAGATTTATTTTCTCATTAGGTAAGGTGTTGATGTTAGGTGTATTTCTGCGGCTTTTATAGGTTTAAAGAACCAAAACAACTCGATCCCCACACTACATGGAGTTAGCGGATTACGTCCGCCGTTCTAGTAACATACATGTGCAGATCAGTGTGTATAAAATTCTATAATAAACTCTAGAAGGGTGCAGCATGAAGTGATGGGGTTTTTGGATCATTGGCACATGGAGAACTCTGTCTGAATGAAGAATGCCGTCTAGGTTTATGTGGGATTAAATAAATAAAAGGTTTTCTCCCTCAGATTAACACAATTCTTGATAATAGAAAAGGCAAACGTATGTATTTATTTTTTTGGAAACGTTTATCCCACACTTTTATACTGTCAAAGGAATTGCAATGCATTTTAAATAGAGGCTTCATAATTTTTCTTGAAGATATAAAATGAAAATGTGTCCGATATTATAACAATGTATTATCTCAGCTCTTAATTTCAGTAGTTCTCAGGATAACGATGTCAACAGATTATGATGTCCGGAAATACCGACCTGGTGTCCAGACTTCCCGTCTTCTCCAGGATCTCCAGAAGGTCCCAGATTTCCACTGTCCCCCTACTCACGGTAACACAGAGCGGTAATTAATTACTGCTGTGAAACTAATTCCTCAGAGTAAAATCAATCTTATTACTGGTCACTTCACTGTAAGACCTCACCGGACGTCCTTGGTAGCCCTTGGTTCCTCTTTCTCCATCGGAACCTTTAGGACCATAGTCTCCCTCGATTTCAATAATATTTCATGTTTTAGAAGCAGTTAAATGAAATTATGTGAATTATTTTTTAAAATGTACGATTTAAAGTGGAGTAAAGATTAGTTCAAGCTTACTGGCAAACCAGGATAACCCAGAGCACCAGGACTTCCCTACGAAAGAGAGTTTCATAGCTATGATCAGCTCATCATTTAATGTACACAACAATACAAATGAAAAAAAACTAAAGCACATCTGTACTGGAACAGCAAGACCACTTATTCTGTTGTATTTGACTAAATCAATAAAATGATAGAATTGTGCTGACTGTTTGGCTTCCTTAATCCCAGCACTTTTTCCAAGGACGGAGCGTTCAATAAAAATAACTGAACCTGCTTATGATGGATTAAAACACTAAAATATTTCACAATATTGCTTGATGAACTCAAGTACAGTTATAAAGTTTAAAAACACTAATAATCTAGACTTTAAAGTAAGAAATTAAATGGTTCTGGAGGTCTGTAACTAAAGATATCTCTAAAAATCTAATAACAGCAACAACAAGCAAAGGAAATGCAGCAGTACTTTATATCCTTTCCGTCCTGGAGGTCCATAACCATCTGCACCTGTGTGACCCTGTTTAAAAGAAAATAATTAATCCATATTACTTTCGAGGAAGCGTTGTGAAGAGGATCATTTCAGAACATGTACACGTATGGTCGAGTCGATATTAATAATTGAACAGCATGGATGGATGAACTTTCAGATGATGTCCATAGCAAATTTAATCTCGAGCAAAATTTCCATCACTTCCGACTTACTACTGGGATTTTAATTTATGAACTGAATCATGAGGTTTGAGTACTAACAGCGCCTGTCTTATCCAAATCGAAGATTTAGTGATGATAAATACTACACAAAGAAAAATTCATTAATCTCAGTTGTATGCAGTACCCTTAAAAAAGCCTTCAAAGTGATTTGTGATGGATGAATATGATTTAAAGGGAAGCTATTTAATTTGCCAAAGTTTTTACTACATCAGGATAAAATAAATGTATAAATAATAATTCATTCCTTAAAAGCTTCAATGGTTAAAAAAAGCCTCCTAATTTTTTAATTAAAGGCCATATTGATAGAAGTTGGTATTATAGCATTGAAATTTCTATGTAATTTTACATAGAAAAAAGGAGGCTCAAACCTCAGGATCCATTTGTTATTAAAATCTATTTAATTTTTTATGTACGTATTGTATGTATATTTAAATAGTATAAAATGAGGACATACTGACCGGTGATCCTCTGAGACCCGGCAGTCCATCGTCACCTTTACTGCCCACGTCTCCTGCCTGACCCTGAAACCATTACACACACACTAATTCTTTGAATGCGTGTTATAGAATTAAGGGGGGGAGGAAAGGGACATGGTTTAATTCTCTATATAGAAACAAAGCAGAGTGAATACAAATACCATCTCTGAGTTTAGTAGAATTTTGAAAAACGTAAACCAAAGGTTGAAGTGTTCAAGTTTCTGCATTATTTCTAGAATTTTAACTCTGTTGTCCTGAAGGTCTGATTATCCTCAAACGTGACGAGACGATGTGACGTGAACATGGACTGTCAGGTGATTGACAAACTGCTGGGCTCCACGTCAGCTTGAACGCATGCTGCTGTTAAAGTCAAATGAAAGGCAAGTCTTCCAAACTCTTCTGTTACGCATGAGCAAATGCATATTTTCCTCAGGTGTTTTTACTTGGAAGCTGCTAACATACGTTTGCTAGGTTGTGTTAGCCAGTGTGAAAGGGCTTCTGTTTTACTCTCGCAAGGGTGTGAAATTTGCTAGAGTAGATGAGAATCCCCCAGTTCATACCGGGCAGGTTATTGACAATAACACACTACCGATATTAAACTAAGAAGTCAGGTGTAAAGTTTGAAATAAAATAGAGATAGGCGCAAATAAAATTCATAAATGATTTCAGTACATGCATTAAAGCAAGAGTCCTATCTCATATATATATGACCTGTTACCGGATTTCTATGTCACAAGAATCCAATTCAATGAAAACATAGTACTAAGTGTGTCGTGGACCATGCGGGGACTACACCTAGTGTTCTGTGACGAGAACGCGTTTCTAGTTCCATCGGGAGGTGGCGTGCCGGGCAGGGGCCGAGGTTAATGGGCACAGTGTTACAGGAAGTGACCCACCATCTCTGATGAGAAGGCATTATTTTTTTTTTTGTTTAAATATTAATTTTGCAGTAGAGAAGTACCGAACAGTTGATTCTGACAGCGTAAGCCGTGCAGGTACATTTGAGCCGTTTTCAACCCATAAAATGCTGATTTATGTTATGTTAACATCACCACCAGCTTTAATGTCTCATCATAAAACAGTCGCAAAAAAATGTGCAGAACGTCTTTAAAGTAATAATGGCATTTAGTGAATACACATGAATTCTGATGTTTCTGGGTTTCGTGCAGGTCGTCATGCTGAGAGACTTTAGTCTGGAATTCAAACAATGAAAGTCAGTTATTCTCAGTCTTTGACTTATTGCAGCGCAATATAAGTTGAATAAACAGTTGATCTGCTCACTGGTGAATAGAGTAATTATCGAAGTGATGCTCTGATAATGATATATTTCCAGGCCTCAGACTTTCACACTACAGATTTAAGTACAAGCTCAGAATAGAGAGTGAATGAGTTTAACCAGAGTACACGCATGACTCAGTTATTTATGATTCTGACCTTGTAAATCAGTCAGATTTACGATGTAGTTTAAAATCTAATATAAAAAGTATGTAGTGGTCATTTTTTTAATTGTCTACAGATGGTCTGCAGGGTGTTCATCTGGCCAGGCTGACGCATACCACATACTAATTTTGCTTGTTAATCAATAATTTATTTCAATGCAGCCTATATTTCTAATGTAATTAAAGCCCCACAACTTTATTTTTCATGCTTAGCATGAACCATCCACACTTGCTTTCAGAAAAGTAACCGAAAGGGGGTATGACATACCTTTGGCCCTCGGCGTCCTGAGGTTCCTTTGGCCCCATTATTCCCAACTGCGCCGTGCTGTCCCTGAGGAGAAACAATTAAAGAAAGAAATAAGTGTTTACATCTAAATTTTTATAGCTAAAGTGACATTAACCCTGAAGTTTATGATTATTAGCACCAAAATAAAAATACAACGCCAACATTTTTCCGTGTCTCTGATTCTGTGAGCATGGTTCCAGTTTGGGTGTCCAGGAGCAGAGATGCGTAATCACAAAATGTATAGCTGGTTAACCCAAATGGGGGGGAAACGTGTTCAAAGATTTGTGCTTAGTATAAATTAAAACTCCGAATGAATTTCAGAACTTTGAGGGTGCTAATCATCCATATCCCCACTGCGCCCTCAAAAGAAAATGGTTTCTATAAAACGAGTGGTATCGTGAAGGTGAGCGGAGTGGGAGCTCTAGAAATGGGTTCCGTCCGTACAAATTGTTAGTACGATGACTTTGATAGGAAAAGACGTAGGATCACTAAATTTGGCGAACGGGTCCCCCTCAGTGACGAATACGGTGGGATTGTATATGGGTCACCTTGATCTTGTTTCAAAGTCACCTTTTAGCTCCCGCCCATCGGGAGCTATTGTATGTGGTTCCGTCTGTCCATCACACTTTAGTTTCCAGACATTCACTTGCCGTGCGCTGAAGCCGGGGCTTTCAGACTTGCTATGCTTGTTCTATGTTGGCATATCGAGGTCCTTTCGATGATCCCTGTCATCTGTTTATTTCTTTTGACTTATCCTACCAGTGGAAGCATCTGGACTCCAGTGGTCTTTTTTCATATTTTTAAAGAAAGTCTTCATTTGTGGATTTGTATGTAAACATTACAAGATAAGGTAAACAATCTGATAAAGGAATTTTTTTTTCCAGCTTTCCTTTCAAACACATTTGCAGCTCATTCTTTCACTGCAAAGGTACAAATGTGACTTCAGATTCCCTGCTGTGTGATTGAGGAAAATATTCAATCGCAGTGAGGTAAGATAAGTGGAGTTCCTGTTACTGTCTCGGTGCTGATTATTTGACTTTAACTTTTAAAATAAATACTGAATGTTCTGTAGGAGGAGTTTGGAGCTACCTGAACTCCAGGTAAACCCTGGTCACCTTTATCTCCTTTGGCTCCAGTTCTCCCAGAAGGACCCTGAAGAGAGAAAAAGAGAAAAACCAGAATGTTTTGACCGAGATGCAGACATGAGGAGCCAGAGGATCTGGACAGATGATGACAACAACAGATTTGAGAGTATTTATTATTTTTATTGTTAATAGTATGGTTGTGTGTTAACAGAAAATATGACTTTTCTGAGGAAAGGGTTGTTTCCACTTTGAGTACTTGGAGTCCTCACCCGCAGTCCTGGATGTCCAGGGGGACCCACTGGTCCTGGTTCTCCTGGGTCAATGGAGGTAAGACCCTAAAATATATCAGTTTTATGTGAGTTCAAATGAACTTTTTTTTTTTTTACGTGATAATCAAATGTAGTGCTATAAAAAAAAAAACAAATGTAGCAGTCACTGCAAAGTGAAAAGAATGAAATTAAACCGAGCAAAATGAATAATGAAACGCCTGGATAAAACGGAGAGGGGGTTCACCCAGCTTTTCATAGTCCTTTCCGTTTAACTTTTGTTAAAGCCTTGTTTCCATTCAATTTTCCAGCTTCAGCAGCTTATCAAGGTCTATAAACCCTCTTAATATTGAGAAGACTGTTCAATTCAGTAACGTCAGAGGTCAGGTGAGTTCAGTGCGCCTTGAGCAGAACTACGGCTCCATAGCGGCGTCTTTTTAAACCCATTCACACTTGTAATATACACTGCAGGGAAACTTAAAAAAAAAAAAGGGCAAACTGTTTTCTCTCTGGTTTATTTTTTCCGTGTTTAATTTGCTTCGAGTGACTGTGACAAACTGTAACTACTTGTTTTGATTTAAGCATTATCCACTTGGTAAGGTCAGCGTAGTGAACCATCAGATCACATCGTTCCCATGTAGTATATACTAAGCGGGAAGAGATTTCGTTTGATTAGAGTTAGTGGATTTGTAATGGAACAAGATGAAACTGAACAATGACTAAAGTTTTAGCGTCACTGCAGAAGTGAATTGAATGGAATGAAATGAGGGGAAAACTGGATTATAAAAAGGTGAGGCGATGGCGCTGTAAGATGTAAACATGTGCTAGAAATGATGGAACAGCGGTGATAAGAGGAATGTACTGGAGTTACATTACCGGCGTTCCTGGTGGTCCCTTCCTCCCAGGAAAACCCTATAAAACAAAAAAAATAAAAAATAAATGAGGTCACTGCATTTGCTTGCCCTGAATTCCTCCAGGTTTATCTTTGCACTCCAAATATTTTTCCCCTGACTGGGATGTTTTCCTCATGAGCAACTTAACACATGACCCCGGCAACAACACGGTTCCAAACATGCACTCGCGTTGCCAAACCCTGACCCTCAACAAGCGCTGTTGAGCTTAAACTAAACACCAGCACAGTAGAGAAGTTGCGTTGGAGCTGACGTCTACTTACATTCTCTCCACGCGCGCCTTCTGGACCTGGAGCTCCGTCTGGGCCTGGATCACCCTAACAAAAGGGTAGGTGAGACTTTATTACTGAATACACCATAATGTAACATTTATAATTGTGTGTAAGAAAGTGTTTGATTTTGTACATAGTAATTTAATTCAGAAGGTCAGTTACACCATGAAAAAGAACTCACTGGAAAGCCTATGTATCCCGCCTCACCCTTTGGACCCCGCACGTAGTTGTCTGCACCTGGTATCCCCTGTTCGACATTTAATATCATTAATATTACATTTTAAAAATAGAGAGATATATGAGCTAAAGTACACCAAGCAGGTCAGTATCATAAAATAAACCCCGACAGTGAGATCAGGAGCCCCGACAGGATCTTGTATCACCCTGAAGGGGTTTATTTTGTGATACCGATTGGTTTGCGGTACACCATCCTGCTTCAAACACACCAGCTTAACAAATATTACATTCAAAATTAATTTATTGAATTAAAGCCATTTTATTGCTTCTGCTCACAGGATCTCCTCTCGTCCCACGTTGTCCCTTCGGGCCAGAACCTCCTTTAACTCCCTTTACACCCTGTGAACAAACACAAGACAAATTTGGATGAATGTAATAATGTTGAATGAATGATGATACTGGGATGTGTGAGTGTGAGTGGATCAGTGAGAAACTGGATGGATATTTAACCAGTGTCCTATAAGTATGAGTTGTAGTTTAATAATTAAATTGGAGCTTATTTCATAATGCTGTTCTGTAAAACCTGGAGGTGAATTATTTGTCCATCTAATGTGTATGCTATACGAAAACAATGTGATCTGATTGGTTCACTATCTCTGGGTTAATATCCCGGGTATATAATGCTTGAATCAAAACGGCGGACAAAAGCTCATGGTTTGTCACAGGCAGTGTCGTCATTGAAGAATAAAAAAAAATAAACTATAAAAATCTTGTTTGTTTACTTTTCCAATGTTTCTGTGTAGTAAATACAAAACCTAAAGCTTAAAGACGCCGTTTCCGTACTCTTACTCTTGTCTTGGGGATGGCTGCAACATCCAAATCACTTTTGGCAAATACTTGTTAATTATCCACCTCTTAAACCTGCGATAATGCTTAAATTAAAATGGCAGGCAAGGAATATTATTTGCACTGATTCTAAAATAGTAAATATTCAACAATACGCTGTTCTAAAAAATATAAGCATACTGACGCAGTTTTGTCCCTCCTATTGTCCGTGGTTTAAAAAGAAAACTTTGAATGCTTTTCAGAAGATGCCGTAATGCAGTGTACATGACCCCGTCGTACTTCAAAAATAACCCTAAAAATCTCTTTAATTATTGATATTTCCAAGTAGTATACAGTAAAACACTTAGTCACCTCCAAGGAAATCAGTGAATAATCCGCTTGGAGGTTTCAGAGATATCCACCTCACCTCAGGTGTATAATTGCTATACATACACAGTACCCTGGGATGAACTTACTGGGCGTCCTGTATCTCCCTTTAGCCCCGCTGCTCCAGACGCGCCAGGCTCTCCCTGTTTAGGACACAGAATCGATACAACTAATCACACAAATTCCTTCAAGGCCTGGAATTTAAACTCTCAACATTCTGGTTCCTGGTTGTAGAGAGAACACTTGGTTAATAAACAATATCCTGAACTGTTATTAAAGAATTCAACAAACTGCAAGAGTAGGAGTATCGGTGTCACGTGTGCTTTATTTTATGAATGGATAATGACCTCTTCGCCGTCCACACCATTGAGACCGAATTCGCCACCACCTCCCTGTTAAACAGAAGAGAATATACACCCTCAGGGTATTGAATATCAGTTTCTGGCTAAATATGGGGAGAGAATCCATCCATCCTGGTACTTACTCGATTCCCTGTGTAGCCTAACGATCCCTGTAGAAAGAATGAAAACCAAACGAGGTCATTATTTTAAAACAAAATGTTTTTTTCATATATAAAGGCATGGAGATTCACTTACATTGACTTTTTTTTTTTTTTTTTTTTTTTTTTTTTTTTTTAAATAAATTTCTAAGAATTGATTGGGGTTCTGAGTGAGCGGTTGGATGAGACTTGTGTACAGAGTGGTGTAGCTGGTTTTCCGAAAGTATTTGAACCCCAATACTAAAGCAAAGTTAAATCTCAGAGCAGTGAACAAGAGATTTTGTGTTCCTGGTGTGTTGTACCTTGAGCCCTCTTATACCAGGGCAGCCTTGGTGTCCTTGAGTTCCATTCAGACCCGGTGCGCCCCTCTCACCCTGTCCGCAACAAGAAAGAATTCCGTCAAACATGTCTGAGTCCTGAAAAATGGCCTTTGATTTAGGAGAGACGAGGAATTTGTTCAAATTGTTTAAGAACACACTGACCGGACTTCCGTCCTCTCCAGGCGTTCCAGGTGGCCCCGCCATCCCTTTTTCTCCCTACAAATCCAGAACAAAACGCAAGATTTTTCATCATGACGCCATTAATCCTTTCAGGTAAGGATTGCATGAATGTTTGGAGACGTTTGCTTTTCCGGTATCCGTTCAGCTGTTTATCTTCATGTCCGTGTTCCCACAAATGTATCCCGTTAATTCCAGATTAATCCCATTTACACCTCCTTAAGATACGTTTAAAATGGAAGCTTGGAAATGGACAGGCGTGTCATCAGACGTGATTCCTGTCTGAACGTATTTTTTGAATGATTGTTTAGGATTGCTGTTACGTTAATGTGGGACATCAGTATGCTCGCTAGCTAAAGTTAGCTAATCGTCTAACAGGTGCCTCTCAAACCATGTCAATTGAGTCTAGTAGGTTTTTTGTCATGAAGCTTTGATAGCAATACATGTTTATTTCCTGGTAGCGTTTTTTTTTCCACAGGTCGAAGAAACAAAATGCCCAAGTAAGTATATAGGCAGTTTGACGGCAAGACAGGAAATGAGACTTCGATCAGGATCAAATGCTCACTGATTCCTCGCTATCATGTTCAACATCATCTTGAGACTCTGTCATCTGTCTCAATTTAAAAAACATAAGACCTGCCTTTAGATATGCTCTCTGCAGACATCGTGTTGATTACATAAGGATCCGGTTCAACACGGCTGAAAAACAAATTATCCTGTCTGAAAATGTAATTGTTCTTTTCTAACAAACGGAAGCGCATGGCTTGCTCTAATCGTCGGTTATGTATTGTTGTGAAATGGATGCAAGTGTGATTGATTCCGCTGTACAATAATCAGAGATGATAATGTTTTTTGCAACACCGTTGAGATGGTAATAGAAGCAAGTTGTCACTTTGGGGTGTGTACTGTTAAAGTCAAATCAGTGACCGGATGGTGTGAAGCAGTTAGAAATTTCATCAGCTCTTTTTGACCAATCAGATTACAGAATTTAGCTGCACTGTGGTATAAATATATGGGTTGTGATGGTTGTTATACCTTGAGTCCTAGGGGTCCAAATGGTCCTCTGGTGCCATAATCACCAACACATGAACACGTCACATTGCAGCACTCTCTTGATGCCACTGCTTCCTGTTTGTTTTGGAAAAGGGGAAGAAAAACCTCATAGTATCAAGTTCATTATTTCCTTTTTCTATTTAGGACTTAGTTCACAGTATTTTCCAGATATTGGTTTCTGAAGTAACAAAAGGAGCTCACAAGCTGTTCCAGCAGAGCATATCCCACGTTAAGCATGTTAATGGAAAGAGGCTTTTTATAGCTGAAACCTCGTCCAAATTCCAGCGCTTGGTGGTCCACGTCGTCCTTCAGGGCCACAATCACCAGTGCACTAACCCCTAGCGCACAAACAATAGCTGTGACCGAGTACTATGCAAAAGGAATTTAAAGTAGAGTTCAGTAAATAAGTGATGTGGTGATTTAATTGATTTTATTGTTTCCTATTTCATTAGTCACCGAAGGATCATAGAGTCAGGAAAAGATGAATGACAAGCAACCAGGTAAAATCAATAAACAGCGAAATGAACATGACGGGCAACATTTTCTTAAGCTATACAAAGTGGGGGAGACAGAAGGAAGCCGAGCTGAACTTTCAGGCGACGCGTGGGGAAACATGCAAGAGGGTTATCTGGGTGGCCAGAGCCGGTGACACTGTCAGCGGTGTGGCGTTGCGCTAGTCATTCGTGTGTGTATGCCTCTTAACGGAACCATGCATAACCTTTTAACTAAGAGGTAGCAGTGAAGGTGCTAATCAAGTAGAATTGTTTGGGTCGATGGGATTTAATGTCCAATCGAACGGCTTTGAAAAGAAATCAACAGTAAGCGTATACATGTGAATTTGGACTATTAGGTTTGTAGCTTAGGAGACTTGATGGTGTGGTGGCATGCATCTCCGTCCGTAGCGTGGAATTTTCATGTTCTCCCTGTGCTTGCATGGGTTTTCTTCAGGTGCTCTGGTTTCCCTCCACAATCCAAAGACATGCACATTGGGCTGATCGGTTGTTCCAAATTTCCCCTAGGTGTAAGGGTGAATGATTGTGTTTTGGCCCTGCACTTGACTGGCAAGCTGTTTAGGGTGTATACCGTCTCTTGCCAGAGTCGGTTAAGAGAGGCTCCAGCCTCCCTGTGACCCTGGTGGGATTGAGCGATTTGGCGAATAGTGAATTTTTTTGTGTATGGTTGATGGACTGTGTTAACCCCCTTAAGCCAGTAGTCACCCAGTTAAGTTTATCATACCACTTTTTTGGAGGCTCTCTGCACTCGCCTTTAGATCGTCTGGGTGTTTATCAAATCCATCTGTGAACAGGATAAGCACCTGTGGAAAAGCAAACAGAGCATTTCATACATGCCTTGGTCCTCCATCAGTGAACTCATGGGACCATGACACCACGTATGGTATGGGATTGTTTCTTCGTATGAGATTTGGCCAGAAATATTCAGATAATAGCCAGCTCACCTTCACTCCAGCCCGTGAGCTCATGAACTTTTCTCTGAAAGAGTTTAGAAGAAGTGCGTTGAAAGCCGTAGGTGTTGCGGGTTGTATTTGGAGCACCTTGGTGACTATGTTCTTGTCATACTTTTCAAATTTAAAATCATCCAAAACTTTCCCGTCGTTGCCAGAGACAAGGCGGAAGCCAAACTTGGTTTCAATTTTGTCTGCGGCGACACAGCAGAGCTCATCAATCGTGGATAAACTATGAATAGCTGCAGCAACGAGGTCCTCTGTGTGTGGTCCCAGTAGAGTCAGTGAACTTGCACTATGTGATGCGTCAAATCCAATGCCAATGTCAATTGAGCATCCTAACCAAACAGGAACAAACAATGTGATCAGGCATCTAGTAGTGCAGTGCTTTCTTATCAGTAATGTATACAATATGGACATATTTTGATAATGGAAAGAGTTGTAGGTTGTTTTTAAATAGCTTTAAAGGCCTAAGTGCCTTAATCTGAACTGAGCAAATTGGTGGAAACAATGCCAAGGACGTAAGGAGCCATTTTCATTTTTGGATGCCAGCAGCAGGTGTTTTTGTTTTATATATAAACAGTTTTGACATCAAATTTGCATTCTGAACAGTCACTTACCCGGTGGATCCGGCATGCTGTCTGGTGTGCAAAGGGCTTCTAGGACTTTGTTTGTGGTTGTCTTCAGTGGGAGACTCTCAAAGGTCTCGTAGAACACCCGTTCTTTTGACCCGGCGATTTTGATGAGTTCATGGTGATTGATTTCATGTCCAATCCCAATTGCGAATATCTCAATGTTCTTCGCTCTGAGATTGGCGAGTGTACTCTGATCCTCTCCGTCATTAGCTTTGCCGTCTGTGATGAGCAGCAGGTTCTGCGACACCCCGGCTTTTATCCTGCTTCCATGCTCTGGAGTGAAGTAATCTCCTATTACTTGCAGTGCTTTCCAGGTGTTTGTACCTTGTTTCCTTTGCGTAATCTCATGTATAGCTTGTTCCACTCCTGCTATGGTGTTGTATGTGTCCAGGTAGAAGTGATGCAGTACTATGTCGCTAAACTGAGCCACAGCAACCCGCCATCTGTCTGGTGCAATTTCGAGCTTTTTAACAATGTTGATCGCTGAGCCCTTTACAACTTCCCAGTTCTTCTCAGAAATCGATTCGGACCCATCGATCAAAATGACCAGATCCGCCAGCTCTTTCTCGCACACTAAAACGAGAGTGAAAGTCAAGTTTAAATAACGGATCAAGATTGCATTCATTTCTATGACTTGGCTGCACTTTTTTGGGGAATGACTTTACCTGGCTTTGTTAGATTGCAGAGTTGTTGATTAATTGGTTTATATAACATTCTAAAAGCCTCGTAGTTGTCTACATAAAAGGTCCTTTTGTCATTTCCAGTAATTCTCTTGAGCTCAGCTTCTTTGGCCCCTGCCATCCCAATTGCAAACATGTTGACCTCAGAACCTGCGAGGTCTTCAGGCCATTTTGTCAGACCGGCAGAGTCAGCGACTGGACCGTCTGTTATTAAGCACAGCACCTGAGGAATATGCTGAGCTCGCCTTCCTCCATACGCCGACGCAAAGTAGGACAATGCAGACTTCAGCGCCTGGGCTGTGTTTCTTCTGCCTCCTGGAGAAGTCACCTTTGAGATGGCTTCCAGAATCTTGTTCTTGCTCATGTACTGATTCAGATTGAATTCGGGTTTAGGCTGGTCTGAGTAGATGATTGCTCCGAAGCGAACCCTTTTCTCCCCGACTTCCGCCTTTTTTACCACTCCTCCCAATAATCTTTTCATCAGCTGAAAATTTTCATTGTCTGAACCACCAGAACCATCGACCAGAAAGATGACATCCATCAGTTCTGGTCTTTTGCACTCTGGCAAGCAAGAGATACCGTCATGAAATGGGAAACCAACAATTATGCTTGAGATATCGAGTGCTTGTTTTTGATTAGAACCCTAAAACATGCATCACTTACCCGTATTGCAAATCTTGAAGATTACCTCACTACCCAAGCCCCGTAGGGAAGCGTAGTTGTTTTCCAGGTAGACTCTTTCATAAGATCCCGAAATATCAAGCAACTGGGGTTTACTGGCATGTCCGAACCCAATAGCATAAATGTTGATGTTTTGCTCCCTAAGATCTCTTGAAGGCTGGACTACGTCGTCTTTGGACACACTATCGGTAACAACTATTAGGGATTGCAAAGTATTTGCACGCCCCCCTCTGGACTCCTCAAATACTTGTAAAACATTTTTAAGTGCCTTGCCTGTGTACGTTTTGCCATTAATCTGTGTAATGGATGCTATTTCTTCTTGTAACTTGTCTTTATCATAGAAATCATTTAAGTCAAATTCTACAACTGTGTGTTCACTGTATTGCACCACGGCGAGGTGCACTCTGTTATTTTTAATAGGAAGTTTTTCTATGGCAAATCCTAGAAGTTCCTTTGTCTTACGAAAGTCTCTGTGATTTACGGAGTCTGAACCGTCGATCAGAAAGACGACATCTGCAGAAAGATCATCGCAAGCTGCAAGACAGGGCAGGAGACAGTCAGTGATTTCATGGATTCAATATAAAAAAATGGCTTTAGATCTGTGCAAGATTTTGTAATGATGTACCATGGATATTAAAAACATTACATTTTTTTTTTTCCATTTTAACCAAAAGTTTTGTGAATTTGTACTGAGATTTTACCTTCAAATGAACAAATTTCTTCAAGGACTTTGCTTTTAATTAGTTTAAGGGCATCATAGTTTTGGACATAAAATGTCCTTTGCGGGCTTCCGGAGATGTCTTCCAGCTCGGCCATGCCTGCATCTTTCACTCCAATAGCATAGATTGTGATGTTCTGCCTCCTCAATTCTTCAGCTGGAACTTTCACCGGTGTTCCTGTTGACTCCGACTTGCCGTCCGTAATCATGATGAGTATTTCGCGAACCTTTTTCTCGCGTGTTTGTGATGCGTGCCTAAAGAGCGGGATCATTGCTTCAAGTCCTAAATCAATTCTGGTGCCACCCCCATCCATTATTAGGTCTTTCACTGCTTTTTCCACTTTTGACTTTGTGTCATAAGCGTCCAGGCGGAAGGCAGTGCTTGCACGGCTGGCGAATTTCACCACGCCAATGCGCACCTTATCGGATCCGATCTCAAACGTGTGAAGGAACTCTAATATAAAAGCTTTCATTTCTTCAAAGTGTTCGTAACTGATACTGCCCGATTCGTCTAGCAGGAAGTAGATGTCTGCTTCAGCCGTGAACTTGCAGCCTGAAGGTCGGGAAGAGGAATGTTAACTGGAGATATTGAATCTAAAAGTGTTAATGATGCAGAATTTTCTGAGTCTTATATGGTTACTTATACAAACCTTTCTGAAGAGTAATATCTTTTAACATCGGTATGAAGGCTGAGGTGATATCCCCGCAAATGCTTTGGGTCAGAATATTTGACAAGGCATCGAGCTGAAGGAAAGTCTCTACATTGAACACAAACTTTTTGGGTGGGTAGGATGCAATCTCCTTCAATTCATTTACATTCACGTTCTTGATGCCCAGAGCAAAAACCGTAACGCCCGAGCGGCGCAGGTCAGCTGCCGCATCGGTGATTTCGTCTGCGGACCAGCCGTCTGTGATGACCACTGCGATCTGCTGAACGTGTTCGTCACTTCGGCTGCCTCTTTCCTTGGTGAACACGTTGTTCTTGGCAAATCGGAGAGCGGCTCCCGTGTACGATTTGCCTCTGCCGTAGGAAAGCGTCTGAACGTACTGCAAAATTTCACTCTTGTTGCCGAACGTGTTCAGATGAATATCGGCCCTGGGGACGTCGCTGTAGTGAACGATGCCGATCCTTACTTTGTCGATGCCGACATCGAGCCTTGAAATGGTGTTTATGAGGAAGTTGCGTACAAGCTGAAAGTTCTCTCGTCCCATGTTGCCAGATTGATCAACGATAAACGCGATGTCTGCAATGTTGGCGGATTTGCAATCTGAAAAAGCACACAAGCAAGCCACGGGCTGATTCGAAACATTATTGCACCCACAAGTGTGAAACTAATAAGTAGATTGATTGTAATCGTGTAGAGATTAATGCTGTAGGTTGATCTGAAAGCTGAAACAGAATCAGCAGAACATACCTTGGGAGACACTGAGCACATCTTGTGATTCAATGGCAGGCTTGACTCTTTGTAGCACCTGTGGAATGTTATTTCCTGTCATTTTGTAGGTTTGATTCGGACTAGAAACATCGTCCAGCTCGTCCGTGTTGGCTTTGTCCAAGCCTACAGAAATGACGTGGATTCCATCCTTTTTGATCGTCCGAGACGGCTGTATGACGCTGTCGTTCGACTTCCCGACACTCATCACCAGCAGGACTTGTTTGAAGCCTTGGGCGATACGACTACCAGTTGAAGTGTTGAAGAAGTTTTTGCGCGCATATTCAATTGCTTTTCCAATTTGACGCACGCCTTTGGGCTTAAGTCTGAGATTGCGTATGGATGATAAGATTTCATTTTTGGTCTTGTTAGTATTGAGCAGAAATTCCTCTTCAATGTGGTCACTGAACTGTGCCAGGCCTACACGGTTGCCATCTTTACTTACGGCGAGCTGATTGACCAGTCGTGTCAAGAACATTTTGATTTGTTGGGCCTCTGGTCTTAATGCTGTGCTGTCCACCAGGACAAAGACATCCGCGAACTTGAGGGATGAAGCTAAATGGGGAAAATAACAAAAGGTTGAACTAGGATAACAGTATCATTTGGTTCCTTTGTTCCAGAGATTACTAGGTGATGTATTTAAAACCACCTTCCTTGGTTATAATGACACACTTTTGTTTTGTTTTTTTTTCTGTCCACTTCCAATCTGGATAACTTAAGTCATGTATTAGCACATAACTTTCACAAGGGCTCCGTATACTCAGGGGAGGAAAAAAAAAAAAAAAAACAGGTCAAATTTGATTTCCGTCTTTGTCCGAAATCAGTAAAGTGTTATTTTGGTCATTGTGTCCAGCTGTGTTGTAGTTGTATAGCTTCGCTGAGCACTTAGCACTCACATTTGTCCACTCAGGTAAGCATTTAAGTAATGTAGTAGAGTAAACATACTTGAATGACTTAGCAGTGGAAAAATCCTCAAAATTACAAATATCACACTGTCAGAATTTTGTTTAAGCTGTGAAAAGATGAAAGTAAACTTGTTTGACTACTAACACAATCTCACTTTCAACTAAGAGAATAGAGGTTTCAGTAGAAATTGGCGCTAGTTGCTAACCTAAGCTTGTTGCCTCTCAACATCCACAGGGTTGTGTATCTGGGCGGTCTTCAATTTGGCTCTAGTTTTTTGGTTTTTTCCTCTCATGCATCTTTTTGCCAATAGGCTCAAATCAGTAACAGTTTTAAAGGCAAATGGTTTAAACATTTACTGGCAAAATAGTGTAGTGGCAAGTGATGTTTGTTCATTCATTCCACTTTAAGTAACTACTTCATACTGGGCATTGTATGGATGGAGAGCCCATCGGTGGAGCACTGAGGGTGAGAGAGGATGGATCACCATACCATGCCCACACACATTCACATTTGGGGCAGTTTAGAGTCTTCTGTTCACCTACTGAAATGTTTTTGAACACTGGGAATAAACCAGACAACCCTCAAGGTCTGGAAGAACATCGAAAACACAGAAATTTGAGCACAGGTTTGAGCTGGACGCCTTGAAACTCTGAGGACGTGATGCTACTCACTACCCTCTGTCCATGCACAAAGAATGACCTTGCATACTTTAAGAAATAGTAAGATCTTTCCAAACCGTCATTTCCTGCCTGATGCACACTGGGTGGTGAATTTACCATACTCCCATTCACTTGCTTGTTATGCTAGCTGAGGAATCCAACTGTATCTGACCTGTCAAAAAGGAAAGATTTGTTAATTACCTCGTAACTGGTCATCGACAGCAATGCACACTCTTCGGCGTAGGTTCTCGATCAAGCCTGGAAAATCTTGGTAGTTGTCCGTGCTAAACAAGAATTCTTTCTGGGGACTGTTAGCAATGGCTTGGAGTTGTGCGTCATTTGCTGGTCCGATCGCGATCACAAAGACAACGACTCCCTTCTTTCTGAGCTCCTGAGCCGGTTCCTGCACAGCGTCACTTGATTCCCCATCAGTGATCACGATGGCAATCTTGGACACGCTTTGTCTTGCTTGGCTGAAGTAGCTGTTCCGAATGAAGTCCAGAGCGAGACCTGTTCTTTTTGGCCCGCCTTTGTGATATGGGATTTTGAGCATCTTCCTGAGCAGATCTTCCTTCGTGGCTTGATTCGCCCCAAGCAAGAACTCTTGGTGTGGTCTGTCGCTAAACTGAGCAAGGCCAACTCTTACCTTTCGTTCTCCGATGTCAAGTCCCTGGACAAACACGTGGAGAAAACGGCGCGTGTATTCAAATTTGGTGTCTCCGATGGTGTCGGACGAATCCACAAGAAGAACAATGTCTGCTGCGGTTATCTCGCTGCATTCTAGGAAAGGATAAACTAGTTTACTTTATAAAACAAGATTTCAAAGCCTGAGTCATTACCATCGTTGCAGGAGCTGGATGAATTTGAGGAATGCGGTGATCATATTCTGCATTAGACTTCGTGGTCTAATTTTACAGCCATTTCCCACCTGACATTTGACAAGTTTGTACAATGTGCCTGATCACCTTGAACAGCTGTCTTAACTGTTCTGTAAAGAACGAAACAACTGGGCATGCAGTGAAATGAAATTCTCAAAGATGGTGGTGTAATGAAATTGTACTGATAAGATGCAATGGAATTACTCCTACCACCCTGAAAGATTGTGGTTGGAATGTCCCTTGTAATGGGCAGGCCACTTAGCGGTGCTCCGTCAGTGGTGGCCATGCTCCGTGCCCCTCGTTTGTCCCCGTCACAATGTCCCACCGGTGTGTCACATGACTGACAAATTGTGCGATGCCCCAGAGAGGGGTGGTTACCACCCTGGGGCATCCCACCCTCAGAGCTTTACACTAGTTTTACTATAATAACCCATCTTAATCTGTCTGTCTTTAACGAAAAGAGCTTGTGCAAAAGTAGCAGCTCTGATCGTTACAAAGTGCTGACACCGGAGGCGCCTTCAGGTCTATGAGAAATGCCTTCTTGGATGCAACCTCCTCATAAAATATATAAGCTGTGTTAAATCAAAGGTATACATTTGTGTTATTCCCTCTTACCTTGTAGCTCTCCTTGTGCCTCTTCTACAGTGGTGCACAGCTCGCGACTGACACTTAACGAGATCTCCTGGAGGGCGTTAAAGTCGGACACACTGTACACATGATTTTCATACGGCTGGCTGGCGAGCTTCTTTAGGAACTTCTCATCTGCTTCTTTGATTCCAATGGCATACACTTTGATTCCCTTCTGCCTCAGCTCCTGAGCGTACGGCTCCACTTCATCCTGAGAGCTTCCGTCTGTAATGACGAAGACGATCTGAGGCACCATTTGTTTCGCCCGACTCCCAGCTTGCTCAGCAAAGTGGTGTTCGAGTAAGAACTTCAATGCCTGGCCCGTGTTGGTGCCGCCGGTCTTGTACGGCAAATGCTTGATGTAGTCGAGAATCTGCTGCTTTTCCTCATAGGTGTTGAGGAAGAACTCGGTTCTTGGTGTGTCGCTAAACTGGACCATGCCAACCCTGACTTTATTAGGGGCGATGTCGAAGTTAGTCGCGACAGACGTGAGAAATTCGCGAATCTGCTGGAAATTCTTCAAGCCGATGCTGGCCGAGCCGTCCACCAAAAACACGATATCGGCCTTGGATTCTTGTGTGCATACTGAAAAAAGAGACATTCGTTTAAGTCTTGGCTAGAAAGGTGGAAATCAAAACAGCTGGCAGAAAAAAAAGTTTCTCAAATTTCATGTTTTATTATCATAAGTTATTTAAAAAAAAAAGTCCTACCAATTTTTTGTCCGTGACTGAAAATCAGAAAGTAGGATGAGATTCCAAAAATGCAAAGTAATCCGCGAACTGTCCCCATCGTTGAACTCTTTCTGGTGGCCTGACAAAAACAAGAACTAGATACTACATAAAAGCAATACTACTACTACTAATAATAATAATAATAATAAACATGATGCTAAAATTATAATAATTATAGTAATAATAATAGTCATATGTCAGCTTTTTAGAAGTAGCTTTAAAGGGGCTGCATCGTTGTTTGAAGACAGAAGCTTAAATAACATTAATGGAGCTCGTGAACAGAATGCAGTCATTTATATAAATGTAAGTTTGGTTCATGACACCAGTTTACTCTGACCTTTTGTCAGTATTTGACGTTTTGAAAACTATTAAGCCCAGCAATGTTTCAAAAAGTTTAAGTTGCAATCCATTCCCATCCACTCCGTGTGTAAGGCTCAAAAACTTTACATTCCTTTTGATTTGCAAGCTGAAAGGCAATTTAATAAATATCGATGAGTATTTTGGACATTGGTTGCATATTTATGGACCGTTTAGCAACTGAACTTTGTTTAAAATCATGAGCTCCTTTAATCTCTATTAAATGTAGTGTTCAGCGTTACCTTAAGAAACATTTCCCTTTTTGTTTTACTGAAACAGGCACAAGTGGAAACAAATTGTAAAAAATAATTGAATGTCGCTCTTCTATTTAGGATCCATGTAAAACATTCTCATTATTATTTTTTAGATATCTTGTATATTTTGGACTTTGAGTCGTGTCTCCCAGTATACGTCGCCTTATTAAGGTAAGAAACGGAGCGAAAACCTGTAGAATCTCCTGGTGCACGTTGCCTGTTTAAGGGTTAAGAAAGGATCTATGAAATCATCATAACTTGAGCAAATGGTAATGTTCAAGTCGAAGGAACATTAATCTAGTAGCTTGTGTTGAAAGAACCTACTTTACTCAAGTTGTATAAAAAGAAAAAGGGAGAAGGTTTTAGAGAGATGGTCAAAGATAGAACACTTACACGTGCCACTGATGAGAGTCCGAGGAGAGAAGAATCTCAACTGAGGACAGGAAAATAGTCGGCGTGAGCATTTAGGGAGCCACGCCTCACTGATTTGGTCTGACACACACACACACACACACACACACACACACACTCTCTCTCTCTCTCTCTCTCTCTCTCACAGGAAGAAAAAACCTGGAAGTTGAGATAAGGAACAGTAATTCATCCTGTTTGCTGTTTAATTTTTTTCTTCATAGCTTTTATTGACACACAGTGAAATACTGAAGTTCCACCTCAGCGCTGGTGAACTCTGGATTCTGATTGGTCAGATGTTTCTCTGTCTGACGTACAGCTGCAGAACACTGGTTTATATCAGTGCGCTTGTTCTAATGTGTTCTCGTTTCTATAGTAACAGCTCATTCACAGGGGCTGGTAACGCAGACGAGGCATGTAAACAGTTTTTAAAAAGTGTGCACCAATGTTTGTATCTTTTATTGTTGATGGAAGGAGGCTCCAATATCGGTTCTTTGTAACAGTCGGATGTAAAACCGGGAACTTAGGGTTTCATGACAAGGTTTGTCTGTGTGCGTGTGTGTACATGCTTTGGTAGTTTTTGTTTATAATGAACTCTCTTTTATACATTTAAAGAATTAGCCTGCGTTGTGTGACGCATTGCTTACACTGAGGTGTGAGAGACCGAGAGAGACGTCTGAATGTCCTGGAGCATCTCATGTTATCCACTTGAGACATTGTGGCTGTTAGATGTACACAAAATTATTGGCACCGCCTCCCCACCTTGTTTATTAAAAAAAAAAAATACCTTCAAGGGGAGCAACCATTCATTCATCTTCTGAACCGCTTATTCCTACTTAGGGTCGC
>JAQMYF010000027.1:2176134-2187717 GCA_030014195.1 Neosilurus mollespiculum
AACATGCAAACTCCACACAGAAACGCCCGAGCTGGGAATCGAACCCAGGACCTTCTTGCTGTGAGGCGGACGTGCTGGGGAGCAACCAATTATTCTAATTAAAATTTTGGGTATTTCTCCTGTTTCAGACTTTTATCTATCATTTCTGGCACCAGTGTAGCTCTAAAGTACAAATCCTGATCCAGAAAACGGTCCCCCTTTTCTTTTTTTTTTTTTTTTTTAAAGGAAGATTTTACAAAGGCAAGCTCAAACAGGCCGAAGGGGAAACTTAATGTGCTGATATGATTTGACACAAAATGTGAAAAGTTATTTTAGCATTTCCTCTCAATTCTGTATCACAAAGTTTTGGGAATCTTTCAAATACTTACAAAGGACAACTTTCAGAAATCTATTTAAAGTATCCAATAATGCTAAAATAATTAACTGGGGCAGTGGACCGGAGACTGAAGTGCTTAAGTACCCGACTGACAGTGGAACAGTCACATGAAAGGACTCGCTGAAGTCCACCGGTGTTTCACCTGGATCCTTCTCTAATACTACAATAGTCCACAGAAACGATATGGGTTTGGAACGGTCGGTATATGAGTGCCTGTCTTTGAAATCACTTTGAAACATTCCTGTGGTTACATTATGATCTTTTCAGGAAATGAAATGTTTTTTATTGGAATGGATTTCATTTCAGTGGAAATTTCATTTTTTTTTATTTTTTTTTTATGCTTGTGCTGATTCCTGAGAACCAGCACAAGAGCGTCTCTTGTATTTATTGTGGGAAGCAGCATGAATGTTGTGCCCAGCCAGCAATATGGGTTCGATCACAAACCCCCATGTTGCTTTACTGCTGTTTGAACAGAGCTCAGTGTACTCAGGGTCAGTCAGGTTCTTTGAAGAATCATTTTTGTTCTTCAAGGCTGCGATGATTGGGGGAGAAAATCCTTTGTGTATATTTTAATTATTTATTCGCTTTAGGACAGGCCACTGAGGACAGATGGACCCCTGGTACACCTCTAGTTTAACTGTACTGTGCATCTGTCTTATCAAGAATATAATATTTATCACACAGGTACTACTCCCCACCCACCCCTGTGTTTTGTTTTTTCCTCACTTGTTGTGGGGCATGTTTGTGTGTGCTGGGTGGCCCAAAATGGTTGGGACCAATCTTGGCGTAGTTTAACTGGGATTGCTTACCAGTCCAACTCATCAACGACCCTGATGATAATTGGTACAGATAATATGTGTTTGTCTTTCAGGCGTTGGAGAGAGTTTGAGGGTGCAGCCCCTGCGAAGGGTGTTTGTTTAGGACCTGGACTGCCTGAGGGAAGAAGCTGAATCTGTTGGTGGTGGTTCTCAGGAAGCAGTAGCTTTTGGCTGCCTTCAGTACTGGACTGGGGGACTGGGGTCCTCATAGGAACCAGAAAGCAGGAATCCAGAGTAGGTGGTGCTATCTGGTACGTTTGAAAGAGAATGTTTTGTAAATTCAGGTCACTCGGCATCCCGACAAGAGCCGAATGGTAGACGGAGTTTGGCTACAGTTGACGGTGGATTAAAAAAAAGAAATTTGAGAATAAGTTGTGAGATGATGCGCATTTCAATGTGAATCATCTCACACTTTGTTCCGCTTATTTTTGTTCAGCATGATTAATCAATCCTCTTGTACAGAAACCAGCTCTCATAAACAAGAGTGTTCTTAATAATAGCCATAAACGTGTCCATCAGCATGGTTTGTTTCATCATATTTCACGACTTTATCTCTAGTTGTCTTGTTAGTTTTTGTCATTCTAGTGGTGGCTGATAGACAAGCGAAGGAGCAGCACTTTCTCACTGAGAGTTATTAAACTTTCCCACCCTATAAACCTTGAGGACCCTGTATACCTTTGCATCTCTTCGTGAAACGGGTTGAGTTTGTATAAAATTGGCATTTTTTTCCTCATTAGAGGGCTGCTTAAGGGTTTAAAATAGAATCCTGCAACTACTGGAAAACACCAGGAATAAATTAAATTAATATTTGTGACCCACTCCGGCATAATACAGATTAAGTAGGAAAATTTGACTTACTGAGATATTGATATATTTGGAAAGAGAATGTAATCGGCTTCAGAATGAGGTATAATAGATGATTACAGCATGAAAATGGACCGAGTTGCATCACTTTGTATGTCGCTAATCAGGAAATGCTACTTTAGAGAAAATAGTAACTAGTTACAGAACCAGTTTTTAAACATCATCTGAACCTCCCAAACATCCAAACACTACATGAATCCGAGTCTCCACCAATCAGCACCATCGTACCAGCATCGTCCTAGCAGCAGAGCAGATGAGTTGTATTCACACCGAGTCATGTGTGTTTTGAGGCTTCTCATTGGTTTAGTGTTGTATGATCGGGGGAATCCTTCTGGGGTTCTGTAAGTATGGAGAGGATTCTGGGAGTGAATTTGGATAATAAGAAAATACCCTGAGCAACCACAACAGAGACTGAAAATCAGTAAAATAAGTGGAGATTTCTATTGTTTCACACCAACGTGGACACGGAACCCTTTCTTATACAAGTGTTTTAGCTTGTGATTGTGACAATTGTGCTTGATTGTGTTTATGGATATTTGAACTTGGTCATGTGGAAGATTATACTTTTAAGGATGTATTTTTGACCAGGTACGTCATTTTCAGTTTACTCAAAACACTACCTTGTGACTTAATGCATATTATGCTGGAGCAGGTCACATGCACAGTAACAGTGCAATCTGATTGGTTCAGAATCTTGGGGTAATTAAGTTATTTGCCGAAGTCGGGGTGAAAATGACTGAATATTAAGCGAGCTTCATTGAGCCTGAGGTGGATAATTGTTTTTAGTATATACTACATGGAAACATAAGAAAAACACATTTTGATTTGTTCAAATTTTAAACAGATTTCAAAAAGTAGAACTTTATTCCTTTTTTTGAAAAGAGAAACTAGAAAGTGGGATGGTCCGGCTACACTCTATATAGAGAACTCTGTATACTTTTGCTTTTCTAAGATGATCATATTGGTGTGTTTTCCCAGCAGGTGGGATGATGCAACTATTCAGGTGTTTAAAAATAAAATCGCTCAATATTTAGAGATATCCACCTAGCCTGAGGTGAATACGTGTTTTAGCATATACTGCATGGGGACACAGGAAAAGCAAACAAACAAGATTTCTATGGTCTGTTTCTCCATTTGAAATTGTTTCAAGCTTGTTCATTATACTGAGAGATCGAACCAATCACGTCAATATTCCAATGTAATATATACAAATGGATTATAATCCCTGAATCAAATCCACCAAATGAATCAAAATGTTGTCGAAAAACATGAAGAAAGCTCCGCAATAGAATTGTTCATTTTTATTTTTTTTAAGGTTTTTTTCAAACTTGTTCCACAATGGAGAGTGTGAGCACTGCTTCTCCTTTCAAATTTAAAAACAAACTATAAAATTTATATTAGAAAGGTTTTATTGGGTCACCCTGTATAATCCAGACGAGATGACAAAACATGATCTTTTTCATCAGTAAAGCGATGTAGCAAAGTCTGTTGAATAAAACGAATCACTCTCAGCAAGAATCTCTCCACTGACATGGAGGATCTTTGCAAAACTGGTGAATTGACCTGAAGTTCAAGTGCAGGTATGACGTTAAAAGAAAGTGAGGAGAGAGCAGCAAAGCCGATGCAAGGTAGCGAAACACACATGAGAAGTGTGTAAAGATCTGAGCGTGTGCCAGACAGTACTACAGTTCCACTGTGTCCACTGCACCAAGAATGCAAACAGACTCCATTTACACGGATGAAGACTTCAAGCTGCTTGCTGAAGTGCGCGTGCCGTTGCCAGAGCAGGATTCCCCCTGGAATATAATCTTAATTCACCTTTAACGATGTGTCTGACGGCAGGAAATCTTTTCCACGCCATAATATAAAGATTCAAATAGAATGAGCGAGTGTGCGAGAGACTGCAGCTTAAATCCCAGGACTGCCAAAGAGCCACCGTTTCAGTAACGCTCATCTCATGTCAGTGAATTCTAAATATTTTATACCGTCTCGAAGGCTCAGCGGCTGCCGAGGAATAACTTCAAGTCCACCGGCAGCTCCACGTAATTCAGCTGAAATGCTTCGGTGCAAATCCATTTGGTCCGAAGAGCTTTTCATGTAAATATTTGTTTTTCGGAAGAGCAGGCCTGCGGTTATCCTTCTTTTCAGACACCAGAAAGAGGTTTCGATGCCTCACAGATGCTCTCTGATGAACCCCAGAAGGCGTTATGATAAAGGACTATAAGGTCATTTCAGCAAGTTTTAGACTGTTTAGAAATTCTCGTCCAGGAAATCCATTTTTGGTGAAGGCCAGAGCAGATCTGGTGTGATTCAGCCAGCGCGGCTTGTGTTAGACAGGATCCACTGCTACTTAAAATAATCAACCCTCCAGTTACCGTTTTTGAAAATAAAAAAGCTTAAGCTTTAAAAAAAAAAAAAAAAAAAAAAGTAACATTTAAAAAAATGGCCACTATTTAGGGCCAGTGGGCGTGGCCTGACAAGCAGCGCTGTATTTGATCCACCCAGAGCGAGGTGCTGCGTGATGCTGAACCTGGATGTTGACAGAAAACAGCGAGAGAAAAGGACACTTGCTGAATTTTAATGAAACATAACCAGGAGTAAAACCGTATGAAGCGACAGTAAGATTGAGAACAACTGGAACAAAGAGTCGAAGAGTGACGATCAGTGGCTTCGCAGATTATTTATATGGAAATTATTGGACAAATGTCACTGAAGTAATGAGTCTTAACTAACAAAAATGGTACAATAATTCAAGCTGATTACCAGAAAAGGGGCGCCATAGCACTAGATTATATTTTACCGCATCCAGTACTAATTTAATGCACAATTAAACATGATGTCGAAGAGAGGCATGGCCCCAGTGATTAATAACACGGCCTTTTTTCCAAAGCAGTTCAGCGAAAAGAACTGCTGAACATGCACTCCGTCTAAACGGAGCTCCTGAACAAGAGTATGATTCTCCCCTTGATGATGGCAGGCGTATCATTGGGTGAAACCAGCAGGAGCGGTGATGGTTCCAGAGCTAACTGTTCCCGGTTTATGATGCACAAGTGTCTCCATTCTATACTCACTGTGGGATAATTATAATATATACGTGATGATGAGTTAAAATAATCTCAAACATTAGAAGATAATACTAAAAATTTCCTCACAGACCTGCTGTAGGGACACGCGGTGCTACTCAGTCTCACTTGGAAAGATTTTGACGGGGGAAACGTGAGGGGAGTTAGCTAGGCACCAAGAGCTGTAAGTTGAAGAGATTCGCCTCTCTCACTAGGCGATGTCGCTCAGCGGCAAGCTTGTCGTCTCCTGTGTGAGTGAGGCAGAAGACCTGCAGGTTTGATTAGAACTACGCCAAGCTGGAATGAAAAGTCCCCCCTAGTGAGCGCCTGGTGAACATTCATTCATTCACACATTATTTGCACTTATTGATGTTGTGTGGTGACACGAAACAACATGATCCCATGGATCCCCTCTGAAATTTATTGGTTTATTACTTGTGCCATACCCTATGATTAAAAAGAAATCTTCCAAATCAGTGCCTAACTTCTGTTATCCTGCACACAAAGAGACTAACAAACACACACAGGTGAAAACAACCCCCTGGTGTCGGCAATAAATGGTGTAATAACTTGTTTTTGTAGAAATTACCCGGGAGAACAACATCCTGATGGTGCACTCTGTTGGGATTATGCTCGAGTCAAAACGACAGACCGCTTTATGGTCACTTGGAGCAGGCGACAACAGTATTATCACCCTTTTATTATCAGTATATAAAGCATTCTCATTTTAGTTTTTCCTTGTGTTTGTGTAGTATATATTAAACTTTAAGAATCAGGACACCGATGGCTACACAGTGACAGTGGAAGGTGAATATGATAGACTTGTCAGAGCCAGTCAACTGTGAAGACTTAAAAACAATAAATAACTGTAGAAGGTGGAGATGATGATTAATCTCATCATGATAACTGCTTGAGGCACTTTCCTTTTAAGAAGGATCAACAGCTTCAGTGAGCAATCAGTATCAGTGAGAGAAATTTCCTATAGGATTATTGCCTAATAATAAAATAAAGTACGACTGTTAACGTGTGGTGGTAGCGATGGTTTATGAAGTCGGCACTGTTTTATTTACAGTGTTATCTTCATGTTTTAAAACCAGTATCAGTGTAATGGGCTTTACTCTCCGAGTGGTTTTAAAGGTGCTCACAGGACACGTGTTCTGTTACAGACCTGGCTGTAGTGTGCACACGGAAGAATTACCATCACTCGCAGTGGAGCCGCATGTCTCTTCTCCTGTACCAAGTACAACACCGTCCTGACCAACTACCCTGAGCTGATTTCACACCGATTCACTTCCTGTTTCATAAGGCATGGGACACTCCGCTTCAGCACAGCACATTAAGAGTAATTTTCCTGTGTACTGTTTATCATGTGTTTTACCCTCAGTTTTGTGTTTGTTTGCAGGATTACGCAAACAATTGTCTGCGTTTTTGTGAGATTTCTCCCAGGGGCGGACAAGGATTTAAAAGATCCAGAAACCTTTGAAAGGATTCTTTAAATTTTTAACATTTTGGTACATATTTGGGATTGCTGGACGTGGCTGAGGTTTGTGCTGTCGGGGGGCTTGTTTTGATTCTAAAATGTGCACATGATTATAAAAAGGACTGTTATTTATTGATTGAGGTCGTTAATTTATTGAGGAAATGATCCAATATTACATACGTTAGTAGCATGAGTCTGTGAATCCTTTCTTTTTAGACCGTCTTGTGCAGTAATAGCTGTAACTGTTTTGGTAACTGACAATCAGTCCTCCACAAGGACTTGTAGGGATTTTAGTCTGTTCCTTCATACAGAACTGCTTCAACTGTGGGAAGATGGTGGGTTTTCTCGCATGAATTTCTCATACAATATTTTTATTGGATTAAGGTCAGGACTTCGACTCAGTCACTCCAGAACTTTACATTTATTCTTCTTCCGTTCTTGGGTGGAATGATGCATGTCTTCAGGGTCGTTGTCTTGTTCTATGACCCACTTTGATTTGTGATTCAGTTCACAGACAGATGTGAAATTTTCCTTTAGAATTCACTGTTGTATTTCAGAATGCTTTGTTCCATCCATGACTGCAGGCATTCTTCACTCAGATGCAGCAAAAACAGGCCCAACCATGATACTATACGATGTTTCACAGAAGGGTCTTATGCTGAAATGCACTGTTTTCCTTCTCCTTACCATTTTTATTCTTTCTGTTGATCTCGACGGCCTTTTGGCTTGTCCGCGTGCACATACCGAAGATCAGACATGTTATTTTTGGTTCTCTTTCTGTTAGCACCCATTCCATGCAAGCCACTGTTGTTCAGCCTTGCCTTGATGGTGGACTTTTGAAAATTATCAGTTGGAATTGTGAGAGGGGCCTTGAAATGACACCGGGTTCCTTTTTGACCTCATGCACAATTACATGCTTTGCTCTCGGTCTGATCTTTTGTTGGTCGATGAGTCCTGGAGGGTAACTGTGGTCGTTAATTTCTTCCAACGGTCGCACTGGTGGAGTCCAAAAACATTTGAGATGGTTCTGTTAACTTTTCTAGCATTAACACGTATGTTGTAATATTGGATCATTTTTCTGAGTAATATAAATGACCAAGTCAGATAGTTTTTGTTGAATTAGATTTTCTTTCTCTACTTTTCAGAATCTTTATCTTGAATTGTATAAAATTTGAAAGGGCTTCACAAAGTTTCAAGCACTGCTGTTTACCTTTATCGCTAGAGTCTCAGTCTGACTCGCATGCGGTAGCCATGTTGATTTGGGTTTATTTGTTAGCGGGTATAAAGAGTGGTGGTGGTGTTTGGTTTATAATTGGATGAAGTAGTCCATTTATATTGAGGTAAAGTGATTATAAACAGTGGATTTCCAAAACAGCGAGAGGTTTATACTGCAACTGCACAGAAAGAGCACGAAGAAAATGGCATCCGTAATGTAACACTGCTGGGTTTCACTAATGAAGGTAATTAATGAACGTTTTGCCAGAATGACTCTTAAAACACTGACGTATCAGTGACGCCGGCAGTGCGGAAGTGCTTTATTCCTCACAGCCCAGCCGTTCATCAGCGATTACAAGTTTCTGACATGATTATTTCCTTTGATACCTGCAAAACTGCAGCCTTTGTTTTGGTCATCAAAGCAGCAGTGAATCATTCCGTTAGTGTTTTTTTTTTAATTTTGCTTCAAGTTCAGGCTGGTTAAAATTCCCGGTTTCTCATCAGCGCCCACGGCTGGAACTTCGCACCGCATCTCAGTATTATTAATTTTTTTTTTCCCCCTTTTGGAAAATCATGCTCAGAACCTCAGAAAATGCTTCACCCGAGGTAAGAACATCAGAAGGCTGTTACATTGAAGCGGTGTTAGATGCTGTGATTGTGTTTCGACAGTCGGTTTAGTTGTTTTAAATGTTTTTTTTTTTTTTTTTTTTTTTTTTTTTTTTTTTTTTAAATATAAAGGTTTTGATCGAGACCGCTCAGCTCAGGTGGATTATATAGCCTTCATCACTTTACCTGCATTTAGTTTTAAAAGCTTTTGGGCTTCAAGTCACCTCATTTCTCTATTTAAGAAACCCATGCGCTCCATTTGTTTTCAAAAAGTTCTGATGAGAAATCGGGATATTTTTTTTCCAGCCTAAAGTTATGATTTCAGGATTTTAACTCAAATTCATTGTTAAGAAACTGAGAAAATGTTGTGTTGTTAAATAACCGAACATGGTGTAGATGGCGCTCACCTGCGGCACAAAGGTTTTCAAAGACTCACCGCCCAGTCCTGCTACGTCCTGCATTAACCGAATTTATATCTGTTGTACTTCATCAACCAAATTTACGTTTGCATAAATGTCTGTTTTGTTTGAAATCTTGATGTTCTTTGGGTAACTTTCATAAAGGTTTTGTGCTGCAGCCCCTTTAAAAATAACAAAAAAGTGAAAGGCATTAAAGCAAACAGATTCAGCTGTTGCTCTGAAAATGATACTTGCTGCATTTGTGTTGGCGTGTGGATAGAACTACTGTTAAGGTGGTGGGGGACTAAAACCTAAACCACGACTGCCTGACTTATCAAATTCATTAATTCAGTGGTGAAATGTAATGTCATCAAAATATAAATATAATGTTTTTGTGTGTGTGTGTGTTTTATTTCTGAATTTTGTTTTATGGCTTTGTTGTGGTTTGATGTATGAAAGAAGGGGATTTGAAAGTGGTTAGGGTTTCTTTCTCCACGTCTCAGGAACCATTGCAACTTTTGAGACGTGATCCCACATCCATGTAAATGAAGATATAGTCCTATGTGCTGCTTCTTGGCCGCGTTCCTCCTCAAAATCTTCACCCAGATGTGATCCTAAGCAGATGCGCGCACGTCAGTAAAGCAAACCCAACTGCCCGGTCTCTGAAACATGGATGAGTGGACAAGTTACTCATCCACGATGTTAAATTATGTCCCTGAAGACTCGTCCAATATACAAACACAGCTCTGACTGAGCCTTAGTGCAATTTCTCTTTCGTTTACCGCGCTGGGGGAATCGTGTCGGCCGAGCTCAAACAGCTGTATTTCACTCACAGATCCCATCGCAGGCTCAGCAGAGAATTTACAGCCTTGTGTCTGTACATGTGCACATGTGTATAGTGTATGTGGAGGGTTCAGTGGACGAACAGCAGCAGTAAGCTGTCTAGAATCTCTGGGTTCACCACTGAGGACAGCCTGCGTGCCAGCCTGTAGACGGCGCTGGTGAGGGACAGGGAGGGGTTCGGGGCATCCTGAGGATATGACACGGTGCTGCGGCTGCTGCTTCACATTCACACCAAAGCGCACGTAACACTCCGGCACTGGCGAAGTGTGTGTTCGCATGTTAACCAGAGTAAACATTTCTCCTGGAAGAAAAAGTCACTGAATCAAGGATTGTGTGTCTAGACATGGAGGATTAAACAATAAATCAATAAAAGGAAAAAAAAAATTCTAAACATAACGTGTGTAAAATTACAGTGAAAGCTCTGGTGTGGAGTGATATGAACAGGGCCATGCCATGGTGGTTGGAAGAAAGGTCAACATAAATTGATTAAAATGTACATTTGAATCATATCACTACTCTACTGCAGTTAGAGCCAGATTTCAATCTTTGAAAACTTCAGTGCAGCGAAAAAAAAATGAAAAAAAGAATCTTAATCATTGTAGATCTAGGGGTTTGGACATTTGTTGCATGTTTTCATGACATGATCACGTGGTGATAACATCTGGGTGAGTCTCATGGCATCACAGCTCCTTTAATGTTTTGAGAGATTCCTCCAAACCACTGTTCCTAAAATTTCATGATAAATATAACAGAGGTGTCAAAAGCGTTCGTTTAATCTTTGTTTATGGCTTTTAACACAGAAGCAGGTGAGTTGAGAGAGAATGGAATCAAGGTGCGATATTGACAGGTACAGCAGTCATGATACACAGTTTACCTTCACAGGCACGCGGCGGTGCTCACACAGCTGTATGTACACGGCGGCACACACACACACATATATATATATATACACAGTTACACACGTTTAAGCATTTCACGCAACGACCCAAGCTGGTCTCGAACCCCAACCCTGAGAGACACGGATCACCCTCTTAACTCTCTGAGCCACCAGAGCTCACACCCTGCACCCCTCAGTCCTTCCCCAAATCACATCCTGCATCACAGCCGCACAGAGAAGCAGGGAAGCATCAGTGCTGAGGAGGAAACTCAGAAAGGAAACCAGGCTGTTCTGTGCTCCCGTGGCGGCATCATAACGGACTTGTTCCTCATGCCTAGTGTTTAGGGTTCGAGTGCTGGTTAACGCACCTTTTTTTCTTATTAGTCAAATCTACGGAAAATAAATATGTGAAGTGAGCGCGTTTCCTCCTGTTTCAGAGAATAATCCACTGGGTTTAGCCTCATGGACAGAGAGGCAAATGTTAAGGGTTCAAATCCTCCTCTGACTGTTTTGTGACCTAATTATGCGACTGTGTGTGTGTGCTGCTTTGCGTAAAATGTGTTACTGAGAAAAGGTGCCCAGTTGCATTCAGCACCCAAACTGGCAAGACTGTCGTATATGTGTTTCGTTTTACGTGCGCATTTATGTAAGCGAAGATAGAGTGATATGTACATACACGCGTGCGCACATGTATGTAAGGGTGTGAAAATAAATAAATGTGTACAGTAGTGTGAACAAATATATGTGCATAGCAAGTATAGGTGTGTGCTATAATATACGTGTGTGCGGTATGGTACGTATGTAGGGTATAAATATATAGCGTGTGTGTACGGTATGTGTGTGTGTATATATATGGTATGTATGTATGGGTGTATATATATATATATATGGTATGGGTGTATATATGGTATGGGTATGTGTGTGTGTATATATATATATATATATATATATGGTATGGGGTATATATGGTATGGGTATGTATATATATATATATATATATGGTGTATATATATATGGTATAGATAGATATATATGGTATGGGTG
>JAQMYF010000027.1:2192608-2214606 GCA_030014195.1 Neosilurus mollespiculum
TATATATATACACACAAAACCGCTAGCTGGTCATGGTCCACTGCAGCATAACCCCCCTTTTTTATTCTCCAGGAAACCCCGGTGGGACCGACTGGCTCTTCTCTCTCTTTCTCTGCCAGATTTAGGGACCCACCGGGTTCCAGCACTTTCAACTCGCCTGCAGGCAGCCTCGATCCTGTGCGGTGTGGACCGCAGAGGGACTGACCCTTAGACATCTGAGCCACCGGTGCTTTCGAGCGAGCCCGCTTTTTCTCAGGCTTTTATCTGCAGCTCCGCGGTTCCTTCATTAAAACACACGCGCGCTGCAGGCAAAAGCTCTCAGTGCGACTCGAACTCGGAGCCTCCGGGTGAAGCTGCGGAATCTTTACTCCCTGAACCACACGAGCTCCACGGAACCCGCACCCCCATTTCAGAGCATTTACAGATTACATCAGGTCACCGCCACGCCTCCCCGCAGGGACAGACAGAAAACACTGAAAAATCACCCTCTACATATCAGCAGCAGGTTGGTGCAGAGGATCACAGCAGCGGCTTCCAAGGTCAAGGTAACAGGTTCAAGCTTCATGGTAAGTAGTGTGTGTGAGGTGTCGGTGTGTGAGGTGTCGGTGTGTGTGTGTACGTTACTTGAAAAAGAAATATGCAAATTAACCCTGCTTGTGTACAGGATTACAGGTGTGCAGTTCTCCTCCCCTGTGGACAGGTGAGTGACGTGGACAGGTGAGTGACGTGGACAGGTGAGTGGTGATTAATGCAGGTTTCCTGATCCACGTCCAGACAGAATAAACGTGTCAAAGGAGGGAATTAACTCGTGAATGTGACAGCAAATTAAAAGAAATAAGTATCTGATATACTGAGTAAACAGAAAGTTCAGCAGAAGAAAGCACGGTCACAATGGAATGTTTTTCCTTTTCCAATAAAAACCTCTGAGATATTAACACTAATATGTAGTTTCTCTGCGCGGAGTTCAAGATTCTGATGATTATTAAATACTCACCTCTCAGTCACCTTTCTCTTAATCATTTATTCATCAATGCAAATACTCACCCTGCTGCACCCTCAGCACTCATGGGAAACTGTTTCTACATCACGTGTAGCTGCTACCCAGCAAAGGCGAGGGATCCTCAGGGGCGACCCGAGCCTATCCACTCAGCCTGAGGTGAATCATTGTTTTAGTACATACCTGGTACACAGCAGAAAGAGAGGGGTACGGACTTCATTCATTTTCTGAACCTTCTCAATCCTGACCAGGGTCGCGGGGAGGCTGGCGACCATCTCAGCCGACTGTGGGCGAGGGCAGAGTACATCCTGGACAGCTCGCCAGGCCATCGCAGGGCAGAAACACACTGAGAGCAACCCAATGGTTCTTTTACATGCCCTCATCACAGACAGTGAGACACTGCTGGCCTTTTATAACCCAGTTAGCTGCACTGGGGGTATCATTTATTTCTACATTTTTATAGAGCCAGGCAGTTTCCGGAGTGTGCACGGAATGATACAGTGAATGATACAGTTACTTGGTCGAAAGATTATCCTTTCAGTCAAAGATTTATTTGATGGCTTTCCTCCAGTCAGAAATGAGAAATTCTCTTGAATTAAAATATAAAGCCATATAATCAGATCACATCAGTCCCTTCTGGAATATTTAATCCACACACACACACACACACAGTGAAAATGACAGATTAATTAACAGCAGAACTATACATGTACAGACGGAATCATTTTATTTCAGAGCATGTGATTCAACAGAGTACGAGAGATTCAATAACATTTAGTCTGCAGAAACTCAGCAGAGAAGCTGCTGATAGAAAAACAATCACCACAAATCACTTCAGAGCCCCAGAGTTGAGGGAACTGTGGGTACACCAGGGACACCATAGTGCCATCTCTCACGCCACGATAGAAGCAGCATCTACTCGATCTTCCCTACAAACCATCGCATGTTTCAAGCTGTAAAATAAACTCACTGTTCGTACTCACTGCGTCACTCATTCCAATGGAAAGGCCCTTTATGACGCTTAACTTAACATGGCTCCCATTGGGCTCTTCATCCTCTGGCTACCTGTTCCCACTCTCCCTACCATAACGGATTTCTTCCACAGTTTGTGGTAAAGTGTCATTAACTCTGTCAGCAAATCCTACATTTAACAGAGTAAACAAAACACAAACTAATTCTGTTATTGAGACGCTCCCTAAACCTACAGCTCCTGAATGGCGTACTGTGCCTGTACCTTGCCTTCTTATAAGAAATTAATCCTGATAGAGGTAGGATAGAGTGAGGGAACCCTCCATATTTAAACTATTCTCCCAGCTCCACATTCTGCCCTCTTGACTGGGTTCATGACACACGTAACAATTAGTACCGCCATCAGTACATACACACGTCACTCACTGTGGCTTTAAAAAACAATTTATTAGACAAGTCAAAATACACATACAAAAGATCTAGCAGAATTTTAGTAAACTTGTAAACACCATTAAGTTGAGTTTTTCTGTCAGTTTTTTTTTTTTTTGGCCAGAGTCTACTCAATATATCAAAAAATTTAAACGCCCCAGTTTGGTATAGCTCTGTATGATGTAAGTACTCTTACAGTACGAAGTCACAGCTGTGTATTTAGTGAGGCTGGTTCATACAAGATACAAAATTAAAAAAGAAAAAAAAAAATTTAGCACCAGTGTTGTGTGGTTTAAGCTTGAACTTTCACATGATTTTTAGTTTAATGTCAGCTCTTACTTTTAGAGCCAGACTTTCTTTTTTTTTCCCCTCCTGCACTCAAGACCCCAAGTAAATATAAGCAAAACTGGAGCTCCTGGGTTCCGTAAGAACTGTTTCAGCTGCAGCGTTTCATCTTCGTGCAGGAGCCTGCATGGTAAGCTTGGATCAGGAAAGGAAAGCCGCTCTTGCTTGTTTTTTCTTTTTGTTTTTTTGCAGAAGGGAAGATGAAAAGCAGGTAGGAGTTGTTGGTAATTCGTGTGTTGTTCACCGTAGTTTGGAGTTTTTGAGTTGTGTGTCAAGTTGAGGTGAGTAACCCCTCCTTCACCTCTAGATTTAAACTTCAAGTAAAGCTTTTTGTTGGACAGGGCCTGAGCACCGCCTCCACTACCGAGAACTCAGACCAGACAGCCAAAAAACACATTACCATTACACACACCCACACCCCCGCCCCAAGAGTTTTATTATAAACACAGCCCGCGAACATGAACACCAATAACAAAGAAAGAAGCAAAAAATAAAAGCCACTGCTCCACCTCCTGAGTTCCACAGAACACCATCAAAACCGGAGATGAAAACATACCAGTAACCAGGAATTACAGAGTACAGAAAATCACAACCAGATGACCAGCACAGCATTACATGGGAAAGATACCCACCACAAACCCAGACCATGGTGCAGTCTACAGCAGATGGATGTCCACGACTGTTCACGCACCATGACACACAAAGTTCAAGTCCAGTCATGGCACTCAGGTGCACCAAGATTCAACAGCAGTTTAGGGGGGTAACGACGACAACAAAACCATGTTAAAACAAAAAAGTTACAAAATAAATCAAAAATCGTATGGGTACTGCTCGTCTCCGTGCTGCCCCTCACTGCCACGACAAGGACGGACGCGAGCATCAGAGGAGGTGGTGAGGTGTGTAAAGTCATCTCAGAACCATCCCACACTGCGGACGAGGAACACGGACCTGCCTGCAGAAACAGGGAACAGGTCGAGATTCTGAAGGTCTGGCAGGGTCACTTGGAGAAGCTGCGCCCCACCTCATGATCCTCACCGAGACGCCCTGTCCAGACACTCGAGGCTGTACTGCGGGAGTTTGGTGGAGACCTCAGACCGTCAAGTCCATCAGAAATTAGGAACCCTCCATCATCTGGCATCTGCCATGTGGAAGGTTCCTGCTAAGTGGAAACAAAATCAGAAAAACAAGAGTTTCAGACCTGGTGTGAAAAAGAGTTCTCTCAAACCATGAAAATAACCAACATTCTACAAACACTAACCACGGCAACACAATCAGAAATCAACCCCCCCCCCAAAAAAAAAAAAAAAAACACACGAGAGCTGCTTCTGCTTTAAAAGACAGGAATAGAACAGTTAATCATATTCAACTTATCAATTTAAGAAATGATTTCTCCGATCAGTGATTAAACAGAGCCCCCTGGTGGACATCAGGGAACTACAGCAGCAAACCCACCATGAAGTGAAAAACCCAGGCTGTCCCTGAATGATTCTTAAAGACAGAAGAAAACAGGGACGGAATGAAGGTTTGTTCGCTGAGCTGATGTCATGTTGACGCTTTAAGGAAGTTCAGCCAGTCAACGGTGGAAGGAACTTCAAACCATCAACACCAGAGAGAAGGAACCTCCATCCTCCTGTAGCCGTCACCTGGGCTCCTGCCAAAAAAACATTATAAGGCTTTAGAATGAAAGTGGAAAACACAACCCGATCCTGCTACTGCTTTAACACTCTGCTAAAAAAAAACTAAATCAAGACATCATTTTCAAACTTATAAACTTAATACATGGGCTTTCTAAAAGGATCAGTGATGTAACAGCGCCCTCTGGTGGCCATCAGGAGAGAAGCAACCAGCAGATCATCTATATGAGAGGGAAAAAAATAAAATATGAGTAAAAGATACATGAAAGGAAATCACATACACACACACACACACACACTCGTCTGTTGAGATGGTGCTGATGCTTTGGTGCAGTGGATTCTCTTCCATGATCTGAAACACAAACACATGCTGTGAGTCCCGGTTCAGTATTAAGAGTTTCCTCCACTAAACGTCGGTCAGTGTTTAAAGGTAAAGTCAGCACTTGTTCAAACAAAAGTTCATTCTGTTCAAACCTCCAGATTAATTTTTGTGTGCAAAGTCTGAGTCTCATAATGATGTCATCAAGGCCCACGTTAACATGTACAGTACAGGGAAGGGGTTTCCCTGATTAATTGGCTCTGCCAGAAACCCACCATGAACACGGATGTATAATTAAGATCATGCAGTAAAAACATTTCAGATCAACACGACGCACAGCACTGATCGTCTGCTCCGGATTCACCACGGCGTCCAAACGCATGAAGTCCGACTACTCAGGAGCTTCATCATCAGGATCACAAGATGAGATTTAATTATAAATGAGCTCGTGCACCAGTTCTTCTATTCTGGTCTCTTGGAAATAATAGACTGGAGTACGGATCATGTTTCAGGTCCCAGGAGTAATAACGACTTATCTGGTGTCTAACGTCTGTGCAGGAGTTGTTTTAATTAAACACAGCGGACACCTCGCCCTTACAGAGTCCTCTCCATGACGCAGCTCTGCACCTGGAACCAAACCTTCTGAGTCATTGTGACGGGACACAAAGTTCACAGGAGCTGAATCACCATGACAGACAGCACACCTTCAGTTCTCATAGGGGGAGGAATAGCTCCACCAGGTGGCCAATACCCCTCAGCCTGTGGCGGCCATATTGGATATTAGACTCCACCAAAAATCAATAGGCATGTGTAGTTACCCAGTCCTGACATGATTACCAAAAATACTGATGGGTGACAGGGAGAAGGCCATTAAAATGGGGCCCCTGCCTTGACGTGAAGCTCCCTGAAGAACTGCACGAGGGCGTGTTCATGAGGTCTCCACAGCTGCGGATCCCAACAGAGCACCATCATTCTGCAGGACAAACAGGAAACAAGTTTAAAGCCCGACACTCTAGAGGGGAGTCTGCCGACACGCTGAACCCCAAAACTCATCATGAGGACAGAATGAGACGCCCTGTCCAGTCAGAGAAGAGGAACCCTCCACCCTCCTGTAGCCGTCATCTGAGGGATTCCTGCCAACACGAAGCTGAAACAGACAAGAATTCAAGACATGAACACAACCAACCTTCCACAAACACACTCACCACTACAAACAGAAAACACTTTTCTCTCTGTCACACACAGGAAAAGGAAAACAGTTCAACACAACATACAACTCCATAACTTGAGAAAAATCATTTTATCAAATCAAATGATGCAACAAGAGACAGAATGAGACGCCCTGAAGCCCGTCAACGCTGCATTGCTGGAGTTTGGTGAAAACCTCAGACAGCAAACATCGGAGGAGAGAAACCCTTCATCCTCCTGCAGCAGTCATGTGATCAATTCCTACCAAGACATCAAATATCAGAAATAACATGTTCAATACAAACAACAAAACTCCACAACACAACCTCAAGGATTCCTTTTACACACACAAACCTCCAACAGAGCCCAAACATTACAAAAAACATCTCAAACATCTGACACACACACAGTTAAAGAAACAATTCAAGACAGCAAATTCAGATCCATGACTTAAAACAAGGTATTTCTAGGAGGCTCAGTGATGTAACAGGAGCCCCCAGGTGGACATCAGGGAGGTAAAGTAAGCAGCAGATCTGTTTCTATGAGGGAAAAAAAAGGAACAAAATACATCCAACAATAATCAGAGATGAGAAACATGTCTGCTGAGATGGTGCTGATGCTTTGGAATAGTTCTGATGGTGAGGTTGTGCAATAGATTTACTCCGTTACCTGCAACACAAAATGGTTCAGATCATTACAGCATACATGAAACAATCAAAACTACAATCCAAAAAAAAAAAAAAAAAAAAAATTGGAAAAAAGATGTTCCCAAACCTGGCTACCTCTGTCAGATGATCAAGACCCGCTCTGAGATGGAACTTTAACATGATGCATCAAAACAAGTACCTTTTTAAGAAAAAAACAAAAACCTAAACATTTGCCCACGACGATCCGTGATTGGCTCCGGTGGTTACGACGTGGCAGTAAGAAAACATTAAACAAAACAAACCAAAACAACGAGAGCCATCAGGAGATGATACTCCGACTGGGAACCACGACAGAAATTACGAATGGAACTAACTCCAGTTTGAGAAAGAAATCTTAAGTGAATTGAGTTTTGGCCTGAACAACCACAGCACATGCATAATCTTACATGGTAAACTGGCTGCCATGGAAACATGATCTGCAGAAGTCCCAAATCATCACACCGCAACCACCAAATTCAATGAAGAACTCAAACAGATATCCAAGTTCTGCCCAAGAACTGAAACCAACAGATGAAAGCTGAACATACTGAGGACATTATAACCCCATATATGAGACCAGCGCTGTGACCAAGTCGTGCAAATCTTTCCCTCAAAAACTCTTACAGGCGACTTCGAACAAGCTCCAGCATCGACGGTTTGAAATAATGTGTAAGAACTCCCTCGATCCCTCCCTGGAGCCGACGTTCGCAAGTCAGGAACGAGCACCAGGCAGGAATGAGTTTGACCTTCCACCTACGACTCCCTCAAAACCATTTCATCCTTGAGTCAGTGATCAACGCAAAGTTCAAAGAATCCCTAAAAGTGTTCTCGAAATGTCATCTTCACAAGAACAGCATGTAAGAGGCTGCAGTGAGCTTGACCTTTGACTTCCAAAATTTAATCGTTCATCCTCGAAGGATTTTCTACAAAATTTGCACCAACATCAGACTGGTGTTTAAGCGTCAGATCATAACAATAGCCCGGATGGACTGATGACCACAAAGCATGTTTGCCGCTGCGCATAAAAACACATCATCCAACTACAGTGATACCCATCAGCCCTTTGCACTTGAACTGCACATTCCTTCACCAGATTCCACCTCCAGCGCTGTAATAGCGAGTGTAGCCGACGTTAATAAATGACACACCAGACACTTGAGAATTATATTTGGGGTAAGAGGAAAAACCAGTCCTTTACTCAGGTGACATCATCTACTGATCATTGTATCTTAAAGCTTTTTCATCCAGCTGAAAAAAAAAAGGCAAGGAAGAAACCACCATACCAAAAACAGTACATGAAAAGGTAACAAGATGAGCAGACAAGCGAGACTGGTCTTCTAAACATCCCTGAAATAATAAAAATGGCCCCACAAAGCAGGCAAATCCCCAGAGCCTGCGCCCCGTTGGATGAGGTAGGACAGCACGCCCAGTGCTTAAAGTTCTATTCACTACACACAGCCAGGAAGGAACGAATAAACAAGGATTTCACTATAAATATTTATTACATTATGACATTCAGAAGTAAGAATCTTGCAGAAGGTTACAATAAGCCTTAAAATTAACACTTAATTACATTTAAATAAACCTCAGCAGCAAACAATTCTCCTCTTCCTGCATGTAAATCTCACATTACTGCAAGCGTCGGAATGAAAGAACAAGAGGGAACGCAGCATAACTTCATTTCAAGTTTTACTGCATAACAACTACCACAGTGCAAAACTTCATTCCGAGAACGTGATGGAAAGTGGTTTTTTATTTATATATAATTTGCCTAACACGAAGTACGACCACTGATAATTCCTAATAATTTCCCTCCCATGGCACCTCAAATATCCTGGATGCCCTGCAGGCCAGACGAGAACAGAGCAGAATAGAGCAGCAACAACCCCCCCACCCCCCAACCCACCTTCTCATGACCTTAGTTTCAATATGTAGAGAAGTTAAGGATCATAACAGTGTTACACTTTACTACCACATCGACTCCCACTCATCACCCCGAGAGAGAACCCCAGGGTGTACAGGGTGTGATCCACCTCACAGCCAGCCTTCCGAGGGCCCATTCAGGTCCACCAGGAAACTCCATCCTGTACATAAGTCAGTCGATGGTGAGACTCACTCACTCACACACACACACACACACACACACACACTGAACTCTTCCAAATTAAACCAGTTTTCACTCCATTCACCCTCAAGTTCACCCACTTCACTCTGTACTCTAACGGTGCTCTATAATAAACTTTATTCTAAAGCGCGTTTTCATTCCCAGGAACGTAAACACTCCTGATTGACGGTTCCCATGGAGACGACCCAGCCCTCGCGTGCTGCTGCAGAAGACTAAAGAAGAGGAGAAGGAGAAGGAGGAGGAGGAGGAGGAGGAGGAGGAGCGCGAGGCGGTGCCGGTGCGGCTTTATCGGAAGCTCCGCTCCGGCGTTTCCTCAGTGCGCTCCGAGCCCCGTCCCGACCCGCGCCATGGGCCGCTATAACGGCCAGACGTGCCGCCTGATCTTCATGCTCGTGATCACGGGGGTGTTTTTCGTGGCCGAGATCATAGCGGGTTATTTGGGGAACTCTCTGGCACTGGTGTCGGACTCCTTCAACATGCTTTCGGACATCCTGTCCCTGTGTGTGGGGCTGGCCGCGGGGAGACTGGCGCGCCGGCCCGCCTCTCCGCGCTGTACGTTCGGCCTGGCCCGGGCGGAGGTGGTGGGCGCGCTGGCGAACGCGGCGTTCCTGGCGGCGCTCTGCTTCTCCGTGTCCGCCGAGGCGCTGAAGAGGCTGGCGCGGCCCGAGGCGGTGGACGAGCCGCTCATCGTGCTGGTCGTCGGCGCGCTGGGACTCGCCGTCAACATCGTCGGGCTGCTCGTGTTCCAGGACTGCAGGTGGCTGTGCAGGAGGAAGGAGGAGGAGAACCGAGACCAGGGTTCCGACAGCGACGGGAAGAGAGTCACGAACAGCGAATCAGGTTCTATTTGTGCTGCTGCCTCCTTTCTGTTGAACATTTCGTACTTAACAGGTGAAGGTCGGTGAGGGGAGAACAAAACCCATACAAGCTCCCTGCGGAGACGGGGTCACATGATCCAACATCTTGCTCAATTCTGCAATCAGTAGTAGTGACTCAATTACAGATTTTCCCCAAGTGATCTTGTTCCTTAAAAAAACAAAAACAAAACACACTTGGGTCTGAAAAACTGAGGCTCTGGAGCCCTCGAGTGTCAAGGTGGACAGGTTTATTTATTTAATCCTTAAAGACTAACCGTTCTTTTAAGTCAACATGCTGTGCGTTAAATGGATCCAGTTTCGCATATATATTTTGCACAAATACATAAAAATACTGCAAAAAATTAAATACTTTGCCCACACTGACCCTTCGAGGGCAGCTCCATGAAGGCATGCAGTTAAAGGTCGGGTCTTACGTGGGACACAAGTACTCAAGTATGTTAAATCTGACCTGCTAGGCATGTTGTACTCATTAGAACAAGGAAGTGTGCAGATTAAGAAATAAATCCAGGTTTTTTTGAGCGAGCAGCATTAGCCCTCCAAAACACAACAAATCGATCATGGTGCGGCCACGTGACCTGCTACGTCACAAACGGGTCACGTAAGTTTGTTTACGACATGCAAGCATGTGAGCCTCGGAGTCCTCGTCAGTTTCCAGTCAATTTGACGACATTTGAAGTGACGTCAGTGAACATGATTCAGGGAATGTTTATTCACATGTGAACCCATGGGGGGGGGGATGGAGACGACAGGGAAGAGCGACTCGGAAACACTGCATGGTGAGCATCGTCTGTGATCAGATTTCAACCCCATATTCTGTAACTTACACACAAACGGACATCCGTAAATATCACGTAGCACCACAGTGTATAAATATATAGTGTATTTAAATCTACTCAAACATCTATAAAAATTAGTATCTACAATAATAGGGCGCAGTACAATGTATATATTATATTTATATTAAACTCTTATTTTAGATGCATGTTTTAAATGCATAAAGTCATTTCATCATCCGTGAAATATTAACTAACCTTAAAGATTTCTTATTAATGTAAAAGACGCTTCTGGAACATGAGTCGTTACGTCAAACGGGGCGGAATCGACTCTCAAGCATATATATAAATAAATATAAATACACACACTGGATGTGTATCTGAATCAGTGAATCGAGTCTTCTCGGAGTCGGTTCCCAGGCCACCCGAACGCTGTGGTTGTTATTCAGGGAACAAGTGTCTCACAGGGATCCAGTCCTCTCGCGAGAACTTTACGCAGGCTCACTCCAGGGAACAAGTGTCTCACAGGGATCCAGTCCTCTCGCGAGAACTTTACGCAGGCTCACTCCAGGGAACAAGTGTCTCACAGGGATCCAGTCCTCTCGCGAGAACTTTACGCAGGCTCACTCCAGCCTTGGTTTACTTGCTACAAAATGCCATTGAGCACATGACGACTCACGTGATAAGAACGACACATTTCAGTCATACTGGACATGTTTACACTTCCACACGAGTCCAGTGTGACGTTTCACGTACCACATAACCTGACCTAGTTGAGCCTGTTTGACAGCTAAACACAAAATTGTACTCAAATATCACAGTACACACAGCTGCGATCAATGTTGTGACTGAAAGGTTTGATTTATTTTAGTCACCACGAACCATTAGCAACAAAAACACGACTAAATATTTTATTTAAGACTCGACCTTTAAGCAAAAAAAAAAAAAAAAAAACAACCAAGGCCTCATTTTCAAAAGCTAATGAAAAAAAAGAAACTTAAAAATAGGAATTGAGAGGGGTAAAAAAAAAAAAAAAAAAAAAAAATCCCACACTAACGTGATCAGCGGGTAGCAAAGATACAACTACAGCTCAAGCTTATGATGCACAAAGTCAGCGTTTTGGTTCCTTTCTACAGCTGGTCAACGTTCCTCAGTCCATTAACTCTACCATCTTGGAAACACTAGGAGAGGGACGAGTAACTGGATTCATGGAGCAGGACTGATGCATTAACTCACGTTAATATATAATACACGGAAACCGCACTTAGAACAGTGGACAGTTATACAGTCACCTGGAGCGGGCGGCGGCATTACTCCACACATTAAACTGGGAAAAATAAACCATTACCTAATTTGTTAGTTTTTCTTATGTTGCTTGTAGAATAGACTAAAACGCCTTTAGGGAGAACCGTTTACATTCCTGTTTGAACGCGGAGGCTCAAAAGACCAGAACAGACCGCTAGCTTCACAGATGTGTTATCCGACCCGAAGCGCAGAGCTCACCTGACCTGCCACTGAGCAGCCAATCAGCAGTGTGATGCATGCAGACAGACTGAAGTCCTAGCCGTCTATCACACTGGTTCCTTCAGTATGATGCATTTCTGTAAAATTGACAATTTCAATTTGAAGCGTTGATTAAATTGAAACAAAAATTGACCAGGGATCACAGGGAACACTTTCGGAAGTACGGTAAATGGGGAAGGGGGGGACCCTTAAAGCTTAATCTCATTTCTATTAAACTGTCAAATTAAGAATTAGCTTCCAAACGAGCTGCGAGTTGCGAGTTTCCAGACCTGACTGAACGTCACGACTCCCGGTTACGAAAGAAAACAGAAACGTTTCTCTTGGGTGTCAACATGTTATGCTTGCTATGCAGTTGCGACATTCTCACGTGGGCCCCTGGGAGAGCACTGTCTGCACTGTCATCTCTATACACAAACGACTCGAGGTAGACGAGGGTCAAAAACACGAGAAAAACTCTGAACAAAGAACCCAAGGGCTGCACGTGTAAATAAAATAAATTAAAACTCTGAATCTGCTGCGATATTCATTTCATAAAAACATGGTTCATGAAAATGAGGGAAACACTGATGTGTACAAGAACGCATGATGAAAAGATCACAATGTCAACGTATCTGCACACGTGTCCTCCTCCCTCAGCCCCTGCGCGATAGCAAGTGAGCTCAGCACTCGTGTTCTGTGCGTCCGCAGGCTCTGAGCAGACCGCCTCACGACACCGAGAGAAGCAGCAGAGTGACGGCCCTCCGCTCAACATAAGAGGTAAGATCCTCAGATCCTCCTGTACACGTCACCTCACTGGGTCTGAAATACTGTTCGTGCCAGAACCCATGTTTACATTTGACTGAGACCAGCATCTACACACTTGCTTCTGTCCACTGCGTAGAAACATTCACTATAATAATAATAATAAAAATCGGAAGGCTGAGGAAGGATGAAAAAAAATAAATTAGGGCCGTGGGGCCGCTGGAGCCTATCTCTGCCGTAACCGGGCAAAGGCAGGGTACGTCCTGAACAGCTCACTAGACCATCGCAGGGCAACACAAACACCCAGGGGCAATTTGGAACAGCCAGTTAGCCTAAACATGAAGGTCTTGACTGTGGGAGGAAACCCATGCAAGGGCGAGGTGGACATGCAAACCCAGGACCTTCTCACTGCGCTCACCATGACATAATTTGTGATTTAATTTGAGAGGAGTTGCTTAAAGATTTGAGATTCACTCACTGTTCAGATTCACATTTTTCTGGAACGTTGAAACCTCACCCAGATCGCCCTCCGGTTCTGACACAGCTGCTCACCCTTTCAGTCCTCAGGTTCTTACTCATTTCCTCTCTGTAGGGGTTTTACTCCACATACTGAACGACGCTCTGGGCTCCGTGGTGGTAGTGGTGGCGTCAGCGCTGTTTTACGTACGACCTCTGGCACCTGACGCGCCCTGTAACTGGCAATGTTATGTGGACCCTAGCCTGACTCTGGTGATGGTGACCATCATCATGTACTCAGCCGTTCCTCTGGTCAAAGAGACCACCAGAATCCTTCTCCAGATGAGTCCACCTGACCTGGACGTCTCCATCATTTGTGAGTATTAAAGGGCTGGTGTTACACGTTTGTTATTACGGAATCGTCTAAGCTGACACACCTACACTCTCTCTCTCTCACAGTGGAGGATGTATGCCAGCTGCCCGGAGTCCTCGGCGTTCACGAAGTGCACGTGTGGGAGCTGACCAAGGATAGGAACGTGGCCACCATGCACGTCAGAGTGACCTCGGACCTCGAAAGCAATAAAGCTGAAATCGGACGCCTTCATGCGCGGATCAGAGAGGTGTTCCATCAAATGGGCGTGCACAGCATCACTCTACAGATGGAGTTTACTGACGAGGACACGGACAGCAGCCACTGTTGTACTCCCTGCACCTCCTACGACTGTCTCAAGCAATCCTGCTGTCCAGTCAATCCCGCGACACAGAACCACACCGATCTCCGGAAGGTGAACCACTCTCACGTTTCTGGAGAAACGGCTGTGGCTTTAACAGAAGGGAACAGTCAGGAGAACCCAAATTGCTCGGAGAGCACACCGCTTTCAACTTTCAGGTGCAGCTTCTTACAAAACTGAGCGCCCCTGGCAGGTCCCGAAGAGCAGATCCAAACACAACCAAACCACAACCTCAAAAGCCTCTCAAATGGGCGCATTTTCCCCAGAATGCACTAATCCCGAAGCTTAACTGAATCAGTTCATTTCTTTTCATTAATGTTCGTGCTAATTAGCAGCACGTGACACACCATGGATAACGTTATCCATTTCTATGTAGTACAAATACATACCAAGAGGCTTTAACTTGGTCCTGGAAACTCAAGATAAAATTTACATAATTTCTATAATATATTCAAAAAGACATAGGCTAAATGACTCAAATATCAAATTATAGAATAAATACTACCTCAGACATGCTAACTCGCTACCTCGGGAACATGCTGTGTAGATGAATAACTTTAGGTATCTCCATATACACTTTACAGATTTTTGGTAAGCAAACAGGGCCAACATGGCTCTGATAAACTCCCTGGAACATTAGAGATCAAAAACCAAAACAATCCATTAAACACAAATCCCAAGACCAAAAACTGCAGACAGGAATCAAAACTTCTGCTATTAAAAACATGGGCGGCACTCGTTCACTGAGGAACGCCACGGTTACGGTTAGGACTGAAACTTCACCAGGACTTTACCATGTGCTCCAGTTACTACAGCTCTGACTCACACCCTTCCAGATAAAACTTCAAGCACCTCAGGGAGACGAGAGCAGTCTTGTGAAGACTCTTAACCCCCAACCAGCTAACATGGGATTCACATAAAGCCTCACTGTTGAATTGCCTGGTTGGCAAATATGACTTAAAGTCTTATTTAGCATGTTATTAGCTACTGAGTAAATAGATTAGCTGTGTGCACATCTGACTAGCCAATGTCCCAAAATCACTAGTTAACCAGTTCTACCAAGGGCTTTCATTCCGTCCGTTCAGAGGGCAAACTACTGTAACTCCCTACAGCGTGATGCAATCAGTTTCATGATCAGGCTTCTACATCGTGCTTCTCATCTTCATTCTCAGGGCACCATCTGATTGTCCCAGCGAGCACTGACCGGACAGAGACGTCCCTTCGGCTTCTAAACGCGTGTCCGTTCAAGGAGTTATTTATAGCCGACACAAAGAATGAGGATTAGATTACATATGTGTACTAATTAAGAAACAGGGGGTTCGGTTTAAGAGAAATGTAGAAATAAATTGATGGAGAATTTTACACGGGGATTTAGCACACCTTACACTACATACTAACAGCGTAATCTGGTCCATAAGTGAATAACGCTTAAATAAAAAACTATTTTATAGAAGGCTGATCCATTCTCCCATCATCCCCACGGTCATGGTTTACCTACCTAAAGTTTAGGAAAAGGTCTGGAAGCATCGAAAAAGATGCTGTTCGCCAGAGAGCACTTAACGCTACTCGAAGAGCGCAGAACTCACCTCACCCGTCTGTCATGGTCAATTTATAAGTTGTCTTTAGTTTGCTTTTTGCGTTCCCATGTAGGATACACTAAAACAGTTCTGTTCTTCACTCCTGGCAGACAGCACCAGATCCACCTCGTCTACGGCGAATAAAATGTTCCATCACAATCTTAAAACCATACTTAACGCCCCACAACGAATAAACACTGGGTGTGGAATGTAAAAATGCTTAATACACTAGGCTTAGTGACACATTACTAAAGTCAGTTAACTTCAAAAATTTTAAATAAGTGAAGCCAAGATTATAATCAAAATACGACAATTCACTTTTCACAACCTGCAGTGTAGCAATGCTGAAGATCGCCACCAGCCATTCACAGTCCGACGTCTGGCGAAGGCTTAAAGGTTCTAAATATGCTGACTGGGATTATACACTTTTTACTGCCTTGTTAAAACTTTTCAATGTTACTGCATCAGACTTGATCGTTCACTGAACCTCAGTACAGGAAATGCCTCCTTAATTCCTTTTACGCCATCATAAAATCAATCATTGCTGTAAATTTGTAAAATCCTGAAGAGGGTAGCATTTCCCCCTCTATCTGCAGAACGGCACTGAAACAGAACGCAACTATTAAAGTGCACTTTCAGTTCATTCAGAACGAAGCGCAGCACAAAGGTCGCGAGATTGTTTTCATTAACTCGGACGAACATACTCAGCAAAATCCTGCCTTAAACGCCGCTTCCCAAACATCACGCCAATAAAAACGAGGAACGTACTGGGAAACGAGTGCTAATAATTTACAGAACCACACACACGTCTCATTCAATACATACTTTGATTTGATGACCAACATTACCAAGTACAAAAAAACAAAAAATCCAATTTCTAAAGATTCCCAACAAATTTTTGCATTAAAAAAAAAAAAAAAAAAAAAAACACAATCCTCGTCAGTAAATAAAGCAGATTTTAAGAGACACTATTCTGACAACGAACACAGTTCTGCTACAAAAACAAGCAGCAGGTCTAACGGACAGTTTCCTGGACAGTGGCTGGACCACGAAGACCTCCAGTAACACCTACAGCTCTCATGTCCTTTTCCCAAGATGCACCTCTTTTTTAAAGCAAGGTGTACAGTAAATACTGACTCCTTCACTACCCGTCACTGTTTTTCTTGGAGATAGATATATTAGATAAGTATCTTCATACCGCAGCATTTTTTGGAAGTGGTTCAAGACATTTGCACAGTACAGCACACCTCATCACAACAAAAAATGAAATCTAGACGAGTTCTCAGCGTCAGTGCTAATGCACAGTAAACAATAAACATAGCACTTGATTATAATGAAACCGACCTTCAGGCTTCCAGACACCACCAACGTCTGCATTAGTCAGCCACTTCAGCCTGAGTCGGAGCTCCATTTCTGCTGATGAGCTTATTAGGCTTCAGACAATCATAGAAGTCACCAGGTCAAGCACTTTATTCCGTCCAAAAAAAAAAAAAAAAAAAAAAAAAAAAAAAAAAACACATTTGGAGAACTTGCACATTAAATGTTTTAGTTACGGGAGAAACGCGAGCATTTGTTCAAAAAGTCCAAGAATCCAAGTGAACGAAAGTTACGAACAGGGTGCATCATTTAAACCAGTTCTAACGTCCCCCTCGTTCAAGGGAAGCAAAAACCCAACACGGCTCATCACGGTACCGAGAAAAGCACAACCGACTGCTTCACTTTTTTAAAAATATATATATATACAGAGAGAGTTGCTAGGGCAACAAATCAAACCCCTCCTCCTTATCACTGAAATCTTTAACCAACTCTCACCACTGAACCAACCGAATGTGTGATGTGTGGAATGTAGCCAAACCTCCTGTACACGACTGATGTTTTATTGTGTTGATCAATAAATTTATTTATGAAATGAAGTCATCGCTTCTACACTGCCTGCTTCTCTATTCAACCTCAGCACCAACTGGATTTTAAGATGCACAGCGCTGCGGAAAGCAAACTCGAAGGCCAGATGCTCTCGTTAGCTAAAGAAAAATCAAATTTGTGGCAAACAGGCTCCTCTGTGACCCACGCTACACCCTTCCACCAAGTCTCATGGAAATCTGGGGTATTTTCCGTAATGTTTGCTGACAAACCGCACTTAAGTCAACCAGCGCGGCAAACAACAAATACATAAAGACCAGGTTTTAAAATCAATCTTCATACAAAAGCGAACAAGTCTCTGTATGTAAAGACAATTCAGGTGCAAATTCATTCCGTTTTTATTTCGGAAACAAAGAGAAGCAATTCTTTCCTCTCATTCTAACCACTGAAATGCATCTGCGCATCACATGGTACCATCAGGATCACCTTCACCAAAAATCACCACCAAAAACTTGTACACCAACATATCAAGGCTCGTTTATTTTCCACAGTTAAAGGGGCGGAAACATTTTTGAAATAAATCGCGGTTTCTCATCAGCGCCCACACCTGGAAATTGCCGCCTCATCTTTTTTTTTTTTTTTTTAATAGAAAAATCGTGCTCATAACCCCGGAAGACGCCTCAGACAACGTAAAAATGACGTTTGATTGGTTTAGATCTGCTTGAACAAACTGAAGGCTGCTGTTCAATAGAGAGTTGTTCAGAGTTTAACAGATGTGTTCATGTGTTCGACCGCCCAGCTCGGGTGGATTATATCGCGTCACTCACTTTACCTACATTTAGCTTTAAAAGCTTCAACAGTCACCCCATTTCTCCATTAACAAAACAGGCCACGTTCAGGTTTTTAAAAAGTTCTGGTGAGAAACTGAAATTTTTTTTAATCCAGCCTTAAAGAAGAAGCCTTAACACATGGGGTTATCAAAGAAAGCAACACTAGACATGGATTCGGTTCATATAAGTGTGCAGTACAATTTCATCTTCTGAAAACAAATCAACAAGACTTGAAAAGGCGCCCGAGACGATTCATTTCCATCCGCTCACGGTCAAGATCGGCCAGTTTAAACTCGTTCATCTGCAGGCTGAAAGGTTAACAAAAAAAGACTAGTATTTTAGACATTCAGTGTCTATTTACACGACTTTTGGGCAACTAAATTTGATAAAAAAAAAAACCACGATGGTTCATTTAGAACGTAGTAGTTCAAAGTCCAAATTCACTCCCGGAGACCTGTTTACCTTTCACTAATTTTTAACAAAGGAAACTCATTTATACTCACATTTTAAACCTAAAAGCTTAAATATCCAGGTTTACACAAAAGCAGCTCGTACTCAAATCCTAGTTGAATGAAATTATTTTCATGTTTTCATCAAGTTTTTGATTAACCAACAACTACAACTTTAACTGCACCACCTTTCAAATTTATACAAATCCGCATGAATTTAGTTTTCTACTGAAACCGAGAGGGGGAAAAAACCCACACTACCCAAGTACCGAAATAAACATCACTGAGATATAGGCCACTTGGGTATAAAACTATCACACTTCAGCCTGGATTTTTATTTATGAGAAGTGTAATATTTGAGAGTCTATAAGCAAAATTTAAGTGCATCAATAAATAAAACTTTAATCTACAAGCATAAAAAGGTCAGTGAATTTTAGAACCTTACAATAACCTGTTTAAAGCTACACGTGGAGCGGGTCCGCTCTCATGAAGGCAGCCATTTGCACCAGACAATAAATTCAGGTGATTGCAGTATGGAGCCTCGCCACTAGAGGTCACTAGAAACGCCTAAATCTTACAAACAGTATTTTTTAATTAAAGTGATTTAACAGAAGAATTTTATATCTGTAAAAAGTGATAATAGCAGCTTACCTGTTTCATAGGTGCCAGAACATGAACTAGATTTAAAAAAAAAAAAAAAAAGAGGAAAAAAGATTTATTAAATGAGACTTTAATAAACAAGATGTTGTAATAGAGCATTTTTCAGTTCAAGTTCATCTTTTCATTCAACTCTTTCACACCATCTCAACAAGACCTGTGCTTTATTCCTTACCTAGAGTGTTACATGTCGCTTAAAAAGTCAGAACTGAACAAAATAAGAGTTTTAGTGTAAAATCAAACCAAACAACCGACCAACCACGCGAAAGCTCAAAGGCCCTGTCCTGGAAAGAGACACCGAGAAAGAAAAGATTCAACAAAAGCTGATGATATTCTTTCAGCCATGAGAGTAACAGGCCAAAAATAACTCATTCGCTTCAGAAATAAAACAAGTAAAATTAGAAGGAAAAAAAAATTCTACAAACAAACAAAAAGAATTCACCTGAAACTTAAAAAGTAAAAAATATCCAAAATATGCTTCATAAATTAATGATTCATTTTAAATAACTCAAACAGCTTGATCAGGATTTTCCTATATTCATCCAGGAGATTTTTTCTGGTTAAAATTCATTCATTCATTTATTTATTATTGTATAAGTCACCCTTCCACATGGTGAGATCCGTGCTGGCCATTTCTTTTACCCTGAATCCTCACCGGACTTGTCCCAGGTGCACTTCCGTCGTGTAATATTAACCTGTTTTTATCGACTTGAGCCTTTAATTATCGCTTAGAAATGAATAACTCTGTCTGTTTCTAGGTTTGAGATCGACATTAACTGTGTAATGTTTAAAAAAATCACAAAACAAGGTGAGTTTTAGAGCAAACTGAAGCCACGCCCATTAAACTCCTCATTACTCACCTGTTCCTCATTACCTGTCCCCCCCCCCCCCCACTCTCTCACTCACTGACTCACCTGAGTCAACTGATCACCTGAACCAGCTAATTAACAGCTCTACCGGAAGTCCGAGAGAGAGAGAGAGAGAGATTTATACAGAAAGAGCTTTTACTGTGGAGATTTTGTATTTATTTATTTTTTAACTTCAGCTCTCAATTCAAAACATGACATATAGGGACATTCTGTTTCTTTAAAGAAGAAGAACAAGAAGAAGGAAAGTCTATCAAACTGCAGATTATCTTTAGAAAAGAATGTGAAATAATTAGCTAATGATTTGGATCAATTAGAGATTATCTGGTGCAGTTCCTCTCTCTGGCCAGCAGATGGCAGAAAAGGACAACGAGATTAAATGCAAACCCTTCAATATACATCAGGGAGTAAATGAAACTATTCCTGAAATAAACCCCCAACTCCTCTTAGTGATTCACTAAACACTCTTTATCTTTATTTTTTATCTTTCTTTATATGATTATTACGAGTACATTGACCTAACGTCCTCCTCTCTCGTATCTGCGTTGAGGTATCGGAAGCTTAATGATGTTTCGCACCATCGAACCGAACTTGGTCTTTGGTGCATTTTTCATTCATGTGATTCTTGTTCTTGGAAAATAAATTGAGTAAATATGACGCTGGATTAAACAGCAGCTCTGACATCAAAAGTGTGTTATTATACAGAACCGCACGGTGTAATGCTTTCTGTAAGGAGACAGTTGTTTAAGATTTTTAGAAGGAGTCTCCACTTCAAGTTTTGACTTGTATTCAGGGAAAAAACACAAAACAAAACATGACAAGCTGGATTTTTTTTGTCTTTAAAAGAAAGGGGGAAAAGTGGGAATGGATGTTTATAAGTACTATAATTTAAATGATACAATTAGAAGTCCTTTTCCACTAATCTGATTGGCTGAGTGGGGTTCCAAGTATACAGGTTATTTCCTGTAAATGCTCGGAAACTTTCACTGTGTCACTCTGATCGTTTGTGTTCATGACATAAAGTTTGAACTTCAAAACGTTACTGTAGTCGAGTTAGCGACACGTTAATGACAAACGCTACTTTTCAGGAAGGTAATATTTGACTTAAAGTGTTTAATCCGAGTGCTCTCCTTTCCCCCTACAGTCCAAAGATGAACTGGCTGTTCCAAATTGCTCCTAGTTGTGAGTGTGAGCATGGACGGGTGTGTAAGCATAAATTGGGCCGTGACCCTTGAAGGATTAAGTGGTTCGGAAATGACAGCGCCACTTATTAAAGAAATGGTTTAAACTTGAATCCAGTTCTCTCCTTGTGGTTTGTTTTATTTATTTATTTATTTAGTTAGTTAGTTAGATGATGAATGAAGGAGATTAAAATGGAAATATAAATAGAAGCCATGATTGGGCTGGCAAATGAAAGATGAGAACACAAGGAAGGAGAAAAATCGATTCGACAGATCCCACTGGAGGAGGAGAAAGAAGAATTGGAAAAGAAGAAAAAGAAGCAGAAGAAGGAGGAGGACGAGGAAGAATAGGACAAGAAGTAGAGGAAGCAGGAGAAGGTGAATAGGAGAAGAAGGAAGAGAAGAAGAAGAGGAAGCAGGAGAAGATGAAAAAGAAGGAGGAGAAGAGGAAGCAGAAGGAGAAGGAGAGTGTGAGAACGTCCCTGAGTGTGCATGAGCAGCAGTTTGTAAAGATGCAGGTGGCAGCGTCACATCTCATAGAGGAGGGAAGTGCTTGCTTACGCCCCATCCTGATTGGTGGAGGTCGTCTGTGATAAGGCCGTACTTGGCCAGTGGGAATTGAACACGACTAAATGAGAGGAGAAAAAAAAACAGATTTAGTGATATAAAACTCCAGTTTTTGGATTGCAGCTTTTCTGGTCACGACATAACATCAGACTGACTCGCACCGACATACTTTCCAACTAGAACGTTTCCTACAGTGCCCCCCCCGTCCCCCCCGTC
>JAQMYF010000027.1:2231756-2254274 GCA_030014195.1 Neosilurus mollespiculum
AATAGCGATACAGCCTCATCGTCTTACATAAATATATAAGTTAGAAAACAAGTCATTCATTTCCTAACACAGTTTAAAACTACATTTGTAAACTTCCGGCCAGAACAGACTGAGTGACTCATGTCATCACTTCCGGCATTTGGTAAGAAGGCAGTCGTTTGTAAATTTGTTTTCTGAAAATGTATTTTTGTTTTGCACTTCCCGGCCACCGTAGGAAAGAAAGGAAAACTAAAAAAGAAGGATGAAATGAAAAAATAAACAGAAAAAGTGAAAAAAAAAGGAAAAGAGAAAGAAAGAAAACAAATGAAAGAAATTGAAAAAAGAAAGAAAAAGAAAAGAAGGAACAAAAAGAAAGACTTCTTGTGAGTTTGTCGGTAACAACAAACAAATTAAACAACCAAAGTGAAAGACACCTACAGTGAGTACACACTGAAAGAAGAGACACAAACTAAGAAGAGAGAGAGAGAGAGAGAGAGAGAGAGAGAGAGAGAGAGAGTGAGAGAGAGAATGAGTGCAGAGGGATGAAGGGAGGAATGCGAATGAGGAATGACATCGTTCTCAAAACAAATCTGGATGAAGTCATCGCTTTGGACAGTGCTGCAGTTCTCGCTAGAACCCTGCAGAGCCCGAGAGAGAGAGAGAGAGGGGGGGGGGGTATAATGGCTTTTCCAGATGTGCTTTTGCTCCTTTTCTTCCCGTCGCAAAAAAAAAAAAACAAAAAGAAAAAGGTAGGAGACATAAGCACATCTGGCGCCACATCTGCAGAGCAATCACATTTTCCTTTCTGAAATAAAATCCCACCCCAAAAAAGTTTGAAGGTCTTTCAGGAAAGTAATTTTTTTGTGTAATAATCACGCAGTAAAGGAAACAGTTAAAAGTAAAAATAAAAATGTACACATTGCTCACTTCACTCCAAACACCACTGTCCATCTGCCAAAACACACAGTTCACCAAGAGCGTGTCTTTCCTGGTCTCTTCTAATTCTTGTGCATATACTTATATACATGTGTGTGTGTGTGTGTGTGTGTGTGTGTCAACGAGAGAAAGAAGTATGGGACATTAAAGAAAGAAAGAAAGCAAGAAAGAAGGAATGAACGAACCCTTGGGAAAAAACCATGGACGTGTCCCCTGCCAGTTCTTACCGTGGCTGTGCCGGAGACGGTGTGTGCACTGGAGTCGGCGCTTTGCTCGCTGTGTGTGTGTGCTGCGGGATACATATTCAGCGTGTGCTCAGGAACGCCACTTGTGCCCGGGTACTCAGGGGCGGGGTGAGGGTGAGATGCCGGGTACTCGGTGGGCAGGCCGTTCTGAGGGGGGGCGAACTGGGCTGAAGGGTACGGCTGGGCCATGGGCTCTGGTGGGGCGGGGGCGTCCTGATTACCCTGCAAACAAACACACACACAGAGAAAGAGAGAGAGGTCGGAGTTTAATTTTTGTTCAGGAATAAAGAATTTGAAGAAGAACCTAGACAGAATAAAATCAAGACCATCCCGCCCTGGGCTTTAATAAACCTTCATGAATTTTTGGAAATTTGACATGCGTCATTTTAATTTCTTGGTTAAAATTGTAAAAGTTAACTGGAATATTTTACACTGAATATTTTAGTGTCACACACACACACACACACACACACATACACACACACACACACACACACACACACACACACACACACAAACATTAAAAGGTTAGAAGAGAAAGTGAGGATCTTTCACTTTGCTGAATCTTATGGTAATGTAGTAATCTACAGGACATATTTCTGATACTGTCTAACTCGCCAACCAACCAACTATCTACCTAACTAAGCAGTCAACCAACTAACTAGCCAACTGTTTACCTAACCAACCAACCAACCAACCAACCAAGTATCCACCTCACTAACCAACCAACCATTCATCTAACCAACCAACCAATTATTCACCCATACAAGCAACTATCCACCTAACTAACAAACCAACAAATCAACTATCCACCCCAATAACCAATCAACCATTCATCAAACCAACCAACCAACTACCCACCAAACTAACCAGCCATTTACCTACCCAACTAAATAACCAACCATCTGCCTAACTAAGCAGCCAAATATTCATCTAACAAACCAATCAACCAACCAACCAACCGTTCACCTAATTAACCAACCAACTAACCACCTGACTAACCAGCCACTCAACCAACCAACTATTCACCTAACTAACCAACCAACCATTCACCTAACTATCAAACAAGCCACCCAAGTGTCCACCTAACTAACCAACTGATCAACCAACTATCCACCTAACTAACCAACCAACTTACTATTCTGGGGTGAGAGGAATGTAAAAGAACCGTTGCTGATTTTCGTAAAGAGGAGCTGCATAGCCATCAGCGTGTTTCTGCCCTGCGATGGCCTGGCGAGCTGTCCAGGGTGTACTCTGCCCTCACCCAGAGTCGGCTGAGATGGGCGCCAGCCTCCCCGCGACCCTAATTAGGATTAAGCGCTTCAGAAAATGAATGAATGAATAAATAATATAAATAAAAGTATAAACTAAAAACAATTTCATCTTTTACATAATTATTCTTATGAACCTAGTTTTTCAAAAAAAACAAAAACAAATGAAAATACAAATATGAACAAAAAATTAATAAATAATAATTAATTAAAAATGTATGCACTCTGAGTGATGTGTGTGAAGTGTTGTTTCTTTTAAACTGTAGACAAACAGACAAGAAGACAGACAAAGACATGAACAGATGTGCAGACAGACAGATAAACAAACAGATATGTAAATAAGCCTTTAATCCTAAAGCATATGAAAGGTTTAGGATTTTACACTATAATAAAACTCACTGATCTAAAAAAATCCGTCTGATACTCACATCACTGCTGTGTTATCACACACACACACACACACACACACACCATCTTTTTATGTCTGATGGAAACACAGAAGGAGAACGTGCAAAACCGTCTCGCGGTAAAGGAGAAAGACTTCCCTGCTGCTTTCTCAGGAGACGTTAAAAACGCCACACTGTTTGCCATTAACACCATCACTCACTCTTTTACTGACACCTCCGAGCAAGAGACAGAGTGAGAGAGAGAGAGAGAGAGAGAGAGAGAGAGAGAGAGAGAGAGGGAGAGCATGAGAGAGGGAGAGAAAGACAGCCAGAGAAAGAGAGGGACAGAGAGAGGGGGGGGGGGTTAATCTTTCTCAGTGAGATGGATCTCAGGACAGAACAGAACACAGACTGGATTATTGACCTCGGAGAGAAAAGTGGAACAGTCTGAATGACGGATGTTGGAGCTGGAAAGAACATGAAGCGTGTTGATTTGGAAAATCAATTTGGGGTCAGTCGTTACGTGGAATCCGGCGAGTGTTGGTGCTAATGACTGGAACTGGTAATACACACAGGAGACAGAAATCCGATTTAAACTTGCACCAGCAACCAACCCTTTACTTTATAATAAATATCCAGTGATTATTTCAAATCTCATTTATTCTGAATCATCACATTTATTTAATAAAAAGAAATACAAATAAAATGTATTAAAAAATAAATCAGAAAATACATTATGATCCTTTTTTATTTTTTCTAAGCTTTGAAACCCAGCACACCTGCTTTTAATGAAACTGTGATTCGATTCTGGTATCATGTGCACAGTTATTTTAATAACGGTCACTTCTGCTTCCACCAGTGCAAACAAACAGAACAGAACTGAGGGCAGCTGCAGCCCTGAGGCTCTGACGCCATGACATTCCTGGTCCTCACGTTTTGACCCACTGCTTTCGGGGACATCGCCTCAACGTACACCTGCAGGATTTAAAAAAAAAAACACCTGAAGTTGTGCTCCTTTGGTTTTTGGGCTTATTTTCATGACGCCACCTTTGTTCGTTGGTTCGTTCAACCCCTGCCTCTGTTTAATCATGACTCGGCGTAAGACGTGGTTACGGACTCACTCATCTGTTTCTCCACTTCGCTGATGGAAAATATGAAATTTAAGAGTGGAGGCGATGATGAGTCGACACAAACTGATTACACTCCCGCACTTGGGACTCAGAGCCCAAATGGGTTCACACGCGCACACACACACACACACATCTCTGAGACCTTTGGACGGTGGGTGGCGGTTTGTCAAGTGGAAAGATTGTGTTTTTGTTGGGTCTGCATGAGGTCGGGGTGGGGGGTGTGGGTTGGGGGGGGGGCAGAAATAGTTTCCATTATGAGAACAGGAAACGAGCGGGTAGATTCACAGCTGACTCTGCATTCTCCGACTCGGACTCGGGCGCTCCTGGCTGCTCGTGTAACCTCCTACGGCTGGGCCTACTTCGGTGGCGCTCGGAGAATTAAGTAATTACAGACGGCTTCGCTGACTGGATGTGGAGTCTTCGTGCAAAGCTTCTGGTTAGGGAAATGGTTTATTCCAGACAGCTAATTCATTAGCATGAAGACGGCAGGGGTGGCTCAGTAATACAAGGTGGGAGGTTCAAGCCCCCTGTTGGGCCCTTCAGTAAGACCCTTAACCATCAACTGGTCAGCTGTAGAAAGAAGATTTGAACGATGGCGTTAAATAATAGAAATGTAAATGCGGTCAAGGACAAGTGAGTGACACCCATGATATTCGCCGTTTTGGTTGCCTAGCAACCTTGTGAAAAGGTTGCTACATTACTTTGAATGTATTCCCCGATTCGGGAAACAAGTCCTACGTTCTTCACACATGCTAACGAATCCTGGTCGTGCAGCAGGGGGTAGCATTCAGAGCGAGCAGCACTGAGATGCACAATACAGATAAAAGTCGGAATAAAACGTCTCTCTCGAGCACAGCGATCACCGGGAGAGATCCCTGCCGAGGCATGCCTCATTCTCAGATCGCACTTTCTCACATTCGTACAGCTGTCGGTCACGTGACTTGTCCCCATTTTGTCTGGAAACAAGAAAGACAGAAATAAGAGGAAGGAAGGGACGGTCGGTGAGACACAGGTACGAGGAACGGTGTGGTGCATTCTGCTCCAGGTTCGATTCTTTCTCAAGTTGTTCAACCAGCCTAAAACTTTATGCTTTTTTTGGTAGCTATAGTAAAAATATCATCACACGCAGCGGTTAGCACGTCCACCTCACAGCAAGAAGGTCCTGGGTTCGATTCCCGGGATAGGGGTGTTTATGAGTGGAGTTTGCATGTTCTCCCCATGATCGCGTGGGTTTCCTTCGGGATCTCCGGTTTCCTCCCACAGTCCAACAACATGCACAGTAGGCTGATTGGCTCTTCCAAAAAGGCTAATTGGCTCTAAGTGTGAATGTGAATGATTATATGTGTGTTGGCCCTGTGATGGCCTGGCGAGCTGTTCAATGTGTACCCCGCCTTCGCTCAGAGTCGACTGAGATGGGCGCCAGCCTCCCTGCGACCATGATGAGAGGACTGTTTGGATCAGAGACGAATAAAAGTGTTATGACAAAAAGAAAAATTAAAAGAGATAACAAAAAATAAAAAAGACGACGGTCAACAAGATGCTTGTGTAAAATCTTCAGGGAGAAGTGTTCCAACGGTCAAGAGAGGTCACGGCTGCTGAATCTGCTAAACGATAGCGAAGAAAAAAAAAGAATCAGAAGATTTTGTCCTCTCACACACACACAAACACACACACACACACACAGAGATAATTACTGTCTGTTCTGATGAACGACGGCTGTGGCAGGCCTGCAAACACGCCGTTGATTTTTTTTTCCACCCAGCTGCATGACGATATCTACAGTGTAAATGAACTGCCAGCACACACACACACACACACACACACACACACACACACACCTCATACAGACATCAGATGTGAGTCTGTGAAGATTACTGATTAAAGCGCCGTATCCTTCCCCAAGTCACGTACGCGCCGTGTTAAGGGTCACGCGGTGGGAATTGCGTTTTCAGGCGTGAAGCGTGAAAGTATCCTTCATTTACACCAATTACACAGCTACCAAAACTCCTTTCATCATCAAATCCAGAAAATCTGTGTTTATTCTAAAACAAGGTGAAAGAAAAGCGCAGAACCGTTTCATCTTCTCCTCACCTGATGATACACAGAAGATCCTCCGACGATAGATTTATAAATAAATAAAAATCGAAATGTTCTGCCTCCGTCATCAGTCGGCATTGATCACACCTGGATCAGAGCAAGCAGGTCCTGGGTTCTAGTCTCGAGGGGGTTTCTGCGTGGAGTTTGATTGTTCTTCCTGTGCTTGCATGGGCTTTCTCTGGGTCCTCCAGTTTCCTCTCACAGTACAAAAACATGCACATTAGGCTAACTCCAAATTGCCCTGGGCGTGTGTGAATGGTTTCGTGTGTTGGCCTTGCAACGAACATGGGAACAATTCAGGGTGTACCCCCCCCCCCCCTTTGCCCAGAGTTGGCTGAGATAGGCTCCAGCCACCCCACATCCTCGTATTGGCCTCCTGGTGGCCTCCTATTGGTGGATTTCAGATGAGCATTGTAGCAGCGTTTTTACTCTTTGTTGTAGGCACTAAAATTTACGCCGGGTGCACATGTAGCATTACGGCTATCAATCTGAACTGACAACCTACGGAAAAAAACGTCCGCCTACGACAGCAAAATCGATCGAGTACAAAAAACGATGCTCCAGAAAATGCTGTCCGTCTTGCTAACTCCAAATGGCACATTCCACTTGTACTGGGAAGCCAGAATTTTCCAGTTGTCAGTGGGAGATATCAATCAGAACGCCCCCTGAAGTTTCCGAAGACTAGACTTCCAGCTCGGTAGAATCTAACCACCTCAAAATCCAAGATGGCCGCTTCGTGTCTCGGTCGAGTGAAAGCTGTAACTTCTCTGTCAATCGGAGCTTCCGTCTGTCTTATTTACGTCTCGTTAAATCCATCACACACATGGTACTGCCCTACCTGTGCTACCTGTGGACATGCTGCTTCGGGGTTTGCACTGCAGTGCATCGTTATCACGCAGTACTGCAAACAATTTGGCTAACAATTGCTGGTATCTGTATTTTCTGACTTCTACACTAGAACGTGGTCACCCCTCACCTTCCAGAACTAATGGAACACAGCAATCTTCCAAATCCCCAAAATTCGTTCCAGTTCGTTGACACTGTCCATGATGACGCAGCACTACTCGCGTATCCACCAGCTAACTTTATCTTCACAACACTCCCTGAACACAACACAGCATGAATGGAATGAATGTACATTCTATCAGAGAACCTTATACTTCCATCATGAACTCCAGAGCTCGAGATTTCCGCCTTCATCCGTGTTCCCTTCCATGTTCTTGTCACACGCAGGTTTTACACCTACAATCATCTTTTATTTCCATTGTACAAGCCACGGTCATAAAATTCCAGTCCTTCCCTTCCTCTGAAATCATGACTCAATGTAAGATCAGGTGATGGATCATTTATCCTGGCTTGATTTCCACCTTCACCAATGGAAAAATATGGAATCCAAGAATGACTACCCAGAACAAAACAGGTTTATTGCATTACTGCACTTCGGACTGCGTCCAAGTGTGTCTCTGGTTATCGGAACAAGGCCATGTGGGATGTCGGGTAAGTGGTGCCATGCAATTCTGGAAAAAAAAAAGGGTTCAAAAGTACACTAGCAGCAAGAGTTTACTACTAACATGTAAGGAAAAAAAGCCCTGGAGGCATAACATCAGAAAAAATTATCAACAACCGAGTGTTTCATTCGCAGTTTTTTCCATTTATAGCTACATTTCATGTCCAAGAAACAGTTCCTGTTATCAGATACAAATTATTCACCTGCCAAGTTTGCCTTTTTCTTCCTTGTACATGAATATGATGTTACAGAGAAAGCACCGACACTGGAGACTCCTTCCATAGATGGTAAAGAAACTTCACCTCGCACAAAACTTCACCCGGTCAACAATTAAACATATTTCTTTGTCATTTTGGCTGTGAATAAAATCCTGACCACACCCATGGATGGAATTTCACCAGACTTTGTGTGGACACTACCCTACGTGACTCCCAGGCATGATTACCTCCGCTGCTTGGCAGGCGAGGTTATGTATTCAGCAGCGTCGGTTTGTTTGTTAGCAGGATAGCGCAAAAACGACAAAACTGATTTGCAGCAAACTTGGTGGAGGGGCGGGGTATAGGCCTGGCAAGAACCAATAATATTTTGGAAGTGATCCGTGCATAGGAAAAATCCCAAATAATGTTTAATTGGGGGAGACATTTCATTATAAGTATGCCAACTTCTAATAATCCATTAGTGCCTGGCAGAGACACCTTGCAATCTAGGAATGTTCCTCTGGTTCGTTTTTGAGTTTTCCGGGTCAAATGTTGATCATTTTGATTGTGCATCTTCAGTGCAGTCATGACAGGGAGCTTTCAGCTGGTTTTCCTTCATGTGGAATCTGCTAAAGATCATTGCACTTAGCGCAGCAAGCTAACGGCTGATTTGCAGCAGTCCAGGGCGATAATGTGTATCGACCAATCAGACTGCGGATACTGTCTTTGCCATTTTATAATGAAGTGTAATATTCCACCAGTCCTTCCACGATCACATCACCTCACAAATTACACCCGTTTCTTTTGAATTATTAAAGACTTGACATCTTTTGATATTAATTACTCAGAAGTTCAACATCTGCATCCAAACCGATGAATGAACTCTGCTTCTGACACAGAACCGCAGCAGCGTTGTTGATTTCACTGTGTTTGCCTTCCTCTCTCAGACATACCCTGCAATTACAAATCACTTGTTTTCTTCCCAGAAATTGAATGAGCACAAAGGCGAAGCAAAACGCCATTTACGGCCTTTTTCCATGCAGACAATTAGCCTTGCTGGGCTTGCGTCCATGACACTGCACCGATCGTACACGTAATTGTGAAACTGGAATTACTGGAGTCCACAAAGTCCAGATGATTTTCCATTTAGCCGATCTGTTTATGGAGGAGACGGCTCATCCCCTTTAAAATATACTGCTATCACAATCAGCAATAAAACTACAATGCTTTGCGAAACGAAAAACGCTAGGAGACTTTGAACACATTACAGCAGTCAAGGCCTTAACTCGCCATACTGGAAGTAAATATCTCAAACATGATGTACTGGGGATGGATGTCATCACTGGATGTTCGTTCTTTCAGCTGTACTGTCGCTTGATATCAGATTTAAATGTGAATAAACACAAAATTGTATCAGAAAAATGGACTGGTCCTTGAATCACATGAGAAACTCCAAAAAAAAAAACTGTTAAGGCCATATTATGGGATGGCCTTACTTAATAACTTAATACTGAGTTCTCAATTCTGAGTATGGCCATGTGATGGTCTGGCAAGGTCAGGGTGTACCTCAACCTTATGTGAAGTCAGCTGGGATGGGTTCCAGCGTCCCCGTCCCCCCCCCCCCCCCATGTACCTAATAAATGATAAGGCAGTTCAGAAAATGAGATCAGTTTCTTATTGAGCCAAATTTGTATCAAATCGAAGGTCTATGCTAAATACACTCAGCATGGAGGTTGTGTTTTCATAAAAATGTGTTTCAGACTTTGGGTTTTATTATAATTTGGCATAGTTACAATGAAATGTTATCCCCTAGTATGCATCTGATGAACATTCATTCACACAATATTTGCACTTATTGACTTTAAAGGATTTTTTTTTTTTTTTCAACATGATCCATTGCATAGATCACTGCAAAAATGTCATGGTTTGTTACTTGTACCACACCCTACTCTAAAAGGAAATTTAATCCAATCCGAGCAATACTTTTTGAGTTACCAACCCAGATGAAAACAAAACCCTGCGATTTGCAGCCATATAATAGAAATCCATTTTTATGTTACAGAGTACTTTTACGCGCTATGATTGCATCTCTAGTCTGTGACGTTTCCGTTTCTATAGTAACAGCTTATAGGTATAAGAGGGATTTGCCACGTCATCTAAACCTAATATTAACCAGCATGAGTTTTTTAGTTTATTGAACAAAGAAAAACTTTTACGGTTAATTTTTCAGTAATGAGGTTTAGATTTGTCGAAGGAGCCTACAGCTTTCCGCCACTGGAAAATGTTCAGTGTAGAATCGTTGCATGATGGCTAACTATAACAAAATCCTGAACCATAATCACAATACTGTAATAGAATGCCAAAATTTTACCCTCAGTTTGTGTGTTTGTTAGCATGATTACGCAAATGGTTATGTGCAGAGTTTCTACCAGAGGCGGGGCTTTGGAGGCCGAAGACTTTGTTAGATTTTGGAAATTATCTGGATCCAGGAATTTTGTGGACATTTTGGTTCAGATAGGGGATTCTGCTGCATTGCGGAGGTTTGCGCTCTTCCAGTGTTCTTCTTGTACAACTGATTACTGATCTGCTTACAGAAAATATTTACACTCTTACACCCGCCTTATTTATACGGTCCCTACTTTGTAAGGTGGCACGAGACATGAAGACATTTTTCCTACAGGGCGTCTCGTCTTATCATCATGATATCACGTGTGCACTTTGTAGCCGTGCCCTGCAGGTGATAAAGAGCCACAAGAGTAATAAAAGCACTGAATAAGAGCTGACTCTGCTGGAAATTCTGGCATCAGCACACTTTCACCCTCACCGCCTCTCAGAATAGGACATGCGTAACTTCATTTATCTTCTAGTGCAGCATTATTAAGCAAGTTAGACGTGGCTGTTCATCCTCATGCTTTATTTCTGTACTTGTGACATCACCTTCTGCAGTTCTAAATATTATTTATAAGAATAATATTATTTTGAGGGTAATGGATTAAATATGTAAAAATAACTTTCACATTTTTGTTTGTTTTTCTTCGTTTTCAGTATGCACTCACTCACCACTTAATCCGACTAAACTTATGAGGAACCCTTTACATACACCCAATCGTAACTAACTCTGGGTGAAGGCAGGGTACAACTTGTACACAATAAAATATAAATTGTTATTAAATATTACAAATTATAAGTTTTATTAAATTTAGCAAATTGCCACTGCTCTACTATCAGAGCTGCTCCTATAAGAAAATGAATCAAAATACCAACCAATCAGAATCCTGGATTCTGATCCTGGAAGCCTATCCCAGCCAACACTGCTTGATATTATTATTATTATTATTATTATTATTATTAATAAACTACCTTGATTTTAAATTTACCTATTTTTTATTTTAAAAATTGTCAAGCGGAACCTATCAGTGTATTAACATGGAATACACGAAATGACAGATGACTTTCTTAATATTTGTTTATGCCTTAGGGAACAAGGAATGCAGATGTCTTTCTTATTTCAAATCACACCAGTTTTTAGAGAATCTTCAGAGATTTCATTCCCAGATAACATCACCCTGCATACATATGAGCCCCATATTAAGAATAATATCTGCACCCTATACAGACACATTAGAGTTATTTGGTATTAAGCCTTGCACTGAACTAGCATACTGCAAAAAGATAAACAAAAAAAGTTACCATTTAATACTGTTAGCATGATTTATCTATGTGAGGTTAAGTGGAGGTTTATTTTAAATCTGCGATATTATAATAATATCAGACACTTAAAGTATTTTAGTGTTACAGGGTTGTTGTGTTAGCTTCACGCTAAGTTAGCAGGATGCTTCAGTAGCTTAGCAACCCTTGCTGTTTCCAGTGCTGGCTGACTAGCAGCTAGCAAGTTAGCACAGATTCATGTAATGCCATGTTTACCTCATGGAGACCAGATAATTGAGTAGTTTAAATCATAAAAAAAAAAATTAAAACTCACCCGAATCTGTTTTTTTTAATTTTCTTAAACTTCCGGTTAGATGACGACACGGAAGCGACAGGGTGTTGTTCGCTGGTTAGCTAGGCGGCTAACAACAACATAGCACCTAGCAGAGATTCCACAAGCATTCTTCACAAAAACATCTCGTTTACACGCACGTCAAAAATAAATACATAAATAAAAAAAACATTCAGCACCCGAAATGTATAAATGTAAAATCGTGTTATATATCGACGGTCCAGTTCAGGAACAATGCCATTTATTTATTAAATAAATGAAACGTAAGGTAGCATCATGCTAACGAGTCACCTAGCCGGGTACAGCGGATAAGAAACGCGTCACAACATCTTCAGAAAGCTTCTTCAACTCAAAAATCATCTCTCTCCTGAAGACATGAAGCTTGTTACATGTCAAGAGGATGTAAATCTCCAAAATATTCAGCTCTGGGTCGTCGTTATGAGCTTTATCTTCCTATTGCGGGTAGTCAGTAGGGGCCGCCGTTTGGTTGCTAGTCATCCAAAAATACTGGCACCCTTCACATCCTGTCAGAGAATGTGCATAAATTAGAATATAAAGTTACAGTTATCAAAAAAATACATTAAAAAATAAAAATTAGAAAAATTGCACTGAGGGAAGTGGATTTAAAAAGGTATTTTATATCTGTTATGTACTAGCAATGTGAATGGGAACATTAATTAGTTTTATACTTAATTAAAGTAACTAAATTAATAAAGTTTTCTGATTCTCATTTATTTATTCATATTCACTAAATGTTTTCTTTTTATTTGTATTATATTTAATTTTATTTGTGTATCTGGGAACGCAATGGAGGAGTTGGGAAGACACGCTGGATGGGAGACCAGTCCATCACAGGGCCCTGTACACACACACACACACACACAGATGGAGAATTTTAGCTCTTACACTTACCAATCACCAAAATCCAAGATGTGGACGTCCTGTGATATAACAATGACCGCAAAACACCAAGTACCAGAGTATTTCAACCCGAAACCCGGTTGCCTCTTCCAGGAGGTCGAGCCGTGGCAGTAGATTACCCTCCATGTTCTCGTACCACAGCATGATATCAGTAATTACAACTAAAAATGATGAACTGCTTTCTGTCTTGCTGTATTATTTCTTTTAAAGTTGTGGAACGTCTGCATGGCATGCTAGTCCTAGGGTTACACGTGATGCTTTATCGCTCATGATCACTGGCACATTGCACTTTACATATCATACATTATAAGGTCTACAAAATTTATGAATTTTTTAAATAAAATAACATTTGTAAAATAATGAATCAAAACACTGACCAATCAGGATCCTGGATTATAAATAATCAATTACTATATCCATGAACCCATACAACCATTTGCCAAAACGCTAAATCCTATTAGGGTCGCTTGGAGGCTGGAACCTTTCTCAGACAACACTGGGTAAAAGTGGGGTGCACCCGGAACAGCGCCCCAGAGCATCACAGGACCAACACACACACACACACACACACACACACACACACACACACAAGCATTCACACTCACACCTATGGGGCAATTTGGAGTAGCCAATAAGCCTAATGCGCATGTCTTTGGACTGTAGAAGGAAACTGGAGTACCCGGAGTAAACCAGCAGGACGTACTCAGCACTACGCCACCATGCCATATAACTATATTTGAAACTGCTGGCGTGTAGAATAACAGGTGTTTAGACATTTGCAACAACAGACACACATTTGTTGTTTTTGCCTGGCTTCAAATTTGGGACGTCGCAAAATCTCCAAACTCGGAAGTAAGACATTAATGAGGAGCACTTAAAGAGTGGCGTAGCGTTTCTCAGGACTAAAAATATCTCTTGTAATGAAAACACAAAGGCTAAATGAGTTCACATTGTGTTTATGATGTTTTTAACTTTATCTACAAGATTGTTATCATGGCACGGGCCCTCTGGACCTTTAAGAGAGTGACAAATGTTTAAAGGGTCATGGAAGTCTATTAAAATTACACTTGATGAATGTTGAAAGGTTTAGAACTGTCTATTAACTAGCCCGTTTAGACACTGAGCAAATATTTTCTTGCACTGTTTTCAATCTCTTCCAGAGAGCAAATGGAGGCTTGGACGTGGTTGTATAACCGGGACCTCCATGAGTTTCACAGCACTCCATTTAAGGGCAATGGAAAAATGGACAGCTCGACAAATAAACCCTTTTAATAGGGACCAATCCTGCCATCACATTATCTCAGCACCAAATGATGTATGCGTGTGTGTTAGGAGTTTGTGTCCACGTGTACACGTGTGGCCCCAGCTCTTTGCCAGACTCGAGACTTTTCCATGACCTGGTCGCTTTGGCATGTGCTTTTATCTGAAGGGGATTGAGAAGTTTATCTATAAACCACTCCAGGGTCAACATTTTGTCCCGTGAGGTCGAATCAAAGCCTGACAGATTTAATGCCAGCCTGCACCGGCGTAATGATTCAGCGTCTCTCTCCTCTTTTCCTGAACTCTGAACATGGAATGTGCCAAAATAATGAAAAGCAATCCTTCAGGCTAAAGACGGTTGACGTTCCGCACTAACCTTACCATACATGGCGTAATCGCAAAGGGCTTTCACTGAAATTGGCTTCTCCCGTTACCTATTTTGTATTCTGTCGCAGCATGTATCCATCATAAAAGCATAAATAACGCGTCTTACGTACGCCGCCGCCAACCCTGATTATGCAAAGTGGATGCGAACAACCGCATAGCACATTTTCTGCCGTTTGCTTTCGCTCTCACAGACTTTTCAAACCTTATTAGTTTGTTTCGCTCACGTCTTTCAATTCCCAACTCCGTCTCTCCGCCTGGATGAGCAGCTCGTCCCATCTGAGCAATCATTTCATCTCTGTCATTTCCTTTCCTTAGCACAACACCGACTCTGCTAATGAAGTACGTGCAGAGACCCAAAGAATTGTCACCATGCTCTCGATTATTCTTTTATTCTCCAACAGAGACTTCTGGTGTGAGGTGACAAGTTCAGAAAGAAGTCAGGGACCCAACTTTCCCTCACTCATGGGATTGGTTTCTATTAGGATTACCAAAGGGAAATACATTTGTGACATCACTACTTGTGTTGTAATAGTAGAACGCTAAGAGTTTACTTAATTTTAAACCCCTTTACTATACACTGATTTATCGATCGTCCCATCAGTTATGATAAATTAAGAAATAATGTTTTTCGTCTAAGTGTTAAAAACAAGAAAGTGACCTCGTACTTATTTTGTGTCCTGGAGACATTTCTTTGCTAACCAAATCCAAGATTGTGCTTATTTTCTTTATTAATTTTTTCATGGCCTGTGTTTTGGCCAAAAAAAAGGTGATTTTTGTATGTTTTTTTTAAAGTCCTGGCTCAGAAATATTGATAATGTTAATCTGTGATTGGTCAGTGAAAAATGTGTGTGTGTGTGTGTGTGTGTAGTCTCAGTCACAGGGACATTATGAGTGTGTACACATACTGGTGAGAATGAGGATGTGGAAAGGAAAGTGTATTTTTGTGGATGTGTGTTTCAAACCCACACAGAACATAAACTTTTGAGGATGTGGACAGCCTTTGTGTGGTTTTAGAGACAAATGGACAAGAATTTAGTGTGTGTGTGTGTGTGTGTGTGTGTGTGTGTGTGTGTGGGCGCGTGTGCAGGAGGGAGGAAACAGTGTATTAAGGAGCGCTTGAGAGAATGTTTTCTTTTTAACTTTGGACATTCTGTCTTGGGTTTATTTTAAAAGCAGGCTATTGATAGCACTTCAACGGAAAGAATTTGGTGTTTTTACATTCTTGTGACCTTTGACCCCTCTCTTTTTTTCGGGGGAGACGAGTGAAGAGAAGTGTGTCTGCACAGTGCCCTAATCTAAATTTATCTTTACACTTAATCTGCATTCCAGTCTGAAGTATTCCATTTCACTCTGGGTCCTCGGGCTAGTTTACGTTTGAGATGCGCGACCTGTTTAATTTGCATTTAATATCCATTCACAGGCTGTTTTCAGCTAAATAAACAGCTAAAAGATCCATATCCCCCTACTCTCTCTCTCTCTCTCTCTCTCTCTCTCTCTCTCTCTTTCTGTCAGTTTCTTAAGGACTTTGTTTTATACTAGAACATTTTCCAAGCATAAATAATCAGCACAAGACAGCAACTCCATATTTATATCAGTGTCAGTGGAGGAAGTGTGGAGACTAAAGCATTAGCATATTAAAACACGCTGCGCTAAGAGAAATACACACTGATTAAATATGGGAGGGATATATTATATCATAACATACTGTATAGATAGTAATCACTGTGATGAGTTTTATGAAGTGTTTTATTCCTCCTACACCATAATAACATCGCAGCGCTAACAAATTCATTCACAAAAGTTCTTGTTTTTATAAAGTACTTGATTTTACATCTGTCATTATATTTAAGAATTGATAATATTCCATCATGCTGTATTTTTATAGCGGCTTTACATAGTAAACCAATTTGGTTTGGAATTTAAACCTATAGATTTTTAAACAAATCGAATAAAAATCAAAGCATAATATAATTGTGATCTTATTCTCTAGAAATCCTATAAAATTATTAAACCATGATTGTCTCCTGCATGGGAAATATTTTGTAAGACACATGAAATAATAATATTTTCCTTGTTTATTTGTTAACACTAGGACAGTTTTAGCTAACCAAATCCTCCACTCAGCGTTCAGACCTCGCAATGTTCATTCAATCAAGTGTCTTGCAAAAAAAATTATAAATGAAAAAAAAAAAAGCAAAAAGAAACAACTTACATGAATATTCCACCAATCTTGCAAGTATTTATGAAATAATTCATACTTATGGCTGTAAACCAATAGCTATATGCAGGTCACATGACTAAAATACCTGAACCTGATGGGTTAATAAGAGTTGCTTGGTTTTTCCTGACCAGAAGTATCTAAATGCTTTACTAGGTTCTTTCAGCTTAATATCTAATAATTTCGATCGCAAATTTCTGCAACATTAGTGCAGCTAATAAAGGGGGAAATACTAATGTATTTCCATGTACTAATGTAAAAAACCACCATACATATTGTATATAAAAGGATATGAGCACCACATTGGTAAAGAGTTTCATTAAATAACTAACTAATTAATTAATGAAAGAAGAGTTGAAGTCTAAGTACGGCTATTAAAAATCATTAACTTTAATGAAATGACACAAATATATCGATAAGAAACCTACTGTATTTCTGATGTGCAGTTAGCAGTTGGTCTTGTTGGTTCTGTTCAGTACTGCTGGGAAAAAGACTATACACCACACTAGCATTTCTTCCATTACATTTCATTCATCCATTCATTTGCGGGAGCCTATCTCTGCTGACTTTGGGCAAGTGGAGGGGTTCACCCTGAACAACTCGCCAGTCCATTGTAGAGCCAACAAACACACACACACACACACACACACACACAAGAATTAACACTCACACCTAGAGGCAATCTGGAATAGCCACTTAGCCTAATGTGCATGTCTTTGGACAGTGGGAGGAAACCAGAGTTCCCAGAAGGAACCCCCACCAGCAGGGGTAGAACATGCAAACTCCACACAGAAACCCTTCTTGCTGTGAGGTGGACGTGTTAACCATGACACCACCACTACACATTTCAGTACAGCTGAAATTATGAAACATGGCTACTTCCAGTTGCATCACTCGTCAGGGCCATAGATCTTGTGCTGTATGAGTAAATCTCAACCATCTCTAACAGCAGTGCTGTAGTTCTACTGTCATTGATGGTGCTTTAGAGGGCCAGTAAGACAAACTGTGTATATGGAAAAAGAGTCTGTAACTCAACACCTCTGAGGTACGCTAACAAAGAAGGCGTGTGTGTGTGTGTGTGTTATAAAAAGAGTACAAGCCAAAACAGTGCTCTGATCTGCCGCTTATAGACAGGAGATGAGGTTTTTCCACTAATAAATTGACTCATGTCAGGTACTGTATAGAAAACTGTAGGACCGAATTCCATGAGAACATGCTTGGGGTGAATTTATCTGAGAGAGTGAGTGAGAGAGAGAGAGAGAGAGAGAGAAAGAGAGAGAGAGAGAGAGAGAGAGAGAGAGAGAGAGAGATGATGATGATGTCAGGCTCAGTGACAAGCCTTTATGATAAAATGCATGGATTTTACACACTAAAGATAGAGAGAGACAAGGAACAAAAGATACGGACAGATTGAGAGAGATATGAGAAATTAGGAGAAGAAGTGAGAGTGACAGAAACAGAACATCAGCGACGTCGACAAAACAGAAAGCAAAAGTGAGACAGATTGTATATGTATCGTGTGTGTGTGTGTGTGTGTGTGCATAGTCAGCACCTATTTTAACCAGTATTTATGATGAGCGGGTGCTGCTGTGTGTGTATGAGGATAGTTTGGTATAAGAGTGTGAACACAGATGACAGGTTGGAAAGTGTGAGCAAGAGGGTGTGTGTGTCCGGGTGTGTGTGTCGAGAGACAAGGATCAGTGGCAGATTGTTTCCACTGGAAAGAATTTTAGGAATGAGAGAGAAGAGCTATCAGTATCTGAGCACTATGACCCTGAGAATAATTTAAAACACACGCGCTCACTCATACATACACACACACACACACACACACACACACACAGTCCATGTGTCTTTGGAACCACACAAAAACTGTCCACATCCTCCCCATACACACACACACACACACACACACACACACACACACACACACACACACACACACATACTTTCTCCTCTACTAAAGCATATGTACACACACTTCTGTTTACACACGAACCCGCACCTTACACTGTTACAATTAAACTAATAGTCTCGTTTTCGACCTGGAACGTGAATAGCTGCATTTTTTGGATGACCTCAATAGACGTCAATAGATTTTTAGAATTCAGGTTTTCTCTGAGAGTCTCTATTTTCCTTATAAAGAAATGCTGAACGCACAATGTACATTTCCTTCAGTCTGACACACACAGTTTCAGTGTTAACATCATGATGAAGCAATTTTTCGGACAGTCTGAGTGAAGTGTCCACAGCATAAATAACTCAGCGTGGTTGTGCATGTGCGCTTTGCATGTGCGTGTGTAACCAGGAGGTGTCTTTATCGGGGTGGAATGTCTACTCAACGTTTCCAGGATGTAATCTGAATACCTCGGCATGGAACTTAGTCACTCTTCAACTTAAACTCTCTCACTAACGTGTTACTTAACCACACACACCCCGATCTTAGTTTGTAATTTATAACTTGGCCTAATCTAAATGTACAATAATATAAATATTATGTGAGCAATAAAACAGTGTGTCCATGCTTTTATAGAAAAAATAATATAATGACTACTGAATACTTTACCTCACACATTCACACAAAAGGCTTGCGATTACCCATCTTACCTCAAACTTTCATTAAAAAAAACTGCACATTTACTAGTTTTACCTCACACATTAATTAAAAAGTTCACAGTTACTAGTTTTACCTCACACCTTAATTAAAGTTCACATTTACTAGTTTTACCTCATACCTTCATTAAAAAGTTCACATTTACTAGTTTTACCTCACACCTTCATTAAAAAGTTCACATTAACTAGTTTTACCTCACACCTTCATTAAAGTTCACAGTTACTAGTTTTACCTCACACCTTCATTAAAAAGTTAATACTTACTAGTTTTACCTCACACCTTCATTAAAGTTCACATTTACCAGTTTTACCTCACACTTTAATAACAAAGCTCAGATTTACCAATTTTACCTCACACAATCACTAAAAAAGTTTACATTTAACAGCTTTACCACACACATTAAAAAGTTTGCATTTACTTGTTTTACCTCAAACATTCATATAAAAAGGTCACACGTACAAGGTTTACCTTATACTTTCATATACAAATGTCACATTTACTAGTTTTACCTCACACATTTATAAAAAAAGCTCACATTTACTAGTTTTACCTCACACATTTATAAAAAAAGCTCACATTTACTAGTTTTACCTCACACCTTCATTAAAGTTCACATTTACTAGTTTTACCTCACACTTTAATAACAAAGCTCAGATTTACCAATTTTACCTCACACAATCACTAAAAAAAGTTTACATTTAACAGCTTTACCACACACATTAAAAAGTTAGCATTTACTTGTTTTACCTCACACATTTATAAAAAAGCTCACATTTACTAGTTTTACCTCACACATTTATAAAAAAGCTCACATTTACTAGTTTTACCTCACACCTTCATTAAAAAGTTCACATTTACTAGTTTCACCTCACACATTTATAAAAAAGCTCACATTTACTAGTTTTACCTCACACATTTATAAAAAAAATCTCACATTTACTAGTTTTACCTCACACATTTATAAAAAAGCTCACATTTACTAGTTTTATCTCACCCATTTATAAAAAAGCTCACATTTACTAGTTTTACCTCACACATTAATAAAAAAAGCCCATACTTGCTATTTTTTAGCTCTCATGTTGATATAAAAAGCTCATTTACCACTTGTACCACTGACACTCAATAAAAAAGTAAAATGAATTTAGCCTCAAATATTGACCCAAAGAAACCTTACAAAAATGTCGCCTCTCATAAAATCTTCACCATATCAATGAATAGAGTATTTTTTTGTTAAAACATTTTACTCAGTCCATCATTACCGAGATTAGGTAGAGAATATACCACATTACATACAACTGGATATTAGTATGATATAAGAATGGATGAAATTACAGCTAACATGATTGTATAAATGATCATCTTCCAAAAACAATGAAACTTCGGACCAATCCGAATTAAGAATACAATAGGTGTAAGAGCATGAAGCTTCTGCTGACTTGTTTGCAATGGAATCTATTTCCTGCCCTATTGCACCTCTCTTCACACCTGAGTCTGGCGATCGGTGAATTGTGTTTCTGCTCAGATGCTGAAAAAAAAAATTTGCCAACTTGGTTTGGTCCCTGAGAGATGAGATTTCTTTCCTCCTGCATTACTTTGCTCCAACAAATTACTCCCTTTTGGTTCAGTGAGGCTGCTTATTTTAGGCTGAATGCACCTGGAACAACATGTGCATGTTATTGAATCACAGGGGAAAAAAAAATGGCTTGGAAAATGTTGATAAATCTGCAGGCATCATCTGCAAGACCAGTGGAGGTTAATGCAAGTCACATCACAGGACACATATGTTCAAAATAGAAGCATAGGGTTAGAACAGCAAGACAAACTCTTGTGCAAGACTAAAAAGATACAAAATGAAAGGTATTCATTTCTATTTCTGGTATGCAAAAGTTTACTGAGAGGTTTACACAAATTCCATTAAAAAAGATTGACTCCTAGTCTGTTTAACAAGTGTGGACTGATTTTTCTCTCCATGTCATTCATGTCCTTAGAACTTGCACATTTGACGTGTTAAAGTGAAAAAAAAAGCTTTCGGTAACTACTACAATTCATCTAGAGCTGACAGGTGACCTCTGGACAATGGCGTTATAAGAAATAAAGACACACGAATGTGTAAGACCTCGGCTTGCACAGAGGAAGTGTGCAAGGCTCGAGGTAAGTTTGGGAAGGCAGGAAGGCACAATGCGGTTTGTGCAATTATATACAGTACGCATTCACGTAGCATGCACAGAATGAACACGCACACACTGTTTTGCAGGAAGTCAAGCCACATTACTTTAAAGCTACTGCAACAGGAAGTGAAACTGAAAATTTGGGTTATTTGTTTTACATGCCGAACAAAACAAAAAGAATCATCCCATCGCCCCTCTTACAGTAACCATTTTACCTCACACATAACATTCGGACATTTTACCTCACACCTTCTCTCAAACCGTTTGCATTTTGCAAGTTTCATCAACGTGCTCGATTTTACCTCACACACCTAGAGAAAAACGTTCATGTTTTTTTGTGTTACCTCACACAATGGTGAAAGTTATGAGCTGTACCTAATATATTTACATATAACACAAACACTGACAAGCCTGACCCCACACGTACTTCTCAAAAGCACCCAACTTTTTTTAAACCTCACACAATCATGCAAACATGAGCGTTTTATATGAATGTGTGAGGTAAAACAAGTAAATGTAAGCTGTGTGTTATGTGAGGTAGAATAGGTAAATAGGAGTATTTTATTATAGTTGTACCTCGTACATTTACCCCACACATTCATTTAAAAAGAAAACATGTACTATTTTTACCTCACACAATTATATAAATGCAGGTATTTTATATCAATGTGAGCTTTGTGTGTGAATGTGTGAGGTAAAACTAATGTGAACATATAGTACCTCATATATTCACACAATATTCTCTGCTTCACCCTACACGTTAATATAAAATGATTCAATTTAGCTTCACACAATTATATAAATACGGGTATTTTTATGCAAACTTGTGACGTAAAACAGGTAAACGTGAGCTTTGTTAGGAAATGTGAGGTAAAACTAGAAATATGAGTTATAGTTTTACCTCATACATTCAAACATTGACTAATTTCACGTCACAAGTTTATGAAAAATACTTGAATGTACCATTTTTTTCTTCACACAATTACGTAAATGTGGGTATTTGATACAAATGTGTGAGGTAAAACAGGTCAATGTAACCTTTGTGTGTGAATGTGTGAGGTAAAACTAGTAAATATGGGCATTTTATTATAGACTCCCCTCATACATTCACTCAAAACGATCCATGTAAAAGAAACAAACACGGTTTTCTTTTTTTACATCACACACTCACACAAAACACAGAGTTCAAAGCATGTTCCAAA
>JAQMYF010000027.1:2254941-2262441 GCA_030014195.1 Neosilurus mollespiculum
ACAACAGAGTTTTAAAGTATGTTCCAAATGTTTATTTACAACAACAATGGTAAAGAGGGGAAACAAATCATAACCAAGAAAAAAAAAAAATGGCAGCTATTCTCCCTGAGCTGTACACAAAATACAGAGCAACTCTACACGCATTTCACACAAAAGGACCCTTATACTAACCTAATATGCATGACCCTCTTAACACTCGCATACACACAGCTAGACTGAGACTACAGCTTTAATACACAGCCAGGAAGTCGACAAGAAACCGAGCAAAAATGAAAATAGGGGCTAGACATTGTGTCAATATACAAAGGTGCTCTGAGTGCCAAGGTGACCTCTTTTAACCTTTCCACCGAAGAGAATTATTTCGAACATGGTGCGATCCGAATACGAATTTAAATGTCTGAAAGCTGGAAGAAAAAAAAACAAACAAAAAAAAAAAAAAAAACGAAATTAGCATTAAATTGCTGTATTTTAATTTTATTCACTCCTACTGAATGTCGATCATTAGCTAGCTGAAAGGAAACTGATCTATGTACAAAGACAGACAACTACATGCAGATATTCACAGTGAAAATGACTACTTCAGCGTACAAAAAATTATTTACATACAGTATTAAATGGAAAATTTTCCAAGGAGGAAAAAAAAAAAAAAAAAAAAAAGTGACTAGGCTAAACCAGAATTATCACTAATATCCTACACAGTTTATAGCTTCAGTGCCAAATTAAGCACATGGCTCTGAGTTGTATTTGTGTTACAATACACGGCTCGGACGGGAAATTTTTTTGCTGCATTTTTAGGGAAATCATTTTTTCAAGCAGTGAAAAACTGAACAGTCTGAACGCCAGTGCTATTTAACCCTGTACAGTCATCTAATGTTATTAGCCTTGAAACTGAATACACATTATTATTATTATTATCCAAAAAAAATCCTCCTCTCCCCAAAAACACAAACACTGGCTCCGTATGATCATCTAAAAGTCCTGAAGGTCTTCATGAGGGATCTCAGGCTTGTTGAAACAAGTCCAGGGAAGTGTTCCTCAGGACACTGATGAACATGTGCATAATTATACGTGGATATTTATGAGAGAGAAAGTGTGTGCGCGAGAAGAGGAAGGTGGTGTGAGAGCGAGCGAGCGAGAGACGAGAATGCGTTATAATGGGTGACGATGCTTGCTTGCGCGTGCTGAGGTTTAAAAGGAACTCGTGTGAGATTATTTTACCCAGTGAATGTGATGTCATGGTATGGATCAATCAGTAGGCCATGTTTGTACAAAGCTATCGTTTAGCACCAGGTGTGGGGTCAGTTATGGAGATCGGGGTCAGTTATGGAGATCAGGGTCAGCATCTTGTCACTTTCTTCCTCTTCTCACTGAAGGACTCTTAAACCATGTGTGCTTATACGGGTGCATGCATACACATCAGTCCTTTCTTTGCGTTTGCTGTCCTTGTTGTTGTACGTTCCCGTCAGTCTCTTCCTCCTCCTCCTCCTCCTCCTCCTCCTCTTCTTCATCGTCGTCCTCCTCTTCCTGGCTGATCAGGAACTCCTCGGGAGGCCAGCGCAACTCTCCACTCTCCACCTCACCCTCGGTCGCCTCCACCACGATGGACGGAAGGCGGTCCTTGAGCTTGCAGCAGCGCTCAAAGTCCGATGGATCTGGAAAGATCTGCGAGGAGAGCGAAATGGAGAAAAAAAATTGCATTTTTCTTTGGTTGTGCTTATTAAAGTGTCACATTTTAAACGGTTCCAGAACCTGACAATTTATTACCAAAAGTTTCCACATTACACGGTGCATGTGAAATAGGGCGGAAGGTGCAGAGTTCGATAAATTAATACTACAGCCCCTGGCAAAGAGGATGGAACCACTACACTAACAGGATGTTCAATTCGTCCAGATTTATCTTTCTCTACAGCACAAACAAATCACAGGTCTAACACGAGATGAAAAGTCTAGCTTTGTGAAAAACACTCTAAACAATGCTATTTCCCCCCCACATCAAGTAGGAAAATCACTCAAATAATTTCATTCATTCATTTTGCTGAACTGCTTAATCCTACTAGAAATGTGAGAGCCTGTCTCAGCCGACTCTGAAGTCAGGGTACACCCTAAACAGCTCGCCAGACCATCGCAGGACCGAGACACCTATACAAACGCACACGACCATTCGCACACACAGCTGGGGGCAGCCATTTAGCCTAATGTGCATGTCTTTTGGCTGTGGGAAGAAACTGGAGAGCCCAGAGGAAACCTAAGCAAGCATGGGGAGAACATGCAAACTCCACTAGAAACGGCCTCGCTAAGCCCAGGACTCGAACCCAGGACCTTCTTGCGGTGAAGCGGAAGTGAAAAAAAAACACCTTTGACAAGGTCCAAACACGGAAATCTACCAGAACACTGCTAGTCGCAGAACAGGAATAGCAACAAATTTGCACGTCACCGCGAGATGAAATTTCATGCATGCGTGAGGTTTGCGTGCGTCACAAAGAAATGAAATTGCCTGAGAACCTGAAATAAGGCTGAAACAACATTCGGGAAGGGCGGACATGACTTGCAACTGTCTCCCTCCCGCAGATTCTCACGCACACTCTGCTTTATTATTTATACCCTTTGCTCTTGGCCTCGGGAAGAGGAACATGCCCAAAAGCTTTATTCCGCCTGAGAATTGGACAGGCCCGAGCCATATATTTTTAGCTGTGTCTGTTTTGGCGACATGGACTGAAGGGAACATCACTATCTGGGAAAAAAGGCCTCAGAGAAAAGAGGCTGTGGCAATAAGATGCCATCTCGAAAACCATCTCGAATTCCTTTTTAGGGTTGAAATAAAAATCAAAAAAGGATGGAAACCTGAAGAAATAAAACACTTCCAGGTGTGCAGTGATTGAAGAAAGAAAGAAAACACAGGAGGGACAGTCCTAGCTAGGCAGAACTGCAGAAGTGCACGAGGTATCTGCCCCAAACACGACCCGATGCGACCAGACAAATTATATATTCGTAATTTTCTCTTGAAGCAGTCAGAGTGCATCGAATGACTGACGCGTTCCTTCCACACTCAGCCGGTGCAAGTCAGGTTTTATACGAGACGATGCGTGACGGCGGCATAAAGTCCGTGCATGGTTCAGCACCTCAATTATTATGTGATCTGAACACACACGCATTCTTGAAATAGCGAGAGACTATCTTGTGTATCTTGTTGCTGCAGCAGAAAAATAAAGTGTGTACTGAAAGGAAGGCACTAAAAAGAGAGACAAAGAGAGAGAGAGCTGGTCCCTGAGGAGTGCAGCTGGGAAGTGGAGAGAAGATAGGCTGTGTGTGTGTGTTTGCTTCCAGCAAAGAACAGAAAAGGGCAGGCTGGGTAATATGCTAATTGGGACTGTGTTATTTACTGAAGTACTGGAGCCCAAAAATTGCAAAACACTTTCTATCCATCCATTTGCTAAACCCTTGATCCTACAAGAGTCGTGGGGTGGCTGGAGCCTATCTCAGCCGACTTTGGGCGAAGGCAGGGTACACCCTGAACAGCTCGCCAATCCATCACAGGGCCAACACACCCACAACCATTCACACTCAGACCTAGGGGCAATTCGAAACAGCTAATTAGCCTAACGTGCATGTCTTTGGACTCCGGAAGAAACCCATGCTAGCACAGGGAGAGCATGCAAACTCCATCAGAAACGCCGTCACTGAGACTCCATTTCTTCCTCCGAAGAAACCGTCGTCATGGTTTCTATTGTCTTGTAAGACTCAAATTCACTTAAATAAAGCAAACGCAGCCTGAAAAACAACCCGCCCTCTTTCCCCTTCAGGCCGCTCCGCTACGTTAGTTGAAAAAAGGCAGAGAGGCATAGAATCTCCCGTACCACCAGAGCAAGGGGTCAAACATAGTAAATGCTACAGCTGTTCTGTACGTCCAAGCCAGCTTGTGTGTTTTCCGTTGTCGCCCTGCTCATCTTTCTTTTCAGAAAGGAAATTCAAAAATGATTCAAATTTCAGAAATTTGCTTCCATTTAGAGAAACAGGAAAGCACCTTCTCTGTGGAGTTGCAGCCATTCTGAAAGGAGGCCCACGGCGGAAAGCCTGGCCTGACGATCTCGATATGACTTGGGTGTGAAAACAATAAGAAAAACAATAAGAATGACTTTTTCGGTTGTTTTGAAGGAGAAAACAGTATTTGTTGAAAGTTCATCTTAAACGCTATATTAAAATCTGTGCAAAATAAACTTTATCTCAGCACGATGATGTCATCAAGGCCCGAGTTAACATGGAGGAGTTTGGCTTTAAACGTCATTTCTTTCACCGTTTCAGGTGTTTGTACTTTAACAGTTACTGAACAGGTAATGATTGTAATCCAAGACTTCTGACACCTTTCACACAAATCTGTCATATACCTGTACACGAAATTAAAGAAACTAATCTAGAGACCTGAACGAGTGAGGTCTTCTCCTGTAAAGGTTTGTGGTAATGTGAGGCATGATTGAAATATTGGTTACCTGGAAAGTGAGGCGATCTTTGCTTGGGCTGAGCCGTATGTCCTCCATTGGAGTGCTGCTGATCATCACTTCGGTCATCTCACGGCACGGCACGAACACGGAGCTGCCAACACACAGACGGGCCAAAGGTCAGGTCAGAAAGGCTGAAGCTTCAATCCTTATTCAGCATGGAGTCCTGTTTATTAGAAATGACTCCAAATTACACCTCACATTTTATTACAGAATCCACTACTGTGGTGCGATTACATGTTTACCAATGGACCGTTTCACGAGTCATAAAAAGGAAAAATCATCTAACATGTTTGTAGGAGACGACAACATTAAAGAAAAACATCTAACCAGTAACCTTCAGGAACCTATTTTCTATGAAGGTTCCTTACAAGATCATGCCCTTTAGCACCCAGTTAGAACCCATATACAAAAGCAGGAACTCTTAGCTGTCTATGTAAAATCCATATACGAAGCAGGAACCCTAAACTATCCAGATGGAACCCATATAGGAAGCAGGAACCCTTAACCAACCAAATAATTATCCCAACATTGTCAAAATAAAAAGCATCCTTTTACACCGTATCTTCTCTTCATGGTGAAAGCCATAGTGATATTTTCAAAACAAGAGTTTTTTTTAGGATGTCCCACTGGGGGAACCCTTTACCAGAACATGACAACAAAATTCACCGTAGAAAGTAAAGAACCTTCAAGCAACAGAGGAACACCCGAACACCCAAACAATGAAGTCCACCTGCGTGCAATCTAAGTGTCACATGATCTGTCAGTATAAACACAACTTTTCTGAAAGGCCCCCAGAGGCTGCAACACCACTAAGCACGAGCAAGAGCAAAGGCACGTGGGCGACTCCCCAAATGTATGGAGGAAGGTGCTCTGCTCAGATGAGACTAAAACTGAACTTTGGTGAATAACTTTGCAAGGCACTGTATTTCTCAGGAAGACAAGAGTCTGACCTCACCGATGTCCTGTATCTGTCGTGACTCAACTTTTTTAAACTGAACATCAAAGCCACACCACAGCTGCTAGCACTCGATGCTCTACCACAACGAGGTCGATGGTCCACAGCTCTGCACTCAGGTGTGTGCATGTACATGTGCACTGAGCAGTCATCATGAAACAGTTGTGGGTACGAGGGAAACCACGACATGGATCTGGTACCAAGAACTTGCAGAAAGATTTTTCCATTCTGGTTCTGCAGCAGATCACCATGGTTGTTGAAATCTGCTGATGCTTCACGCCAAACATGTACGGAATACGTTGGGTGTCGACACGCCCCATTAAATTCGCCCTAAAAGCCAATTTATGGTTTCGTATGAAGAGTAAATATTACAGCATCGGCAAGGAAGGGCATCTATTCCTGTTTCAGCTGAGACTGCACTGAACCTCCTTTCTCACACAAGTTATTTAAAGTCTGCCGGTGTAGTGGTCAGTGAGGGCATGCACGCGCACACACACACACACACGATGGGTCCAGCTAAATAAACTCCAACAAGAGCATTAACATAAGCTTGGGGTGAAGTGAGCTTGGGGAAAAAAATTCCCAGACGACTTCTCATGGGACTGTTCTAGAGGTGAAAGATTTAAACTGACTTTAGATTGTTTGTTATTTTTTTCAATTTCAATTTATTTATTTCTTTTTTTAAACCTAGCTAACAGCTAACATCTGCCCAGTAGCAGATTAGCCAAGAATGCTAACTATACTAGCTACATAATTATTTGCATAACAGACATCAAAGATGAAGATAAAGAACTGTTTTAGTATAATCCTACACAAACACACAACAAAAAAAACAAATCAGATTTTTATGCTAAATTTTTTTAATTTTTTATCGATTCATTCATTGTTCCCCGGTTGGCATGTGCAGAGCCTAAGAGCTGTGTAACAGCATCTCTTTAAACCCTCGTCAGAACTGTAGTAAAAAACAAAACAAAAACAATACTACAGCAATATTTTAATTTTTTATATTTTCATATTTTAACGATGGCAAAGCTGAGGTAATAAGCGCTATGGAGTGTTTTAGAATAGAATGCAGTCAGCTACATACTACACACGGAAAAGGTATGTTACTTAACGTAAAAAAAAAAAATTAACGTAAAGAAAAAAAGCCAGACTAAAGCGAGATGTTTGGAGTTTATATTTATGTATTTTAACCATGACAGAGACGGTTCAGGTGAGCTGAGCTCTTTGAGATGAGGTTCGCTTTGATGTGCTGAGTAGCTAAAGGGAGTGCATTCTCATTCAAAGGTTAGCCTAAAGTACATAATACACAAACACAGAAGAAAACAGGCTCTGTAAAGGTGCGTTTGCACAGCAATTTAAATTTTTTACTATATACCACGAGAAAAAATAGTAGTCCCTGATGAGGGAACCACACTAGCTACTACCCAGCCATTATAAACAACTGGCAGCCATTTTTCTGACCTTGAACTTGACCTACAATAAAGTTTTCATAAACTTATTTTGGCCTTTGCTCCCAAGTTGCCATCCTGAAAATCTGACTGTGATATGTCGAGCAGTTCTTGAGATATAGCCACAAAAAACAAACAAACAAACAAAAAATCAATAGCAACAAAAACCCCTGATGGCTAGATTTTAGTGTTTATTATGCATTTAGATGCTCTTAAGGATGAGTGCTTGTGAAAAACTGTAAATCTGTCATTTTGATTCAAGTATTATCCACTCGGAATAATGATTTCTGATCCTTAAACAGTGAACCAATCACATCATACCAATCTTGTGTATATAGATATACACTCACTCCAGCAGCTCTGGCTAATTTCTTTCCTAGCTTTAATAATCTTTATGACGTCTCTACAGACATTCCAGGAGATGAGCGGAAAAGACAAAACCACTGAGGAAACATCGGCCCACGCACATCCCAGGACTGATCCGAGGAATCATTAAACCTCCAGGTTTCTCCTGAAACGACCTACACCCATGTCACGCATGCATGTGGCTGGATTTAGAGAGATCGCACAGAGTTACTTTTCTCCATCATGTTATAGA
>JAQMYF010000027.1:2267441-2273777 GCA_030014195.1 Neosilurus mollespiculum
CAACATGGTGGACTGGGGATTGCTTTTAGTCCATGATAAGATTTAATGTTCTCCTAATATTGTTAGCCCCCCGTCTCCCAGGAATAAACCCTGGATTAATTCATTCAGTTATATATTGCTACATTCTCTTTGCCATATGTTTAATATTTTTAAATGATTACAGAGCAAGCTGACAGGCCCATATCCCTCACACAGAGTTGGGTCTTTGCCCTCTTTATGCAGGGGAGGGGGCTTTTTTAGTTCATTACTGGCAATTGTGGCAAAAACGGTTAAATTCTTGGAAAACTAAAAAGTAAACACGTTCTTCTTGTGACATACTTAATGTGGAATTAATGCAAAAAATGGCATTAGCTGCACTCTCAGTTTGTGAGTGGAATTAAAGGAGGGTGGCGTGACAATTTTCAGTTTCCGAAAAAGTCGCATTTGGTGGAAAATTTAAGACACCCATCGCCTTTATTAAAAAAATTTTATGCTGCTGCTGCTTTAAATTTGTTTACTGCTTTGGCAATATCTGCAACACCTCACAAATGTGTACCCGTGAATGGATGACTTGATGCTCCACAACGCATCAGCGCAATCCCTTTTACACTAAACTCACAAGGCTATCAAACTGCGCATACCTCACATTGTTTCCCATCTGCTCCGGCTGTATATCTTATCCGTCAGCACGGTCGCCAGAGGGACGGAAGCTGACACGGTCAATGGCGCTTGCCAAGCAACAACAACGAGGGACGGTCATATGCAAACACAAGGACAGGAAAGAATGCCGGGAAGTGACAAAGCAGGAGACACTGAGCGAGTGGGTTCGGGTACGACAGTGATGCACGATAAAAGATTCAGAAATCATAAACTGGAGTTTAGACCCCAGGCACCAAGCAGGAACTGGACTTTCTCCTTCCTCCAGTGATATTATATCGGATAGTAAGGTAAACAGAGGAATCAGCACTGGTGCAAGATGACAGAAATGGAAGCTGGGGCTGGACATGCAAAAATGGAGCCCCAGAACAACAGCAAAGGTAAAGGAAAGAATGGAGGGATACTCGACGAGAGAGTTCAGGAAGTAGTTTAGGACCTTCAGCCATTGGAAGATTGGAAATCAAGCCTTGGATTGAAGCCTGGAACAGAGATTATTGAAATGGACCCTCTTGCTTCTCCAGTCTTAGCTCCCCGGGCTATAAGGGAACAAAACGGAAGGGCAAAAAAAAAAAAAAATAAAAAAAAACCCTAGGCAAGCAGCAAAATGCCAGGAAAGAATGGAAAAAGTTGTGCCTCACATGATGAGACAAAGAAATTGTGCACGAGGTGACCAAAACAACATCCTTTAACGTTGAACAGAGCCTTAACCTCTGGAGGAAACGGCTTTAAATTAGATTCATCCTTGGAACTGTACACAATTGATTCTCCGTCTAATCTTCATTGGCTGCAAAGGTCACAAAGGAACCGGATGCTGATGCTAGCAGAACTTCAATGGAAGGAAGATGTTCTTCATGAAATCAGTGCAGCAGGCCAAGTGGGAACATATCAAGAAGTAGTGAGATCAAAGGATTATTACCTTAACCATTACCAAAACACCACCACGGGTTCATCGCTTGGTAAAGTTGTTGTACCTGATACCTTCTCAAATCAAACCATCTTTAAGGGTGGTCGCTAGACAGAACCTTTTTCCTTTTCCTAAGAACCCAAATCCATAGTTTAGCTGCTTGAGCTTAATTACAACGCTGGAGCCAAATCACATGTTTATTTTTCCAAAGCTGTTCACAACCAGGCCCATTTCACTCAGATTAGCGAAAGCAACCTTCAGATGTTTGAGAAAAATATTTCCAGTCAGGGGCAAGTTTCCACCAAAGTTAGGTGAGTTTAACGCTAACCCGAAATAGCGATGGTACAAAGCCATATTATTGAGCCAACGCACCGATGATTAGTTTGGTTAGACACCTTCGGAATCACCGATCAAGTCCTTCCGCCAACACAAACAGTGTTTCAAGAGGAAACACAAGGACTTTGTGAGACGAGAGATCAAGAGGTTTTGCAAAAAACCACCAGCTATTGCAAGCTCTTGCAGGAAAACAGTACACACAGAGAAAGAAAAGCTCTGAAGTTCAGTTAAAGAGGTCAAGTGGATACATCCTGTTCGCGGTGCAAAGGCGTTTGAACAGGGTGTAAATGCATTAAACAACGCCACACCGACATGGCCAAACAAGTCCTATGAATGGTACGCCATTTGCCCCCAGAGGTGGGTTGGGTTTCCCCCATTACGTAAAAAAAAAAAAAAAAGACATGAGGTGACGACTTGTTCATGCAACAACAAAGGGTGACGGCAAGCTTTGGCGAATTTGTCATACTGTCCAGAGTGTTTTTAGATTCTCAGGAATTAGCTCTTGAACTTACACAGAGGCTTCAGAAGTAGAGAACTGAGAGCTATTTTGGACTCAGTCCTTCCGAGTCCGAGTATTTCTCACGCTTCATTATACACCGGCGGATCGATTCCACACAGTGGAACATGACCTTTCAACAGAGACGAGGAACTGAATGACTCACATTGACTGTGGCACAGGATCGGAGTGGAAATACCACCGTGAAACTTCCAGAGCAAGTCATGCTGAGTCTATAATGTAGTCTATTGATTACAGCTTCCTTCATTTACCAGGTCTGGACTTCAAATATCAGCTCCAGAAGACATTTCGAACCAATCGTGCATCACAGAGTTCGCCATGTCATCGACCATCACGTACATTTCTTCACTCCAGGTTTATTTTAATCAGGAAACAAAAACAGTAAAGCAGTTGAAGGAACCTTTTCTGAGGTCAGGTGTTTGAAACTCTAGCAGGTTGGGATGGAACCATCAAAGGGGCATCTGTTGTACCTTAAGGATGTGTGAGAAGGTGAACATGTTGTACTTTCAATAAACTTTCAGAGTAAAGGTTAGACAGTACACTGGTGGTATTCACGCACACAGGCATGGTTCCAGGTATGGTTCCTGGTGGAAGATGCACCTTCTACCAAAAACTCACTCACTCATTTGCCAAACATCTTAATCCTACTAGGGTCACGGGGAGGCTATCCCCATAATCAAAAACATACTCTGGGCATAAGGCGGGGTGCAACCTGAACACCATCACTAGACGATCGCAGGGCCAACACACACAACCAATCACACTTGTACTCAAACCAAGGGGCAATCAGGAACAGCCAATTAGCCTAATGTGCATGTCGTTGGACTGCTGGAAGAAACCAGAGCACCAGGAGGAAACAGATGTAATAAACAGGGAGAGCATGAAAACTCCACACAGAAACACCTTCAATGATCCCGGGACTTGAACCCAAGACCTTCTCGCAGTAAAGCGGACGTACTAACCACTACACCAAAAACACTATGTATAAACAGGACGTTTCTGAGAGTGCAGGGCCGTAGTTCTGAAAGGATCCGTGGGTCCATGAAGGACAGCCAGGCTGTTATTGTTAGTGCTGGAAATCCCAACCTGAATGTAATAAACTTAGAATTGTTAGGAGTTGGTTTGTCGGGTTGAATCCGAACCCCAGAAACTCAAAAACACGCCAACAAATAAAAACAATCTGATGGAGAGTTCAGGAACTTAAAAAAGAAGCTCTACACCGACAATAAAGGAAGTAAACGGTTCATGGGGTTGCACGGTGGTGTGGTTGGCAGAACTTCATAGCCCGGAGGGTCCCTAGATGGAACCTGATCTCACGTTTGGTTCTCTCCAGATTCTCTGTAGGTGGTTTTCCTCCTCTGAATTACCTACTCGTGCGCAGAAAAGTGTGTACGGGGATGTGTGGTGCCCGGTGACGGACTACCATCCCACCCGGGACGTGTCTCCAACTCGGACCCAGGGTTCCTGGGACGGACTTTGGATCTACCAAACACTGAGCAGATCAAAACCTCGGGAGACGATTTATGCACGAATGATCATGTTTAGAACAGTAGTGGGCCAAGATTCAAATGCAAACACTGAACTACTGCAGCACACTGGAGGAAAACGACACCCAAAAAAAAAAGGAGAAGTAAGACCATCGACTTGGAAGGGGGAAAAAAAACAAGAAAAAAAAGTTTTCAGTAATAGACTCCGATTTATTGCATAATTAAGTGTGTTATAGTTACGGTTAATGTTCGTGCTGCTTGTTTGGAGCATGCTTGCTACAGATTTTCAATTTTAGAACCCTGGTTCTGGGGTTTAAATCTATTTAACTGCTTTAAAATTCATCTCAGGTGTCTTGGAAAGAAAATAAGTACGGGTTCAACTCAATTCACTCCATCCTCCCTACAAAAGTGCACTATTTTACATATAAAAGAACAGGAGCTCGAAGTGCACTAGATTATTATAAGCAGCTATTTGGGATTGAGCCTTGAAAGGGAAGTTGTACTGACTGCACCTGGGGTTTATAGTAGGGAAACACTTCATTTGGGTCAATGCAAGGCAGGAAAAACATTTTTTTAAGTTAAAAAACAGACATTATACTAAAAACAAACCCATAATTTATTATTTTTATTATAAAATCTCCAAAAAGGAAGGATGGAGGTATTTACCGGTACACCTGAGGATAGCAGGTAGTCATGTAGAGCTTCCCAACATGAACTTGGAGCAGTGTGATGAATTAAAGCCGCACGATGGAGGGATGGAGGTGCAGAAGGACTCGAGAGCTTTAAACAGCAGCAGGCGGGCAGTCGCTCATCTCCATCAAACACTGGCGCGTCTCAGCTGCGCGCGCCCGCCGTGGCTCTCTTATACAGGAGGCGGGGAGCTGAGCTGAAACCACGCCCTCTCTGGTGCAGAATATTCATGAATGGCAGTGTGGGAATAAAAAGGATGACGCGAATGCCGCGGGAGCCAATCAGCAGCCGTGTTTTGATGACGACAGTGGAAGAAAGGCTTTGGGTTATTGAACACACACACGCACACGCACACACACACACACTTGTGTTATAATAGCTGAATGATGCACAACACTAATCCTAATTTTACTCCTTATACACAGATATGACTTAACTCCTCACTCCTCCTTTCATAAAATCTCCTTTTCTTCTCCTTTTTTTAAATTTTTTTATTTTTTATAAATCAATAAAAATGAAAAAAATATGATTTTGTCAAATGTCATCACAAGGTCAAATTTCCCAGGCATCCCAGTACTGTACAATACTGTAGGATCATACCCGGATCTATGCATGTCAGATGCCCTCAGGGTTACGCAAAAACACTTTGGGTGGATTTTCATGAAATTCCTCCCTGGGGCGGAGTTTTGGACAATGAAGCGCCCATTCGGATCGAATTCTGGATACAGGATTCTTTAACATTGTGAGATAGGTATTTATTTATTTATTTATTTATTTATTTTTGGATATACTGTAATAATCCCACAAGGGAATTAATTATTGCCTCTGCATTTAACCCATCCAAAGTGCCACACACATCGGGGCCCCCGGAGAGCAGCTGGAGGTTAGGTGCCTTGCTCAAGGGCAGTTCAGCCATGAATATGGAGGAAGGGAAGGTGCAGCTTACTCCCCCACCACCACACATTTTTTCCCCCTGCTGGTTTGGAAATCAAACCAGCGTCCTTTAGGTCCCGTTTCTCTAACCATTAGGCTACGGCTGCCCTCCTATTGGGGGCATGTGTTCATGGATGAGAAGTGAAGATAAGGGCCGTGTTGGGTTCTCAGGATAATCATCGGTCACACTTGGAACGCAGTTGAAGTAAAGGCAGCACTTTCATGCAGAAATTTACACTGAAGCGACATCAATTAATTCATTCGTTTGTTGCAGGACTGCTTTATGTTTAGTAGGGTCATGGGGAGGCTGGAGCTTATCTTAGGTGGGGTACACCCTGAACAGCTCGCTAGTCCATCGGTTCTCCATTTTGGACTGTGGGAGGAACCTGGTGCAGCTGGAGCAAACTCCACACAGTGGAGTTGCTGTGAGGCAATTCAGTTTTAATGAACAGAACTTGTATCTGAGGAGGTCCGAATCCCCAGACTGCATCCTGATCATCCAGATTTGATGCTCCTCAGGTTTTCTTAATAATTTTCTTTAAGAAAAAAAATAAATGTGTACATATGAATACATTAAAAGTATATATAAAATACTATTTTCATTCATTTTTAAAGTTCACAGCATGCAAAAATATATTTTATAATATTATTTCAGCCTCTTGATAAACAAACGTTATATTTGGCCAACAGTGCCATCTTCTGGTGAATTAAGGTATTACTTATAGACAAGCCCGCCCCCTGCTGGCCAAATATCTGTATATCTATCTATCTATCTATCTATCTATCTATCTATCTATCTATATATATATATATATATATATATATATATATAT